>JAMPIV010011723.1:270000-665895 GCA_024509875.1 Oreohelix idahoensis | reverse complement strand
AACACACCTCCCTCACACTCTCCCCCAACCACCCCCCCCCCCCACCAAAATGCGCCTACCAAACTAACGGACATTCCATATCTCCGTATACTCGTTTCCCCTCCACTCTTGGATATCTCGATCCATATTTCCCTAGTGTTTGCACGTTATTTGGGAAAGAATCACACAAAATCCCAGTTGCTCCCTGATTGCTAGGGTAGCAAAAGTCCGGAATAACGTAATCGGTATTCATTTTCTGTCATTTGGAATTTTCGGAGAAGTGAAGCTCGAAGAGCGTCATAATTATTCTTATCATTAATACTGGTGGTATGATAAACCGCCAAAGCATCTCCCGTAAGCAATCTGGATAAATATGTAGAATATAGTGATTTATCCACATTGTAAGACCTACAGGTGGCCTCAAACCTGTAATATAATATGATACATTAATAATACGAACCATACATTGTAATAATATGCGAATCTTCACATGTACGATATTCTGTAAATAAACATGGCTACGAACTGAACATGCTTTTACTGAGTGCTCTCTGAAACATGTGTGTGCTTGTGTAGATGACGAGGTAATGATTATATACATACATCATAACATTACATGGTGGCAGCGGTCGATACCGGACTGACGCAAAACAGCTACACGATAACACGTGAGTACAGTTTATTCGGCTAATTTTCGTCATCGAGGTCAACAATGGCAGCTAAACATTACCGCAGCGCACCGCAAATGAGATTTGCCGGTCAAGATGATAAGAGTGAAGCTTTCTTGTTATGGCGCCAACGCATAGATCTATATTCCAAGACCACTGGTCTGGAAGGACAAACCCTAACTCCATATATCCTAGAAGCATTGGACGATGAAGGTTTGAAAATCTACAACAGTTTTGCTACCGCCATGCCGGTTGAGTCGGCAACCGACCCCGTAGCCATATTGGACGAATTTGAAAAGCGTCTGATCATAAAGCACACAAACTTTAGAGCGGCAAGATTAGAGCTTCACCACCTGCGACAGAAACGTGGTGAAAGCCTAGATGATTTCTTCACTCGCATTAAGGAGAAAACAAGAGTATGTAAATTTAGCAACGAAGAAGAAAAAAGAGCGAATTATTGAACAGATTCTTCTTAGCACACCAATGCCAGAATTCCAGAAATGGCTACTGAGCCAGAGTGATACGCTAACTTTACAACAACTTCTGGATGAAGGCAGGAAACACGAGGCACAAGCACTAAACATTAAACAAATTCAGCAAGGTACATTAGCAGCCCAGGTGGATGCAGTGAAAAGCTATAAACCTAGACACAACAAAGCAACTGGTTCGAAACAACAAGAAAAACACAACACAAGCAGAGGTGCTATGTGTAAATGTTGTGGCCTAAACCACATACAAAACCACTGTCCAGCTAAAGACTCTACATGTCATTACTGCAGAAAGAGGAGCCACTGGATAAAATTATGTTTCAAGAGGAAACAAGACAGTGCTCAACACAAACTTCACAGCAGAAAGTCGTCAAAACAAACACACTCTATGATGACTGAGGACCTTGACTCCAGTGAAGAAAGTGATCCTTCCACTTTTGATACTGTGAAGATACTAACTTTCAGTAATGAACCAAAGAGAACGCAGGCTTTCTGCAAGGTACAATTCCGAATACCAGGAATTAAAAGGCACAAAGAAAGATATATTCGGTTCAAGATAGACACAGGTGCCCAAGGTAACACTCTACCCTTAAGAATATTCAGACAGATCATGCCTGACAAATCCTATCCTTAACTCTCTCAAAGAACTGATATACCATGGATGGCCAAGCTCTATCAGGGAAGTTCCAACACACACCCGTCCATACTACTCTATGAGGGACGAGTTAAGCATCGAAGATGGTCTGATCCTTAAAGGAGATCGCATTATTATACCAGAAACACAACGCGATATCATCCTTAAACAGCTCCATAATAGTCACCTTGGTATTGTGAAGACACAACTGAGAGCAAAGAAAGATGTTTACTGGCCACAGATAAACAAGGACATAGAAACACTATGTAAAAACTGTTCAATTTGCCAAGAACATGCAAATAGGCAGTGCAGAGAACCTCTCATACCATCAGACATACCATTGAGCCCTTGGAGCATTATAGGAACTGATATTTTCTCAATCGACAATAATGACTATCTTATTATTGCTGATTACTACAGCAAATTTCCCATCATTGAGAAACTTCCACAACCCTCACCATCAGCTGTTATTGCAGACATTACAAAGAAGTATTGCAGCATGTTTGGCATCCCAGATGAAATTAGATCAGACAACGGTCCACATTTCTCAGGTCAAGCATACAGAAACTTCACTAAGGACTGGAAGATCAAACACACAACATCATCACCTAGATACCCTAAATCTAATGGTTTCATTGAGAGACAGATACAAACTATCAAGTCAATCATGAAGAAAACAAGAACAGAGGATGTACACCTAGCACTCTTGAGATGGAGAACAACACCGGTAGACAGTAAGATCGACAGTCCAGCAGAACTTATGTTTGATAGAAGAATTAAAGACCTCCTACCATCTAAGGTCCACTTCCGTCCACAACATAGAGACAGCACATATGATCAACTTCAGCATCGTCAGCAAGTTCAGAAATCCAACTATGACAAATGTGCTAAAGACTTACCACCATTATATTCTGGTCAGCATATGACTACCTACAACCACAACAATGACACATGGTCAAAAGCAACAATCATTTCCAGAAACCCTGAACCCAGGAGCTATACTTTAAGACCAGACAGCAGCAGCAACCTCCTGAGGCGAAACAGAGTGGACATAAGAGAAATCCCACAGAATACAACAGAACAGAGAATTCCCATGCTTTCAACAGACAATGCAGTAACTCCAGACCTTGGTGCCCCACAAAACCAACAAGCGCCAAGGCCGAAATCACAACCAACTCAAGCTAAACCAGGGACTTCCGCAGAACCACCAGCACTTTACACCACTCGTTCTGGCCGTACAGTGACACCTCCCAGCCGATACAGACAGTGACATATATATACTCACACTGAGCATTACACATACTTATCCTTTCTCACATGAAACATTTTGTTGGAAATGTTTGCACACATTTTTTTTTTCAAAAAAGGGGGGATGTAATATAATATGATACATTAATAATACGAACCATACATTGTAATAATATGCGAATCTTCACATGTACGATATTCTGTAAATAAACATGGCTACGAACTGAACATGCTTTTACTGAGTGCTCTCTGAAACATGTGTGTGCTTGTGTAGATGACGAGGTAATGATTATATACATACATCATAACATTACAAAACCTATCCAAAAAAAATATCACGTCGTCAGACGGGGGGTTAAATTTAGGTAATTTTAGGTGAATTTCCTTAAAATTATCATGCCTGGATGAAGCTTGGCCTTCGAAAGTTCTCTGCGAGTTAGCTTCTTGAATTAACCTAATTCTATCATATTCCAATTCGGCAAGTTTCAAATCATGCTGACGTTTCTTATCATTCTCTTCTGTCTCAAGCTGAAGTCTTTTTACATTTTGTTCAGCTATTAATCTTCTTTCTTCCATTTCCTTTTGTTTAACTTCCATTTCAATCTTAAGTTTATCTGCAGCCTCCAATCTTTTCTGTTCTGCCTCATGCAGAAATCGTTTCTCTTTTAATTCAGCCTCAATCCGTTTTTGATCTGCCTCAAATTGAAGTTTTTCTAGTCTTAAAGTTTCTAACTTTCTCTGTTCAGCTTCTATTTCTTGAGCTTTCCTATATTCCGACATAGCGAATTGTCGTACCTCTTCAGGAGGTATCTGAAGAGCTTTTGCTTGCTTAATGAAATAATCTAGTGAATACATTATGCTTTATAAGTAGTCACTATACTCTTAATTTCTAAATATGATAATTAATTAATGTAAATTAATTAACCTTGTTAATGAACCGAATGGTCTTCGTTCCTGTCCTAGAACGGTATATCATACTCATATAATTGTCAAATATATATATAATCAATAAATTAATTTATGTAATGACATGTTATGAACAGACAAAAGCCATAGACAATAGCAACAACAATGACAAGACGAGATACTCAAAGACAGTAGAAAACAGTCGCAGAAATCCAATAAAAATAAAAACGTGAAACTAAAAATAGAATGTCGTAAAGAGTTACGATGATAACTGCGATCAAATACTAAACAATACAATTGACAAGACAGTGTAAAAACATATGTTTTGTAAAGAACTGAACGATAGTCAGGTGAGGATGACGTAATATACAAACAAAATACATTATAAAACTAAGGTACGAGTAAAAATAACTGTGAAAACAACAATTAAAACTTGACTGAACAGCTAAACAAATACTATCATAAGAAGCAAGTAGCGATCGGAACTACAGCAAGGTTTCTAGCCTTGAACCGGAATTATCGCTCAATTGAAACTTATAAATCAAACCCTATAGAACATCTGACAAAGAGCCAGAATCGGCTTCGAGATGAACCTCGTTTGTCAGATCGACCTCCCTACCACCCACGACGGATATACAACATAGAACATGCAACATGAAAAGTATATTGGTGGACATAGAAGAGAATAGGCACAGCCAAACACAATACAGTAATAAACGAGACTCCGTTTATACTTATCTCGGCTGATCAAACAAAAAATGTGCCTCGTCTCCGTAAATGTACGTTTGAGAATCGAAATACTTCGTCCTGAGTATTAGAGTATAGCTCGCACGTAAATAAGGACCAAAAGGATGATGTCCAACGTAGGTAGTCACTGGAGAACTTGGTGTTGAGGTTCATTGCTGACCTTGACCTTCTGATAACTGTCGTGTAGATTCCATGATGAAGACACGGGTCTTTCTGTCTAACGATTTTTGGAAAAATATTGACTAAGTTCCCTTCTTTGAAACTTGTCCAAAACACACTGTGCCGCCATTTACTGTTGGGTTCTTTTGTGATTGTAGTTGATAGTAACGATATGCTAGTGGTAGATGTATCAATGACTAGCTTAGACACGCGAATGGTTTCAATGAAAAGTTGTCAAAAGGTTATTCAATCAAATTCCAACGAGTGGTAGGCAATTGGCCAATTCATGACTAGAATCAACTCGTTGTTAAAAGTTATTCAGGTTTATTGACGAATGACAAACGGCAATCAACGACACGATCAAGACAAACGATGAGAGCATCATAATTATAGTTACTGTTGATAATAAAACATTCCTGTAGATTTCTTTATCAATCAAGTCCTTTTCTATCCAAGTGACTAGGATTTCCTAACAGTTGTCATTTGAAATACATTACGGTCATGTCCGTTAACCTTGTTCCAAGGACGTCTGTAACAGTAAACGGATTCATACTCATGGATGACGCTTCTATATAATACTTGTTTAAATCCCAGACTTTCTCCTTACAATAACCTATACAGTTTGATATAATCCATAAAAGTTCTACACGAAAATACAATCAGGTTAGCGACTTCAGTTGACTAACCTCTCCTACAAAATATGCCACGACCTTGGCATAGGCATTACAAAATATCCGATATTCAAGATATGATCAAATAGTTATCCTTTACTCGTAGGACTTCCCACTACGAAATATTTACAGTGAAGTAAAGATCTCAACTGTTCCATTCTAGGAATCCAATAACATATGGATTCCCGCTAGAATCCAGTGATGATCATCTGTTCCACTTTATTCATAGACGTATTAATATACATGAAGGTTCAAACGAAACTTACGTATTGAACTGCATGTTGGCTTCATCCTGAAGACTCAACAAAATCCTTCAGAACAATTCTTCCATCGAATTGTTCAGAATCAAAATAATAACATACGGGCAGAGAGAGAGTCCATCTTGCCCTTACAACAGCTGACGTCATAATCCCCAACTAGGTTACCCGTGCGCAAAGAGCAACTCATACTCTGCATTGTGCACGTCGGTGCGTGAATAAAACGTACGCACAAATAATATAACTATCTCAAGACTGGTGTGTACATTGGCAGGACCGAAGACTACCCCCTTAGGTAAAACGTACGCAACACCACTTCATATTATTTGATTTCACTAAAACTTGTAGAAAGTGCGTAAGAAATGTAAATTTGAATAATAATACAATACAAATAATGGGTAATATCGGAATGACGGTCGCAGTACGATCTGCATGTATTTTCGTACCATTTAGGCTAGTAACACTAATTTTAAATCTAAATGGTACGAAAATACATGCGAAGCGTTCGGCGTCCGATATTACCAAATTATGAAACTGAAAAAAAAACACACACACAAAAGCAAGGAAAATTTGCATCTTAACCCGATCAGAGAAAAGTTTAGCCTATTTGGAGTTAGGTCTAGGCCTACTTCTCGTCTTAGTTTTAATTTCGTTTCTTTAAAAAACAATGCGATTTTGCCTTGGGTGATCATCATTACGGTCAACTAATGATTTAGGCTAGGCCTATAGGCCCATTTATTAAATAATTAATTACTATCAATGTTTGATTGACACTAAAAGTCGTATGGGTAGGTCTATTTAAAGCTACCAGTTGGGCTATAGGCCTAACGGCTATTCCAATTATTGAAGTTTGATAGAGATTAGTTGCGCCAGTTTATATTTTCATTGCTAGCTTTAAAAAAAAAAATATATATATATATATATATATATATATAAATATATATATATTTATATATATATATATATATATATATATATATATATATATATATATATATATATATATATATATGATTTAAGATTAGTAAACCTAACCCAAAACACTTATTACTGGTCTCTTTAGACCTATACTTTTATTAGGCACTATAGAACAGACACCAAACTGTTCTTCATTTCCACCATAAATTGTATTAATTTTTTTTGCAGAAATAGACTAAATGATGATACAGTTACAACATTTCTACAATGCAAAATAACTTCTAACTCCTGTTGTTTAGGTTTTAAAGCAAGTGAAGACATGCTTAAAAAGGCAAAGGGCGCATGTCACTATGATGGTGCAGAACCATCTAATTGAATATATTTTTTACATGAATTAACTCTTGTTACGTTTTTCAGTCTTTGTACAGGTTTTGCGGGTCTTTGTACAGGGTTTTTGGATTTTTTGTACAGGTTTTTCATGTCTGAGGTGTGGCATGTATGAGATTAGGTCTTGAGTACTTCGGTTTGCTTGGAATCCGCACTGGACCTCATCCAATTGTGGCTCAGCTAAATTCAGTAAATTAGTATTATTTTGCAATCTGTTTTCATCTTCACACATTTGGGCACTTGCAAAAAAAGTAAAAATAATAAAAACAACTCATTCTTCCATTTTATGGGTTTACTTCATCTTCTAGGTGTGCTTTTAGGATTTTCCATATAAATCTTGAACAGTAATGGTGATAGTGCACAACCCTGTTGAACTCCTGTGATTATATGAAATGTACCAGTGAGAATCAGTTGTTCCTACTACATTTTGGCATGTATCATATGGTGCAAAGTTCTCACATTATCTAAAAGCTGCCCCTGATTCCACAGTCTTCTAAAACTGTATCTGTGCATAAATATAACATGTAACAACATCTCTTCAAGTATGAAAGAACATTGCAATAAAAACTAAAACACCCATAAATGGTGTTTAAGAATGAATAAAATCCAGATGTCATGATATAAAGCATGTTTTCACCTCTTGTCTCATCTTCTTCTTTGATCCTTAGCTGCCGACCGTCAAAGCAGTCAGTGGCCATCACGCCTAGTGGCGTCTTGTAGGGCAACAACAAATTGATTCCACTTTGCTCGGTCGGTGGCCATCCTTCGTACAGTGCCCCAACTCTGGTTCATTCTTTGCATCTCAGCCTCCACAGTCCTCCGCCAGGTTGTTTTTGGTCGGCCTCTCTTTTTCATTTTCCTTCAGGGGTCTTGTCTCATGTGCAGGTTTTAAATATTTTATGTAATATCCACTGGTGTAATGATTACCTTCCGCTGAGAAAATGAGAAGAAAAGGCCTCAAGCTTAAGCAATCCAAAAGGAAAAGGAAGGCAACAAACAGACACTTGGAAATTTTATAATGAGACAAGACACATCATCATTAAAAAAACATACTAAAACTGAAATTATTATGAGACTGATAAAACTTAGAAAAATGTGTTTAGTAATGAAAATCCTTAAAGTCAGTATCATAATTTCAGGAATACTGTGCTGAACCATATAAAAACAGCATTATGTGAGCAACATAAACCTTCGTACATTTGGCAAACAATACGGTCTTCTCATAAACTATTTAAATGCATTAAAACATTGTGTGAACAAGGGAAAACTGCACAGGTAGCAGCAGAAATGACAAATTACAGGATTGATATCCTAGGTCTCTGTGAGAAACATTGGAAGGGCATATAGAGGAGGAGATTGATCACAGGAGAAATGGTGTTGTCCTCAGGACATGAGGAGGAAAGAGCCTACCACAGTAAAGGGGTGGCTCTAATGCTGTCTAGGGAAGCACAGAAGGCACTTATAGGAAGCAATGGGACCCCGAATAATAACAGCAAGGTTTAAATCAGCCAAAAAGAAAGTAAATATAAACATCATCTAGTGTTAAGCACCAACAAATGATAAAGAAGAATCTGAGAAAGAAGACTTGGTAATTTCCTATCTTTCGTACCTTTTTGCTCCGCAGTGAATATGTATAGTTAGGTGTTGTTTCGTAGCGCTTAGGATTAGAATTAGGGTTTGTGTTAGGGTTAGTGTTAACCATAATACTAATCCTAACCCTAACCCTAACTGCTACGAAACAACACCTAACTACATATATTCACTGCGGACCAAAAAGGTACGAAAGATAGGAAATTACCAAGACTTTTTGTCGGCGTCTGTGGCCTAATGGATATGAACGCAGTTTCATAATCCAGATATACCAGGTTCGAAACCTGCTGCAGGCGGTTTGGTAGCAGATCGCTTTGTGTGGATTTTTAACAATGGTATAAGCGCCGTACCGTTCAGAAAGCAATGGCAAACTACTGAATGAAAAAAATTGCCTAGAAAAATCACAAACAGCCAATAAAAGCTGGGGTTGATTGCCACGTCCTGTAAAGGATACGCAACTAACTTTAACTTTTACACAAGACTACAAAATGTCTTGGACAAAAAAAAAAAAGAAAGGACATCACAATTTTGATGGGGGACCTAAACGTGAAAATAGGAACAGACAACACCGGCTTTGAAGAAATCATGGGAAAGCATGGATTAGGTATTATGAACGAGAATGGGGAACTATTAGCTAACTTCTGTGCTTCAAATCAACTAGCTATAGGAGGAAGCATATTTCCACATAAAAGAATACATAAAGCAACGTGGATATCACCAGACCACAGAACTGAGAATCAGATTGATCACATATGCATAAGTAAGAAGTTTAGGTCATTATTGCATGATGGAAAAGTATGTAGAGTAGCAGATGTGGTACCAGACCACCAATCTTCTGTTGGCTAAAACAAAATTAAAACTCAAGAAATTTACAACAGTATATTGCTATAGACAACAGTATTATGTGGGATATCTAAGAAATCAGGAAATAAGAGAAACATTTTCAACCACAGTATCCAACAAATACCAAGTACTCCAACAGCTGGAAGATGAAGCAGATACAGAAGACCACTGGCAACAAGTAAAAAATATATGAAACGAGACATATGAAGAAGCACTGAGAAAAATAGAACATCAGCACAAAGCATGGATAACAACAGAAACCATTACCAAGATATAAGACAGGAAAAACAAGAAAGCAGATTTAAACAGAAGCTCCAAAGCCAAGGCTCATGAAGTGTACATAGAAGGAAAGAAGTAAGAAGAAACATCAAAAGAGACAAGAGGAAGTATATTGAAGAGATAGCAAGGGAAGTAGAGGAAGCTGCAGCCAAAGGAAATACGAGGGACCTATACAACAATACAAAGAAGCTAACAGGGGAATATAAGCAAGCAAATGGCCTCATAAAAGATAAAAATGGAAAATTGCTTAGTAATATACAAGAATAAATGGAGAGATGGACAGAACATTTTGAGGAACTTCTCAATAGACCAGCTCAAACTAATCCCCTAGACATCCAGCCAGCAGAAGAGGAGCTACAAATCAGCTGTGAACGACCAAGTAGAGAAGAAATAAAGAAAGCCATAAAGCTTCTGAAAGATGGAGAAGCAGCTGGTCCAGATTGCATTCCAGCAGAGGCCATCAAAACAGATATTGATACCTCTACAGAGATATTATACAAACTTCTTGGCAAAGTCTGGGAGAGAGAGGAAATACCAGCAGAATGGAAGGAAGGTTATCTGGTCAATTTGCTTAAGAAGGGAAATTTACAAGAGTGCACAAATTATAGAGGAATAATGTTACTATCAGTGCCAGGAAAAGTATTAAACAGAATCATCCTCGAGAGATTAAAAGAGTCCATAGACAAGCAACTGAGAGATGAACAAGCAGGTTTTCGACAAAACAGATCCTGTACAGACCAGATAGCCACTTTGAGAATAATAGTTGAACAAAGTCTGGAATGGAATTCACCGCTATACATCGGATTCGTGGACTATGAAAAGGCATTTGACAGTGTAGACAGAGAATCACTTTGAAAATTGATGAGGCATTATGGAGTTCCCATGAAGATCAATAACTTAATAAAGAAGACCTTTGAAGGCATGACATGCAGAGTTCTTCATGAAGGACAACTTTCAGAACCGTTTAGGATTAGAATGGGAGTGAGACAGGGATGCCTCTTGTCTCCATTTCTTTTCTTACTATCAATTGATTGAGTTATGAAAACATCAGCATCACACAATAGAAATGGAATCCAGTGGAATCTGACTAAACAGCTTGATGATCTGTATTATGCAGATGACTTGGCTCTTCTGTCCCATAACCATAATCAGATGCAAGAGAAAATGTAAATTCTCAATGAGAGGTCACAACAAGAGGGTCTGAAAATACACAGGAAAAGACAAAGATTATGAGAATAAATGCAAGAAATAATAACAAGGTTGAACTTGAAGAAACATCACTAAAAGATGTAGAATTGTACACAAATCTTGTAATATAGACAAAATTGGAGGGACAGACAGTGATATCAAAATAAGAATACAAAAAGCAAGAGGAGCTTTCATTGCATTGGGAAATATATGGAGAACAATAGAAATCAAGTCCAACACGAAAATAAGAATCTTCAACTCAAATGTGGTCAGTCATATTGTATGGCTCTAAGAAATGGAGAGCAACAAAAGCACAAATGTGGAATTTAAGAGGAACAAGAGTGAGAAGAAGACTGGCAAATAGGACACATATGATGTATTGCCCTGAACAACAATTTGGAATGTCCTATGGTGTTTTGTTGAAGGCATTACTAAAGTGTATTGACTGAAAACATTGTGTACTAAAAAAAATGTGAAACTGAAACAATCATGATGTATTGCCCTTTTTCCACAACAATTTGGAATGTCCTATTCCGGTTTTCATTACGGCTGATGGTGCAGGTTCATCGCCAGTGATGCCTAAATCTTCAATTGTGCAATACGGATTATATGCACTGTCATTACTGTCAGCTGCCACGATCTTGGTATAGTGCCTGAACACAAAAGGATCTGGGGATATTATTTTTAAAAAAGTTAATTCCAGCAAGTGAATTTACATTCATAACTAATAATTTGACCCAATTAACTGATCAAAACATAAATATGAACAGAAAGTCAGATATTAATATTTCAGTTACACCCTATGTCATTCACAGTAAAGTAATGAGTGTTCAATGTCTGTCTCACTGAATATGATTTGGACGGTTCGGGAAGACAAGTAATTTCTGTGAAAGCTAGACCAACATCAACCTTTAAGTGGTCATTTTATTGGTTCCAAATATCTGCTGCATCTTTCAGAAATGACATTTACAAGTTAGTGATTATGGAAATCTGTAAGAAAATAGAATCTATGATAAATGATGGTATTCCTTTTTTTTTTTTTAAATAAAAAAATTCATCTTTGCTGTTTATGTGAAAAAAATAAACATTTATTGCTAACAGGATGAAACAGCAGTGATTAATACTAAATCCAGATATAAAATTTGGACAGTTGACCTGGAATCTATATAAATTAGAGTATTTCAATAAAAGCTATTAAACTTATGAGAAATTTATTTACATTCCTATAAAAATAAATTTTATATTTAAAAAATTATATTCCTTTATCTTTTTTTTTTTTTTAGCAATGAAAGGAAACTACAAATAGAACATTATAAAAGGAGATAATCTGATCATTAGAAGTGTTCCCTATCAGAAAAGTATTGTGACCCATTTACAGCCTTGACATTTAGGGGGATGATGGGGAAATTAAAAGAACAAGAAAAATGAAACTGAACATTCCAAAGAAAAAATTATTAGCTTATATGACACTTATATATTGTTGATTGATTAATTAGAAAAAAAAATTAGATTTTGTGTACTCACACTTTTATAAGATATAATTTCTTCCTAATGCAAAAAACCAATGGCTCATATACGAGGCCCAGCATTAAAAAACTCTAGTGCTGAGAACCTGAAAAGAAAACTACAGAAGCTTATGGAAAATGAAAACAGTGCTAAAGAACTGGCCAAAATTGTGACAGTTGAATTTGGAGGATAGCCATGGAGGAGGAGAGAGCCAAAAGCACAAAGAACTACCGGTGATTCCTGATCCATCATCTGAAGTAGCTCACCAAGCAACAGAAGAGGAGAACAAGCACACTGAAACACCATCATCAATGCCAGAAACACTGATGCCTCCATCTTTGTTACATCTTCATACAGACTTTGGGACTTTGCCAAATGGCTGCCCATTGACATCACTACTAGAGATGAAGTCATCATTCAAAGACCTATAAGTGATACCATGCCCAATGAGAAATAATCTTAATTTTCTTCTCCTTTCAATGTATATATATTTCTCTACAAATTCTCAAGTTTCTACAAATGTCTTGTTGCTATATGAAATTATTTTGTGCATATACTCAAATAACTTTAATACAGATTTATAAATGGGCTGAGCAGTGAACATAGATTAATCAGAAGGATATAGAGAGAAAACCAACAGAAGGATACTTCTTCTTCTTTGTACACTCTCAGACGTCTACTTGAATGTTATTTTAAAGAAAGCAGTAGTCAGCTTGAGGCTATTTGGACCCTGATTACCTTAAACATACTTTAAATTTGCAAGCATTTCACGCTAAGCCCAGCTACAAATCTGCCAGATGGCAGGTTGTTGTTTTGGCACAGTGGAAGGTTACTTCTAGCAAGATAAAGATGCATTCTACCACACTTCAAGAGAATCAGTTGATCCAAAATTTCTATGGGGACCTAGTGATTTCCTAGAATCTGTGACCACCACAATCACCTGACAAAAATTCTATTGATTTCTTTTTGTGAGGTGACCTTGAGAACAGTAGTCCCACAGTATATACTGTCATAAGGGAGAGAAGTGTTAGAGACTTCACCATACTAAGTCCAGCATCGAGAGCTGGGGTGACCAGTTCCCTTTATTGCTGCCTTTTCCTTCCCTAGTTCAACTGTAAAGTCAGGTACCCATTTACAGCTGGGTAGACTGATGCATGTCAATACCGTGAATTGAACTCAGCACCTTTGCTGCGATTGACCAGCACTCTAACCACTCTGTCAATCGAACGCTTAGCATCCAACTGACAGAGTGGTTAGAGTGCTGGTCTCTCTTGGCAAAGGTGCCATTTTCAAATCACGGTGCGAACATGCTCCAGTATACCCAGTTGTAAGTTTCTGATCTCCTCCCTTACATAACACAAGAACGATCTCAGCACACTGCATGAACTCCATAGCACAGGCAAGGATCCAAATAAGTTTATACAGGAATCACACGTTCTATAAATATTTCTGTGGTCAGTAGGTTTCCTAATTTTTACATTTTGCCAGGGCAGTGGCTGCATGGCCTACTCTGTACAATTTCCAAATGCCGAGGGATTTTTAACTTGCAAAACTTGCATATGGGACCACCTATTTTTTGCCCTTATCTGAGAAGGCATGGCAACCAATCTCATTACGCATGAGATTTGGGGGGGGGGGGGGGAGGGGGGGGGGGGGTAAAGCATGACATCATTAGGAACCACTGGTTCTGGAAAAAAATGTCCATCAACTATATTCCCAATACTGGTAGTGAACTTAGAACCTTTACAACCACAGGCAGACACCATACATGTTAGCCACTCCAATCCCAGTTATGGAAGAAACATCAATAAGATTATGTGGATGAATGAGTGGGTATACTTACATTGTCTATATCCAGAGCAAGTTTGGAATTGGTATTCAATGTATTCCACAACTCCTGCCTCAGAAAGCTGAGCCTTTTTTCATCAAGATCTTGTATTGACTAAAAGAAAACAAATTTCCAGTATAAAACATAGAGAACTATTTTCATAGCAGATGAATTTTTGCGTAAGGAAAAAGCATTCATTACATTTTCTTCACACACAAAAAAAAAAAAAACAGCAGGCACATTTTTGCAACAGAAAACAGTGTAGAGTTTGATTTTTAAAATAGGGAATTGCATGAAAGGTATTACGGTATGAAACAAAACAATGAATGATGTTCATAACACAAAGTAGCAGAAATAGAACTGTTTAACATAAAATGAATATTTTGTGCATGAGACTAGCAACCACATCCTCGTATAAGAAAGTGTAATAGGAACCACCACCGCAAGATAATATTTATCCTTTGATGCAGGCCTCCTTCACAGGTACCAGATGTAGTGATGACTTTATGCTCCATAAGAGTAAAGAAGGAAAAATAATAATTAATAAGGAAATCAACAATGATTATCATTGCAGACAGAGAACAGAAAAACACTTTCATAACAAAAAACAACACACAATAAATTTCTAAAATTCACAGTGAAAACTTTAGTGACTGTCTGCTTTTAAGCTCATCTTTAGTATTCTCAAGCTTGAAAACTTCTGTTGTGAGATTTTTCTCATATAACTCTCAGTTTGGGACTACTCCTCCTTGCTTCTCTTTGTTACGCACCTCCCTCATTTCTTTTAGTATTCATTCATTATTTTCAGCCCCTCATGGAGCACAGGCCTTTATCACTCCAAGCCTTCCTGCCCTGAGCCATCTGCTAAAGATCTTTCCATGTCTTCTTCATTCTTTTTATGTCTGTTTTCAGTTCCATTCTCCACATGTTTTTTTTTTTAGTCTCCCTTTATTTCTCACCCTGTGGATTCTAGAACAGGGACTGCCTTGTGATGCTACACACTGGTTTTTATCAGTATGTATTTTATAAGGTGCTAGCATCTCACCACTCATTCTAGTGTTGTTCCTGGTCGTTTCTATGTTCCACATTATTGACTTGTCCTTGCAGTTGTTGAAGTTTCTTTGGTGTACAGTTCCTACAGTATGTGGTATATGACTACATGTCCAACCCTCCTTAGTAGCCTTCATACTGTGCAATTTTTATACATGCCTTAATACAACTACATAAACTGATGACACGCTGAAGAAAATGTATTGTGTCAATGGACTGTTTATCTGTATCTACATTAGCACTCGGAGCCACGGTAGTGCAGTGGTTAGTGCACTGGCTTCCTAGCTCAGTGGTCCATGGTTCGATCCCCAATTAGACCGCAAACAGCTCTGGGGCCGACCCAGCCTCATGAATTGGGTACCAGAACAACCCTGGCAAGGTTAAGGTGGCCGGCGTGATGCTGACCACATCACCCCTAGTGTGCCGATGGTCTAGAAAATATGGGCCTAACACAGTATTCCCAATATGCCTCAATGGGCGTGTAACGAGATCCTTACATTAGCACTCAGGATTATTGATTCATAGCTTATTTGTTTCTTTTCAGTTTTCTTTGGTGACTTCCTACATGGTATTCTATTTTGTTTAATTTTTTCTATCTTAGATTATTCATTGAAATTAGTTTACCCTTCCATTTGTAATCCTGTTGAAGACCTCACAGATCTTACACAGAGTATATTCTTTCTTATGTTTGAACAAGACTATCCCTATACCTGTTTTCAATCCTATCATCAACTTTAACGTCACTTCTGTCACCCTGGAAACTGACGGTAATTATTTTAGCATTACTATCCTTACCTACCACATCTTTTTTAAATCATCATCATTATAATCACAGAAGCAACACTGGAAGCAAAACTATACGCATCTCTGTATGAACTACAAAAGACAGTGAAGTTTATACAAGAAACAACATGTACTTTTATATGTAGAGTCTGAAGATGGATATAAAGAATAATGGTTTAAGCCCACCATAAAATTTCACAACACGAATGAAGTGAAGATGTAAATGGAAATAAAAATCATGCACAATAAAATGAAGGTTACAAGACTAGTAATACAATCACAAAGAAAAGAGACTGATAATTTAGAATAGACCCACAGCCAATTAAATGAAAACTGGGGGAACTTTAGTCAGAACACACAAATGTACAGGGTGATTGAAAAGTCACCTTTTATTTTTTAAATTGTTATTTCTTCAATCCTATCCAACTAATCTGTATGACAAAAATATCACAAGGTAGATACGTAACTGCTATCTTAGTATATAAAATGCTATGCCACATAAACTTTACAATTCAGGGTGAGATTTGGTTTGTTCACCACAAGATGCCATAGCACACAGTAATTGTTGCTGTCTCTTGTTCTCTTGTAACATCAGTTTATTGGTCAAGTTATATATATATATATTGTTTTATTATATTGTGCAATACTCTAGGTCTATTTATTCTCAACACCTGTTCCACATTAATGGATGAATTGCATGCCTATAAGTATTAAATTATTTACAGGCTTGCAATTCATCCATAAATGTGGAACAGGTGTTGAGAATAGACAGACCTTGAGAACTGCACAATTTAATAAAACAGTATATAACAAGGACTAAAATTAATATACAAGGGGATTGACATAAGTCTTGGGCCTGACCATGAAGGACATGTCACAGAGAGCTGAAATTTTGTATAGTGTTTATTCCTTTTCAATATAGCCACCGTCTGAATTGACACACTTTTGCCATCTCTGCTTGACCTTGAAAAGACCTTGGGAGTAGAACACCCTATGTTTCAAACTAAACCAGTCAACACATGCCAGTATAACCTCTTCATCAATGTCAAAATGATTTCCTTTTAGCTGTTTTTTAAGATTTGGGAATAAAAAAAAGTCTGATGGAGCCAAATCTGGAGAATATGGTTGGTGTGGAAGAATTTCAATAGTCAAATCGTTGGCTGCTAGCTGCACAAGTCGTGCTTTGTGAGAGGACGCGTTGTCTTGAAGCAAAGGAAGGTTTTGAGTGCGCGTTATCCCTCGTTTCCTGGTCAAAATCTTTCTTAGTTTGGTGAGAAGATCTGCATAGTACTGTCCATTAACTGTGTTGCCACGAGGCAGATAATCTTTCAAAAGGACACCTTTGCCGTCCCAAAAAACAGTCAGCATCACTTTTCCTGCAGATTTCTGCGCTCTCGGCTTGACAGGTGTTGGGGAGCCCGGGGTTTTCCATTGCATGCTGGCAATTTTGGATTCGGGGTCATAATGGTGTACCCAAGTCTCATCTACTGTCACCATGGTCTCCGAAAAATGTTTTGACTGACACTTTTTGAGCAACTGTTGATAGCAATTTACCCTCGTTTGCTTCTGTTAACGTGTCAAAAGTCCCGGAACCCAACGTGCACACACTTTTCTCATGTTCAGTCTGTTGTGTAAAATTCTATAAACTGTTCTTTCATTTAGTTTTACTCTACTAGCTATCTCCACAATTGTCATTTTTCGATCCTGGTCAATGATTTTGTTCACTCTTGTTGCATTTTCATCGTTGCACTCTGAGGCTGGTCTACCAGATCTTGGCAGATCAGCAACATTTGAGCGGCCGCACTTAAACTGTTGACACCAGTGTTTTACCGAAGTATATGAAGGACAAGAATCACGAAACACTGGTTCCATCTCCCTGTGTATTTATGTAGGTGTTTTTCCCTGAAACATCAGAAATTTTATCACAGCTCTGGCCTCCTTCTTTTCCATTGTTTTGTCAAATCTTTGGAGCAGCAGATCCGGTCAATAGGGTACATTGCGCCGTGCACCGTAGCGGGAAAACCCATTGAAGAAACAAACGCGTACTTCACACATTCAGTGCAAATATGATGAACTTTAAATGTGCCAAGTTTCATCTTCCTCTTGTGACTCCTTCATGGTCAGGCCCAAGACTTATGTCAATCCCCTTGTATAAGGATCAATGATAGTGTGAGTTTAAGGGGTAGTCTGATGGAGTACTCGTGTGGATGATGGCAGATAGATTTGATGTAATCTCTGACACCTCCAGGCTTTCTCACCCCCTTCCACCTTGTTAACAGCAGGGCAGTTGTGAGAGACTATACTTTGTTTTTTTTTTGGTAGTTTTTTTTTTCTTGTTTGTATTAGTTTGTTTTTTATTTTTATTGTTTGTCTGTTTCTTGAAAAGCGGGTATCACACACAAACTGATTCACACAATTTTGGGTTTGATTTCCTATATTTGGACTGAGTGGAGGGCAGAAGAAGATATTATATTTGGATATCTGATTTTATTGTCTTGAATTTATTACACTATATGTCCGAATTGAGATGTCGAGGTTGTCCTCTTTTCACACGGCATGCCAAGGAGAGATTCACCGAATCTTTTGGCCGGGTGCCATCACCGGCCGGGATCTGCTTGCTCGGAGCGGGCGGGAGGACATGCACACCATCATAGCTGGCAGACGCTGGAGCTGGGTTGGCCATGTCCTCAGGGGGAGACCCCGATGCCATCACGGGAGCAGCTGTGCTTTGGACCCCTGAAGGAAAACGAAAGAGAGGCCGACCAAAAACAACCTGGCGGAGGACTGTGGAGGCTGAAATGCAAAGAATGAACCAGAGTTGGGGCACTGTACGAAGGATGGCCGCCGACCGAGCAAAGTGGAATCAATTTGTTGTTGCCCTATGTCGTAATATAAATCTGTATGGACAACACGCGCAAATATTTTCTCGTTCATTACCCCTGGCTCACTTAAATAAAAGGTTATTATTTATAAAAGTCAAAATAATATGAGTAGAAATAGAAATAGTAAAGTTGTAAAGCGTCTTCTTTCCCTGCGCCAGTCATCGCATTGAGATAAGAACGTCGTGTGAAACCTTATGGCCGCGCCAGGGGTATTGGACTTTATAACTCGCCCGTCAAGGGTTAACGGATAAAATTTGAAAACGACAAGCTTAGTTGTTCCAAGAAAAATAGTAAGAATAAAACAGGGGAGGCATAAACGAACTCATAAAAGTGAGAGAGAGAGAGAGAGAGAGAGAGAGAGAGAGCGAACACATGCCACCAATTGTCAAGCGTTAGATTCTTGGACTAGCTACCCAAGACGACAGTGCGAGACGATACAGTTAGCAGGTGTTCGGTAACAGTGTCGCAAGCTTTGAAGAATTTAAAAATACCCCGCAAAACCCAATACTGTTCCGGACTATAGGCACTCTGAGGAAATATATAAACACACAGACAGCGCTTTCGCTGCAAAAGAGTATATTTTATGACGTCACAGACTTGTTGTTTCGGAATTGAACTACACGGAAAGCGAGGAGAGAGATGGCATGTTTATATAATGTTAGAAATTGAAACTTATATGGAAAATATATGGAATTCTTTATTTCCAGGAATACGACCCTAAAACTTAGTTAGTTTGATAGATTATCTTCTCCTGAGAAATAATATGTTTTCAAATACAAATTCCTCCAGACAATAATACAGATATGGTCATAATACTAGATAGTCACAGACGCATTGACGGACAGACCCTCATGTTTGCATTCGCTATCTAGTACATTTTTTTTAAACGCGTTTTGAAAAGAGGGGGGAAATTGTAGTTGGACAGGTTTGCGATAGGAGTATAGGAAGGATATTATGGGATGGCCCAAAATTAAATATATTTTGGCAGTGGAAATCTTGAAGTGAGTGAGAGGCAGAACTTGTTAGGTCAAAAACCAAGACTGTTTTTAACTTTTAATGCCAAAATGTGACCGACGTACATTTGAAATTGGGCTGTAATTTGGACGTTATTTTCAAATTCAAATTGAAAAGCTTAGTCTTCCAATCTGATTGGCCAATGCATTTTATATTAGGGAAAAACTTAGATAGGTTTTCGCCATTTGTAGAAAATCTGTTCCTGAATCAGGTCGATGTGATCCTAGAAGTTTGACTTTTATTTGTAAAACAAAAACTAAAAAGTATTGTCATAGTCTAGCCAGCAGCAAAGCTGAATTTGTGTCATTCATCGCACCTGTGTTTATTCCATTGAATTCTGGTAAGAAGAATATCTATATTATTATGTAATATGTGCAAAGGCAAAAAGTGGGAAAGTGTATGACATGCCTAAAGAGACAGTTTGGGTATACCTATTTGATTTATTCGGTGGTGAGAAAAAAATAAACCGAGCGGACGCGAGTGCCTCTCTCTATCATTTTCTAGTGCTGTGTACTGGCTACATAAACGAAGCGATATTTGGTTTTGATGGCTAACGAATAAAATTCATATAAAAAGAAGGGATGATCAGAAAGAGTTTACAATAGTATCGTTAGGAGCGGAGAAGTCCACATTTATTTCCTTTCAAACAACTAATTACACTGTTGTTGCAAAAAGAAGATAGAAGCTTGAGAACAGACCACTTCATCATATTTTGTCAAGTTAAGCCACTTTGAAAAATTATATAAATTCTAAGATCCACCCAATAGAGAAAATTATTGGAGGGAAAGAAGCTGTTGATGGTACAATTAAAGTAAGGTATCAACAAACGTGATCCATACAAAAGATAAAAGGAACGACAAGGAGGAAGAAATTAAATAAACACAAAACAGCGGCGCGAGCCGGTTGGAACGAACATTTTAGTTATAATGCTTCCGACCTAAGGGTCTTTTATATTTGGACATGCGCCCTAATATAACCGACTAGGTTGAACGGGACGCGCCTCGCCAAAACGAGGCAAAAGTTTTACATTAAAAAGACCTTTTACACACGCAAAATTAAAACCTCGGAAGAAAGACGAATTTGAAGGCAGAGAGAGAGAGAGAGAGAGAGAGAGAGAGAGAGAGAGAGAGAGAGAGAGAGAGAGAGAGAGAGAGAGAGAGAAGGATCAACACCTGAGCAAGACCATTCCTATTTGTTATGCCGGGCAGTTTGAACTTTTGCCAAGCCTTCAGTCAGTTCTACTTCTGATTTATCCTAAAAGGGGTTTACTGGTTTAATTTGGAACAGCCTGATCTGAAACTACCATCCACTCAACGTATACTGTGTGTGACGGAGTTCAAGTGTTTTGGCTCCATCATTCCTTGGTTAGCCAAACATAAGATCCAAGAAGCTGTATTCCAACTACACTCGTGTGTTACCAGACATTGTCCAGGACTGTAAAGCTAAGTCCAAAGTGTTAATATTCTAAAACCTTCTGTGAGATCCCAAAAGAGACCGTGTAGTGATGAAAAGTGCAATCTGTGTTAACCCAGTGCAGGCAAAAGACATTAGGTTTAACGTAGACATGAAATTTATGTAAAAGGTTATGAATATTGTTGATTTTTGTATTTTTCACTGTAATTGAAATCTTCCGATTTTCAAAAGAGAAATAAGAAACTAGATGTACATTAATAAATAATTCAGTAAATTGTAATTTTATGACTTGTCAATTTCTTATTATTGACAGTTATATTTTGCTGTATTATTGTTGTCACAGTATAGTAAGGTGACGGTAGCACTCTAAAGCTCTTGATCTATACTAATTCCATCCAGACGTGTGCTCTTTACAGCTATAGCTATACCTGTGCCATCCTTACACCAGTGCTCTTCTCCGAGACTGGGATATACCTGTCTAGACTAAATTTACGTGTTTAGTCTTCTATTCTATCAACATCTGCCACTCTTATTAACTCATTACGTCACAGTAATTAAAAATTATCGTAAGACTAAAGTAGAATAGCAAGCCTCTGTGTTCACTGAACACTTGTAATTGCCTGGAGCGTTTATATTTTGTAATAGAAGAAAATCACTTATGCATATAAGGAGATGTACATACTCCTATTAAATTGTGTTGAAGAAGACTATGTAAAATGACAGTGGCGTATCTGCCATATGGACCTGAGGTGTGGTCACAATATGATGTGAGTTCGTATAAATAAGGGGCTGGTGCACTTGTATGCACACGAGGCTGAACCCCATCATAGCATGTAGAGAGTAAAGGGAAGAATATAACAGATATGAAAAGGCCAGGGTGTCTTTTATGTTGCAGGGTTTTAATTCCTGTTACCAGCCGGTGACAGGAAAGCTGAAGTACGAGTTGAAGACAGTAACGTCTCCAGTACAGCGTATTCTGTATAATAATTGTCAAGTGGAGCTCTGAAAGCTGATGTTCTTTACAGAGCCTTATCAACGATTGAATCTTCATGAAGGAAATTTCAGGTTATGTGCCACAATCTGGGCAATCTGACACTTTATCTGGAGAAAACTGTTTCCTGACCCATTAACAGAAACTCTCGGGGAAATGATGACATAAACAGTCTCTCCAATAACTGACTCACATTATTAATTATTACTTACCAGTCTGTGAAACACCTTACAGAACATTTTAATATTAATAGTATTATTGTTGGACCAAGAGTCCTTATTTTCAGTTCACTTTTTTTAGTGTAACATACATTTTCTTCAGTTTTTAAAAGACCTGTCCAAAAGAGATTGCAGGACAGGCACAATAAAATTGTATAAAAAAATATTCCAAATTGAAAACTTAAACCACAGAGTTATTAAGATTCTATTAGAGAGTTATACTGTGTTGTTTTGATGTAACATCATTTCATTGCATCCCCTAGACACTAGCCACATCAAACACCATACATTAGAATTAATTTACAACACCGTGTGAGATCTTGAGAGGTAGCGTTAGGTCCCTTGAGAACACGTCTTCATCAACACTAGACTCAAGGTCTTACATAGCTGGACCTCACACGGTTAACACATCTATATCTATCATTCTGATCTTTTACCATCACAACCTCTCCAGCAAATTAATCTTGCTATACCCTACAAGACGCCACTAGGCGTGATGGCCACTGACTGCTTTGACGGTCGGCGGCTAAGGATCAAAGAAGAAGAAGAAGAATGTCCTAATTATAACCCATCGAGGGTTGAATGGGATATTTTGTTTTTAAAAAAAAAAGATATAATTTTGTTTTATTTTGTTTCTTGTAATATCAGTTTATTGGCCAAGTTAGATATTATGTTGTTTTATGTTGTGTCTTGTAACATTAGTTTGTTGGCCAAGTTATATATTATTTTGTTTTATCTTGTTTGTTGGAATAAAAAATCAAAAATCTGGAGACATAAAAGAAAGAGATGAGGAAGACCTGGAGCTGACAGCATGAGACAGCAGGACTTGGCATAAGTTTTTGAAGGCCTATGCTCCACGGGAAGCTGAAGGGTAATGAATCCATGAATTTATAAAAAAGCACTAATGCCTTTTAATAATTCATACAAGACACAATCTTATCACAGCTAATGCTAAGTAATAGAATGGTTTCACTACTCTGCACAGTCTTTTTGTTAAAAGAATGAAAAAGATAGGCAAAGGGCTGTAAAAGTAGTCCTGTAATATTACTAACCATTGAGGAGTAGACGTTTTTTTTCCTAAATATTAATGACAAATAATCAATTCAACTTCTGCCTGTGTCATAATTAGAATATATAGTGTAGCTAATTCAATATAGGGAGTCGCAGTAGCACAGTGGTTAGTGCACTGGCTTCCTAGCTCGGTGGTCCATGGTTCGATCCCTAGTTAATGTGGGATTTTTTAGATAGCAAACGGCTCTGGGGTCAACCTAACCTCATGAATTGGGTACCAGAGCAACTCTAGGAAATTTAAGGTGGCCAGCGTGATGGTCAAGAAAATATGGGCCTAACATCATATTCCCAATATGCCTCAATGGGCATGTAACGGGATCCTTACCTTACCTTAATTCAATATAATAATTTTGTTTTCTGATATCTCAACATGGCATAATTTTACCCATCTAATCAGTCCAAATAGAGTGAAGTGTTGGAGACTTCACTGTATTAGGCCTCAGCTTTATGAGGTGGGGGGACGAGTTCCCTTATTTGCTTTTTTTTTTGCTTTACCTAACAGAAGAGCAGCTTCAGGTACACATTTACAGGTGGATAGACTGGAGCATGATGCTGCCCTGCCTATTTTCTCTATGTATTCAAGCTTTTTCTTTCTCATAAAACATGACCAGTAAAAAGTTAACTGCCAGTTTGTGATGTGCATAATAAACTTACAAGCCTCTTTCAAGACCTCAGCAATAATTGTTTTTAGCAATTGATAGGATTATTTCCTTTCGGCTTTCACCACTGACAGTCATACGAGCCTGAAACTCTGGATATCTGCCCCACATAAAAGTTTTTCCATTTGTTGCTGTTTCCGTAACTGTTCAGATTTTTTACATAGCGCTAAAACCCCCAACCTGGAGGACTAGGGTACCAGCTTTTGTCTGATCCCTACCAGCACAGACCTGTCCAGTTTAGTTGAACCTACCAGGAGTAAAACTCCTGCTGGCATGGCTTTGGGGGTTGTCAGGGTACGCAAGCTGCCATACCGCCACAAGGTAGGTACCATTGAATTAACTTTGTTGATTTTGAAAAGGCTTTTGACAGCATACACAGGGACAGCCTATGGAAAATACTGAGGGCTTATGGAATTCGTAGCTGCATTGTTTCCATTATAAAAAAACATCTATTCTAACTTTACATGCAGTGTTGGGTTGAGCAACCTAACTTTCAAAGTGAAGACAGGAGTATGACAGGGATGCCCCTTATCAACAACTTTATTTTTGACAGTCATAGACTGGGTGATGCATATTGTACTACTTGCACATTCACATTAACACATCCAAGAAAAAACCGATAGACTGAATAAGTATAGCCAGCAGGTGGGTCTAAACATCTATCTGAAGAAGACAGAGGTCATGACACTCAATGTGGGCAATCCTGAGCCAACAACAATAAGGAACCAGAAGCTAGAACAGACAGGCACAGTTACATACTTAGGATGCATAGTAACACCAGATGGCGGAAAAAGCAAGGACATCAACAACAGAATGAATAAAGCGAGAACAGCCTTTGCTAGTCTCAACAACATGTGGAAGTCTTCCCAGTACAGCATAAACAAATTAAGATTATATGAGAGCTGTGTACTTTCTGTGCTTCTCTATGGTGCAGAATGCTGGAGAGCAACAGAGAAGGAAATGTCAAAACTGTCCTCTTTCCACACAATGTGCCTAAGGAAAATTCACCGAATCTTTTGGCCGAATACCACCACCAACCAAGAACTACTTATTTGGAGTAATCAAGAGGACATGCACACCATCATAGCTGGCAGACGCTGGAGTTGGGTTGCCCATGTCCTCAGAAGGGACCCTGATGGCATCACTAGAACAGCTATGCTATGGACCCCCAAAGGAAAGCGAAAGAAGTCCAACCAAAAACAACTTGGTGGAGAACTGTGGAGGCTGAGATGCAAAGAATGAACCAGAGTTGGGGCACTGTACGAAGGATGGCTGACGACCAAACAAAGCGGAAGCAGTTTTTTGCTGCCTTACAGGACACCACCAGGTGTGATGGCCACTGACTGCTTTGACAGTCGGCGGCTAAGGATCAAAGAAGAAGAAGATAGGATTATTACTATCACTGATCTGGGAGTCTCTGAGGAGACAAATAATAAGAACAGTGTTTCCTAAATTGTGGATCAATGTGGCAACTTCATAATGTAAAACAATAGCTACAGAAACTACTACATATAAGAATTTGGTTCATATTTCCTGCAAATGGGCTGACACAGTTGCTTGCCGCTATTTTCGCGTCTCGGTGTCAATCGAGGAACCGAGCGAACGGGGGAAAGCGAACGGGTAGCAGCGAACGGAGATACGAAGACCAGGGTGCGGCTTCTTCTCTTGATTTGGCGGTCAGATCCCCAAAAGTTCGTGAGATCAAATAAGTTGTCAAGTTTATCATGTCCCACTCAACTTACATTCCATTTTAGCTAAATAGACCATTAAGACTAGACACGTTATCACTCGCTGGCCAGACCTTTACAGAAGCACTAGCTTTATTGAAATCTTGTTATAGATTTTCCCCTGGATTTTATATATATATTTGCAGTGTTTTCTATTCTGTGCAAAGCGGTAATATATATTGTGTAAAGTGATCAGTGGTCTAGTTCAGTCATTCTATTTCAATGGATTTTGTGTTAATTTAAATCTATTAAATTAAACCATCTCAATAGTTCCAGTGGTAAATATAATGATCTATCTATTATATTATTTCAAAAGATAATAGATGCTTAAATTAACTTTTAAAGTCGCGAAGGAATTTATAATTAATAAATTCAGTTAAGTCCTAGTTTTATAGATGTGGGTTTTTAACCACTAGAATTCGCGCAGTGTTTATTAAATACATAATTAAATACTCGAGTGTATTATAGGCTTAACGGGGAATTTATCGCGCTTGATTTTTTCGGTATGTTACATGTCTTTTGTTTTCTTTCATACAGAGTGATCGTAACCTGTGCGATCCCAGCATTAAGAAAGCAATAAAGAAATCAATCTAAGCAAGGCAAAGCATAAACAGTGTGTAGAGTTCCCCTGACGCAGAACTTGTTGAGACTGTGTAAATTTTTAATCTTTGAGGCGATTCTATGTTTGGAATTCCGCTATCTAACTTATAGCAAAGAAAGCACACCCAAAGACAAATTTAACGCACCATCAAACAACTTAAGTCGTAACGGGAAGAAGAACACTGGCCTGAGGTTTGTTAGTTTACTGACACAGAGAGATAATTCATAATTTCCTGAACAGTGATGTGACTAGTTTTCTCACTGGACTTAAACCATACCTCACGGATAAAGTGTACCAGCACGCGTAAGAATTTTATTATCAGCGGCATAGTCAAATAGACCACACCATCCTCACCCCGGTATCAGAGACCGTGCCCTCCCATAGAAACTGTTATTAAGAAAAGAGACACAACTACAGATTCATTTTCCAGCGATTACGGGATCCTTTTATGTGCTGACCGCCTACCCGCTAATCTGGGGCTAGAACTTGAACAAACACTCATACATTTAGTTTGAGGTGTAACTGCTGTTGTGTTATTCTATGGAGTGCAAGATTTTTTCACAATCGGTAAGTGAGAGCAAGATGAGTG
Organism: Oreohelix idahoensis; assembly: GCA_024509875.1. NCBI lineage: Eukaryota > Metazoa > Mollusca > Gastropoda > Stylommatophora > Oreohelicidae > Oreohelix > Oreohelix idahoensis. Next base: position 638,601 of record JAMPIV010011723.1, on the reverse strand, counting down.
AAGGCCTTTGCTAGCGCGTGTATGAATGACAGGAAATTAATTCTTTTGTGTGACCATTTTGTTAACTTGCTTACCTGGTAATATTTATCTTTTCTGTATACCCTACATTGTTCCTTTAAGTGGGATAGTGGATAATTTGTTAACTCTGTTTAAAACCACCTCCTTTCCATTTGCTTAGTAAAGGGAAGAACAGCTGGGAAGAACAGGTTTTTTTTCTATCACCTATACCTAATTTTGTAACACCTCTTTCAGAGTAATTAACTTCACTGTTAGGTTAACGTACCTATGTTCCTGATATTATCTATCTTTGGACTGGGTTTATCTTTGTCTAATAAGCGGGAAGGGCTTAGTCGATACCAATCTTCTTCACCCCTTCCAAACTTGTTATTTGCATTTGTGTACTTATGATAATTTATGTAATATCTGATATTTTTAGTGATTGATGTTAAAGTGAATAAAATCACATAAACTCATTTAGTTCTGTGTGTTGGATATACCCAAAGCCCAACTTTTCCCCTTATTCGTTTAATATAGTTTGTATCAACGTCGCCTGTGTGTGTGAAAAAACACCAAATCGGTGTGCGCGCAGATGCGGGTCTGGAAAACTGGCAACTAATTGTTTGACCAGGAGAGTGAAAGAGAAGATTGAGACAAAACGATTTGTCGTAAATAAGTCTGTCTTTACTCTCCTCCAGCTCGCTGTGAAGCAACTATTAAATCTCTACATTTTCTATCACTGAGCTTTCCATCATCATTTTTCACTCTAAACCGGACCACTATTTCTAAGACTCTTTTCTCTCAAAATAAATTTACGACAATATTTGGCCGGCTCGCCGGGATAATTTTGAGATACATTTGATGCACACATATTTGTGGGCTGGTTCTGGGATCTTGAGCTACATTTGAGGCAATCGCATAGCCGGGATAAAGATATTTTGAGTCTGATTTAGTTTGGGTCTAACTAGGTAGAGTGTGAATGATTTGTCTTTGTGAATTAGGGAAATAAATAAATAATTACACCCCTAGACAAACGTTCTTTAAGTATTTGGGTTGTCCACACAGCATATTTACAGGTTGTTTTCTCTCCACAGCAGTAGAAAGTACAGATAAACAAATATATTTGCTATTATAATTATCCTCTGGCGGAGATAATTCAATTTCTTTCTTTATAAGAGTTGCTGGGATTGCGTGATTGTTTTACAGTCACAAAGGTTTTTGAAGTTAAATAGAGTTGAGCTTAGCTAAAGACGGATTGTTCTGATTTTGAAAAATTAAGTTAACAACGTCTCATCTCAATAATTGACTTTAGGGACGGAGTTTGTTGTCAGAGATTAAAAATTTAGGGGAAAATTTTTTTTTTCTTTTAAATTGTTTTAATATAAATTTTTCTCGACTGTTAGTAAAAGTAGATTCTTTTCCAGTGTAACTTACCATTTAGTGGCATAGTCGCTTGCGTTTAGAGCCTTAATTGCCAGATAATAGCAGCGATAAGTTTGCACAGTACAGGTAGGAGGTAACACAGGTAAATTTATACTTGTGTTTTTTTTTCTCGTAGCGGTTCAGAGTTCCTCCCTTTCGCGTTGCTTCTTACTAGTTCTCTAGGCATACTTCATCTTATTCTTTAACAATGGCAGAGAGGATAAAGATGAGTTCCATCTTGAGGCTGGAAGCGAAAGAGGCAGGATTAGATGCAGAAGCTGCAAACGCGTTTATTAACCAGGAATTGGAAATATATGACGCAGAGCAACAGAGAGCCGAAGCTGAGAGGAAGGCGGAGCAACAGAGAGCCGAAGCTGAGAGGAAGGCGGAGCAACAGAGAGCAGAAGCTGAGAGGAAGGAAGAGAAAGAAAGAACAGAAAGGAGAGAAGCCCAGGAGAGGGCAGATAAGAAAGAAGCGGAAGAACGTCTTTTGGAACAGAAGAAAATTGAAGCAGAGATGGAAACTCGCAGAGAGAGAGAGAGAGAGACAAGGAAAGACAGCATCAACTGGCGCTTAAGGCTCTAGAGAGTCGGGGCGCCTCTACTTCGACTAACGGAGAGCCGTCTTCGCCCCAGTCTCAATCAATGGACCTCTCCAGTACTCAATCTGCCCAATTACCTGCTATGTCGTTTTCTTTAGAATCTTTTCATAGCCCTAACGAAAAAATTGACAGCTACCTAGAAAAATTCGAGAGACTCGCGAATCTTTATGGGTTAGAGAGTACCCGCTGGGCGCTCAAACTTTCAACGTCACTGAAAGGCAATGCTTATGACGTGTACACAAAGCTGGGACCGAATCAACATGATTACGACATGTTGAAAAAGGCCTTACTACAGCAGTTTGAGATGACTGCCCGAAAGTTTCTGCAGTTGTTCAGAAACAGCCGAAAAGAGAGCACGGAAACATTTCCCCAGTTCTCTTCACGTCTCACGGGTTATCTGACAAAGTGCATTGAATTATCTGACCTACCTCTTTCATATGAGGGACTCCTCGAACTTGTTCTTGTGGAGCAGATAAAATCCACTTTGTCGAATGAAACACGTAGATTTTTGGCGGAACAGGGGGCAGTCAGGCTTGAAGACATACTCAATAAAGCCGAACGCTATAGCAATGCAATGGCCGAACTTCCCAGCACTAAACGTAAACCCACCGATGAGCCATCTCGAAAACAGAATCTAGAGCAGGCATCCTATTCTTCCACTTCCTCTCAACATTATAACCAACGAGATAACAATACCCAGAAACCCCCCCAGGAAAAATCGAAATTCTACAAAACCCGATACCCCCCCAACACAAATTCTGATCAACCCAACAAGCCTACGTGGCAGCGCGGCCACCAAGGTCAAGGAAAAGGGAAGACCCCTACACCAGGAACGTCTGATCAGGGCAAACAAACCGGTGCAAACCGCATTGGATGTTTGCATACAGCCTCGAAAGGTAGAGTCAATGTCAGTGATTCTCAACCTGAGGGGGACCGACCCTCAACTCGAGGAACTGTAATTTTGAACGGTACCTCTACTACTTGTCTTTTTGACACTGGATTAAGTTTTGATTGTATTGTCGCTAGGCACCTAGTCAAACCCGGTCAGGAGACAGAGGAAACCGTCAAACTTAGTGGAGTTTTCAGGAGTGATGCACCCAGGACGCTTCCTATCGCACTGGTAGAAATACACTCTGACTTTGTCAGAGGAGTTATTAAAGCGGCCATAATGGATGATCCGATCTACCCAGTTATCCTGGGATGTAGATATGTGTTCATTGGGAGACCTAAGGAGCCGATTGTGGCAGCGGTAACCACAAGAGGGCAAGCCAAGAAGGAGAGGGAGCCTGCGCCAAACTTGTTGCCGAATGAACTGAAGGAGGCGCAACAAAAGGACCCTACTCTGGCGCCCTGCTTTAAAAAACTGCCCATGGCTAAGGACCCCAGACACAACGGAGACATCTTTTCTAAGGATGGTGTATTGTATCGTAGAACGGGCAACCCGGACACGGGGAATAACCAGCTCCTAGTACCGACGCAGTACAGAAACCAGATCTTAGAAATGGGGCACTCTCTTCCCTTTAGCGGACACATGGGACAAAACGCCACTATTCAGCGAATAAAAAAAACACTATTGGTGGCCAGGAATGAACTCTGACATTGTCAGGTATGTGAAATCCTGCGCCCAGTGCCAACGGGTAGCACCCAAGCACTTGACACCCCCCAGTACCTATGGGGCAAATGCCAATAGTAGGGACTCCATTTGAACGGGTTGCTGTCGACATTATTGGTCCTCTGGAAAAGACCAAAAGAAGGAACAGGTTCATCCTGACCTTAGTTGACACTTGCACTATGTGGGCCGAAGCCGTACCGCTACCATGCACTAATTCCAAGCATGTCGCAGAAGCCCTTGTGCAAATTTTTACACGGTTGGGATTCCCTCAACAAGTTTTGACGGACAATGGATCCCAATTCCGTAGCCTGTTAATGGAGGAGATCTTTAAGATCTTGAGGGCCAAACATATCCACACAAGTCCCTACCATCCGGCCGGAAATGGGCTCGTGGAACGTTTTAACGGTACCCTCACCATGATGTTACGTAAGCTGGGTCAGGAGAAACCGGAAGACTGGGACCAATATATATCGGCTGCCTTATTCGCCTACCGAGAGGTACCCCAAGCGTCTACGGGTTTTGCGCCAGCTACACTTATTTGGCAGACCTATTAAGGGGCCACTAGAAGCCTTACTTCGGTCCCTGACAGACCAGAAGGCTGACGAGACAGTCGTCTCTGCAAGCAAGTATGTATCTGAGCTTAAGGAAAGGCTAAAGCTAGGATGGGATCTAGCTACTACCAACCTTAAGAAAGCCCGCGCTAAAATTACTAAAAGATACAACAAAGCTGCAAAAGAGAGAGAACTACAACCAGGGGAGAAAGTCCTATTGCTACTTCCAACCGGAAGCAATAAACTTCGCATCGGATGGCAAGGACCGTTTACCGTCCTTAAAAAGATCTCACGTACCAACTACAAGATCTCCATCAAAGGAAAGGAGAAGGTCTTCCACATAAATCTGCTAAAGAAATATTTGGAAAGACCGGTGCCATCCTCCGAGCATCTCCTGGCTGTCGCCATAGCAACGGAAGACGAGGAAGATGATGATGGTTGCATGGAGTATCCATTGCAACCCACAGAATCCTTTAAAGATGTCAAGTTCGGCGACAATCTCTCACCAGAACAACAAACAGAAACCAGGGCTCTACTAAAACAGTACAGTGCAGTCTTAACGGATGTACCTGGTCGAACAAATCTCATTGAATTTGATATGAAATTAACAAACGAGACCCCTGTTCAAACCAGAGTTTACCCCATCCCGTACGCTAAAGCTGATGCACTTCGCGGAGAAATAGACAAGCTGCGTCAGGCAGGAATTATCAGTGAGTCTACATCTCCTTACAGCTCGAGTGTAGTGCTGTTGCAGAAGCCCAATAAGGAAGTTCGGCTGTGCATTGATTACAGGTTGCTAAACGCTGTAACGGAATTCCAGCCCGAACCTCTCCAAACTGTTTCTGAGTTGTTCACCAAGCTCAGCAAAGCAAAGATCTTCTCCAAGATTGACCTCAGCAAAGGTTATTATCAAATACCAGTCAAGGAGGAAATTAAACCTTTGTTAGCTTTCAGCACTAGTGAAGGACATTACACATTTACGTGATGCCGTTCGGTTTGCATAACGCACCAGGAGTGTTCACCAGGATGATGAGGAAGCTTCTACAACCTTTGCAAAGTCCCCATATCCATAATTTCATGGATGACATCTTAATTGCATCGGAAACCTATGAAGAACATATTGCTACGGTTGCTATGCTCCTCAGGAGACTACAGGAAACGGGTCTCACAGCCAGACCTAGCAAATGTCTCATCGGGTTTGAACAGTTAGACTTCCTGGGGCACACTATTTCTCACGGATGCAGTTGGCCTATTAAGAAGAACGTGGAGAAAATAGTGGCAGCAAAAAGACCCCGAACGAAGAAAGACGTACGTTCCTTCATATCGCTATGTGCATACTATCAGAAGTACATCCAGAACTTCAACGGACTGACGGCACCGCTGACTGACCTCACAAAGAAAGGTTGTCCTGATAAGGTCATATGGGATCAAAAGTGCGAACACGCGTATAGCACTTTGAAAGGACAGTTGTCTGCATACCCCATCTTGAGGTTGCCTGACCTCAAGAAACCTTTTGTACTGAGAGTCGACGCGTCAGGTCAGGGCATCGGGTCAACACTGCTTCAAGCCGATGACAGCGACCTGAACATGCTATTTCCAGTTGCCTATGGCAGTCGGAAATTAAATAAAGCGGAACGGAACTACAGCGTAGTTGAAAGGGAATGTCTTGCTCTGATTGACGGTATCAGACGCCATCATGAGTTTCTTTATGGTACATCTTTCACGGTGCAAACAGACCACGCTCCGTTAGCATTTCTTGGTGCCAATAAAGAATTTAACGCTAGGATCATGCGTTGGGCCCTCCTTTTAAGCGTTTATTCTTTCAAAGTGGAATATATTCCGGGAAGACAGAATGTCGGGGCTGATTTCCTGAGTAGAAACTGGTCTACAGAGGAAGAAGAGCAAACTGAAGATACCACTCATCCTAAAATCACCAATCAGGTCACCTCCATTGTCAAAAAATGAAACATGAAAAATGGTTTCATGTCTAAAAGTGGGGACGATTGTGACGTACGTCTAGTTTGACAAGTGAATTCTCCCTGATATGATGGATGATTTAAAGGGACTTTTAGCTTTTCATAACATTAGAACCCCTGAACATTTGTTGTAACTTTTCGTTTGCCAGAACTCATTCCACCGGGACTCATTTAGTAGGCGGCACGAGATCAAAGAGTCAGACTGAGGGATTTTAGGGGAGACTATCGGCGTTATCAAAGACAGTAGTGGTCCCTGCTACGAGACGCAGTTGCTTGCCGCTATTTTCGCGTCTCGGTGTCAATCGAGGAACCGAGCGAACGGGGGAAAGCGAAACGGGTAGCAGCGAACGGAGATACGAAGACCAGGGTGCGGCTTCTTCTCTTGATTTGGCGGTCAGATCCCCAAAAGTTCGTGAGATCAAATAAGTTGTCAAGTTTATCATGTCCCACTCAACTTACATTCCATTTTAGCTAAATAGACCATTAAGACTAGACACGTTATCACTCGCTGGCCAGACCTTTACAGAAGCACTAGCTTTATTGAAATCTTGTTATAGATTTTCCCCTGGATTTTATATATATATTTGCAGTGTTTTCTATTCTGTGCAGAGCGGTAATATATATTGTGTAAAGTGATCAGTGGTCTAGTTCAGTCATTCTATTTCAATGGATTTTGTGTTAATTTAAATCTATTAAATTAAACCATCTCAATAGTTCCAGTGGTAAATATAATGATCTATCTATTATATTATTTCAAAAGATAATAGATGCTTAAATTAACTTTTAAAGTCGCGAAGGAATTTATAATTAATAAATTCAGTTAAGTCCTAGTTTTATAGATGTGGGTTTTTAACCACTAGAATTCGCGCAGTGTTTATTAAATACATAATTAAATACTCGAGTGTATTACAGGCTTAACGGGGAATTTATCGCGCTTGATTTTTTCGGTATGTTACATGTCTTTTGTTTTCTTTCATACAGAGTGATCGTAACCTGTGCGATCCCAGCATTAAGAAAGCAATAAAGAAATCAATCTAAGCAAGGCAAAGCATAAACAGTGTGTAGAGTTCCCCTGACGCAGAACTTGTTGAGACTGTGTAAATTTTTAATCTTTGAGGCGATTCTATGTTTGGAATTCCGCTATCTAACTTATAGCAAAGAAAGCACACCCAAAGACAAATTTAACGCACCATCAAACAACTTAAGTCGTAACGGGAAGAAGAACACTGGCCTGAGGTTTGTTAGTTTACTGACACAGAGAGATAATTCATAATTTCCTGAACAGTGATGTGACTAGTTTTCTCACTGGACTTAAACCATACCTCACGGATAAAGTGTACCAGCACGCGTAAGAATTTTATTATCAGCGGCATAGTCAAATAGACCACACCATCCTCACCCCGGTATCAGAGACCGTGCCCTCCCATAGAAACTGTTATTAAGAAAAGAGACACAACTACAGATTCATTTTCCAGCGATTACGGGATCCTTTTATGTGCTGACCGCCTACCCGCTAATCTGGGGCTAGAACTTGAACAAACACTCATACATTTAGTTTGAGGTGTAACTGCTGTTGTGTTATTCTATGGAGTGCAAGATTTTTTCACAATCGGTAAGTGAGAGCAAGATGAGTGAAGGCCTTTGCTAGCGCGTGTATGAATGACAGGAAATTAATTCTTTTGTGTGACCATTTTGTTAACTTGCTTACCTGGTAATATTTATCTTTTCTGTATACCCTACATTGTTCCTTTAAGTGGGATAGTGGATAATTTGTTAACTCTGTTTAAAACCACCTCCTTTCCATTTGCTTAGTAAAGGGAAGAACAGCTGGGAAGAACAGGTTTTTTTCTATCACCTATACCTAATTTTGTAACACCTCTTTCAGAGTAATTAACTTCACTGTTAGGTTAACGTACCTATGTTCCTGATATTATCTATCTTTGGACTGGGTTTATCTTTGTCTAATAAGCGGGAAGGGCTTAGTCGATACCAATCTTCTTCACCCCTTCCAAACTTGTTATTTGCATTTGTGTACTTATGATAATTTATGTAATATCTGATATTTTTAGTGATTGATGTTAAAGTGAATAAAATCACATAAACTCATTTAGTTCTGTGTGTTGGATATACCCAAAGCCCAACTTTTCCCCTTATTCGTTTAATATAGTTTGTATCAACGTCGCCTGTGTGTGTGAAAAAACACCAAATCGGTGTGCGCGCAGATGCGGGTCTGGAAAACTGGCAACTAATTGTTTGACCAGGAGAGTGAAAGAGAAGATTGAGAGAAACGATTTGTCGTAAATAAGTCTGTCTTTACTCTCCTCCAGCTCGCTGTGAAGCAACTATTAAATCTCTACATTTTCTATCACTGAGCTTTCCATCATCATTTTTCACTCTAAACCGGACCACTATTTCTAAGACTCTTTTCTCTCAAAATAAATTTACGACAGCTAACCACAATGGTAATCTCTCATTCTCTGCCTTTCAGCTTCCTGTGCAGCAGAGTCCTTCAATTAGTTTATTGTTGATCATTACTTTTGATCAGAATTGACATCACTGCACTCTGGGCAAACCCATAGGTGCTCAGATTCCCTCAGCAAATGTTGTAGGCTATTAGTGCTAATTGTTCCTGTAGCATGCTGGTTGTACATACGGTGGATGATTCCTCTCATACGTCCATCCTTATTAGTCTTACTTTCGATGCCAAATTTAACAGTCTTAGCCTTGTTGATTTATCTATTGCAGTGTCGTTCTCTAACAGGCGATCATTAATTGTCCTTAGTATCTCTCCCTCATCCATATCCAGTGTCCCCACTGTGGGTGCTCTTGAGGTTAGTCTGACAGCTCAAATAGTTCATGCCATGTGTTACTGTCCTGCATCACCTTTTCATGATTTTTCCATATCTATTTTCATCTTTCTTATGCCTCCCTCCATTTCTTTGCTTTATGTGTTTTTGGGTGTCCCTGTATTTCCATTTCCCTGTGCTTTCCAGGATAAGGACTGCCTTGTTATGCTTTTATATGTCCTATCTGGTGCCAAATTATTTTTCTCACTTCTTGTTCCAGTGCAATTTGTCTAGTTTTTTCCACCAGTTTCACATTGGTAATCCTGTTAATATCATTTTAATCCATCTATTCGGTGCCTGCACCCATTTATGAGAAATCTTGACCTTCTTGATTGTCATTTTTATTGTTCTCCATGTAAAACAAATTGCCACAGAAATCACAGCTACAAGATCATGTAAATGCTTGTGCAGGCTTCTTTCAAGGGGACCAGCTACACTGGTGGCTCAATGCAAATTGCAAAGGAAATTGATGATGAGGATGTTTCAAAGCCTTGAAATTTATTTGACTTGAACATTTTTATTTTTGTGCTAGACTTGCTCTTTTAATTTTCATGCATTTCCCACCCAATGGAAGGAAGCATGCCTGCAGGTTTTGCTATCAATTTTCTATAGGACGGAGAGGGGCAGCACCCCAAGCTCAGCCCTTCTTAGTGAATTTTTATGACATGCTTAGTAGTCCACACTCTTACTATTCTTTGCTCCCCTTTTGAATCCTGGTAACCACATGAATGAGAAATGTGCAATAATGAATTAAAATAAGGGTGAATCAGTACAGACATGTGTAAACAGGTTAACATGGAAATATAAATGCATGTTGCCATGACCATTTTCTCAGTTGATAATAAAATATATTCAATCAATAAATGCATAATTATGTAATTAAAAACAAAAAAAAATATGGTGTCTGCATTATATTTTGCATTACAAAAAAGCTTCAAGTTTTAAATGTTTCTCTAAAATAATACCTGCTTTCTCTGCATCGTCTTCAGCTTTTGCTAACTTGTTCCTTGCCTGGATAAAACAAATGTAGTAGTTGATTACAAAAACTTTTATGGAACACTGTACTTTTAATGTGTGTGTTTTATTGCTTGCTTTGTTGTCAGTGAGTCTGGAGACTGAAATGGAAAGGGTCAAGAAGACATTTTTTTTAAAGTATCCCGTTTAACCCTTGATGGGTTATAATTATGACATATAGTGGAATAAATTCAAGACAATAAAATCAGACTTCCGACATCAAACATGTCTTGGCAACAATGTAAACAAAGTTGGAGGAACAGATAAGCAATATCAAAATAGAATACAGAAGCCAAAGGAAGCTTTAATTCCTTTGGGAAATATATGGAAAACCAAAAAAGTCAAGTCCAACACAAAAATCAGAATCTTCAACTCAAATGTCAAGCCAGCCCTATTGTAATACTCTGAAACATGAAGAGCAACAAAAATAGTAACCAAGAACTTACAGACTTTCATACTTGGGGTTTGCATAGAATATACTTACTTACTTAGTCGTTCCCCTTCTACCGTGAGGTGTAGAGGTTTGGAAGAGAGAGCGCCAGACTATCCTATTGGCTGTCTTCCTCCTGGCCTGGTTCCATTCTAATCCTCGGTCCTTCAAAGATTGTCTAATGTTGTCCTCCCAACGGACTCTGGTTCGTCCTGGGGGTCTGGATCATTGGCTCTTTGTTTCCCATGCTTGTCGTGGTAGCCGATCTTCTCCCATTCTGCAGACATGGCCAAACCATCTTAGTTGGGACTGTTCTACTTGGGTCTGCAGGTGGGATTTTAGGCCTTGACGTATCGTCTGGTTGCGGACCATGTCTCTTCTTGTTACTTCAACCACCTTCCTCAGATACCTCATTTCTGAGGTTTGGATCTGGCTTTTGTGGGTTGTAGTTATTGCCCATGACTCGCATCCATATGTCAAGACCGGGACACAGGTGGAGCGTTATACAGCCATCTTCGTTTTCTTTCCAACCTCTCTCTTGCTGAGGAATCCTCGATTTATGGACTGAAAAAGTCTCCCAGCTGCTGCTTTTCGAGTGGCCAACTCTTCTGTGATGCCTCCCTTTCGGTCTATAAAAGATGCATAGAATATAAGAATTTAAATTGTATGACAAGATCATCAATGTGGAACTGATCACATGAACCAGTCACATGCCAGTAAAACAAGAGATGAGAAGATGGTGCTAGCATAGGATAGGGTAAACAGAGAGGAAACTTGTTTATAGCATTAAAAGCTAGTCCCTGTTTTGGAATCCTCAGGCTGACAAATACAGAGAGACCCAAAAAAACATGGAGAAGGGAATTAGAGACTGACATTAAAAGGATAAAGAAGATATGGAAAGACCTTGAAAGGATGGCACAGGACAGGGTAGAAATGACAAGAATTTGTGGAAGGCAAAGGCTCCTCAGAGATGGGTCATGATGATGATGAATAATCCAACATTTAACACAAGCCTTTTTGACGCACATAAAACTTAAAACTGTTTCAAAATATTCTCTGGCCAACCCTTGTGTGGTGAGTTAGTTGTTAGTATTGGTTTCAATATTATATTAATGGTATCTGGTGTGAGGTCAGCTATGCAAGTCCCTGAGGTTTATTAAATATAAATAAGTTTACAGGGTACCTGTCTGCTTCCACCACGACCTCACCCGATTATACATCTTCCCCTACTGAAGTGTATTGGTGTGTGTATGTTGTCTAGCAAGTGTCTAGGGTATATGCAATGTGATGAAATGTATGAACAAGACAACAATTACACCTATTACTAATAAACAATGATTAAACAAGTCACTGAGTAAAGTTTAGAATGTAACTTATTTTTTTATAATTTATTTTCCTGTATCTAGTTATTCTTCTGACACAGGAATAATCAACTCAAGATGATAATGAAATTATTTACAACCAATTATTTTACAACTGTCATTGAGTCTGTTTTATCCCACAATTATTTATATGTTTCAAGCTGGAAAAATGTCAAGTATTTCTTGCTCCTAGAAAAGGGTACAAGTTTATTGAACGTTTTTTGTTCCTCACTGTCTGATACTCTAGTGAAAACTGAGAGAGTGGAGTGTTTGTGATATCAATTTCCCAGACAAGTCTTATCTGAGGTCTCTGGAACCAGGCTGTTTGAAGTATGTATAAAACGCCAGTCTCCACTGCCAAGACACGATTCTGCTTTTATAGGTAAATCACTGGGTAGACACTCAGTAGTTAAGCCTCACTGCAGAACTTAGGGACAGGTGTTAGGTCACCTGGGCTCACTTTCACTCGTAGATGAAACTCTGGAACAATACAAATGTGTCCCACTCAGCATCTAATAATCTCTCTCTTTCATTATTCTAACATGGCAATATCATCAGACATCAGTATGGTAACTAAACAATTAGTTAACGTTCTCAATTTGGTTGGTACCCCCTTCTGGATAAATAACTTTCAAACCACCGTTTGACATTTTCCTTGATAAAGGAAACATTTTACATTAATACTATCAAGTCATGTACAATCACGGTGACTTGCTGAAGAAGACGGCCAGTGATCTTCCTGGTCTTATGTCATAACACAACATTTTTCTTTTCATCATAAATATTTAATTTTCTTTTCTCCCCATATGGCCGAAAGCCTGTCTGGCTTTTCTATACCAGGTTAATACAGTTCCTAACAACGCTGTGAAACAACACAGAGTGATGTTGCCTTCCCTCCAGATAAATGTTTCCCCTTTAAGGTTCATACAAATTCAATAATGCATACATAATAATGATAAAAATGACAATATAAATGTTAATATAAAGGTTTCAATTCTTACCGCATCAAAGAAATCTACACACTAAACAGTTGAATATTGCGGTATATGGCATAATCCAAATCGCTGCTTGTGCAGAATTAGCAACCAAGACAGTACTCTTGCCTTGTCTATAACAACTTCTTTAGTGTATAAATTTTAGTTAACAAGTGGCCCCGAATACCAACTACTAATTGGTTTTATACAACCGTTTGTCTATTATACTACAGCCAATCATAGACTGTTTAATGAATAGCGTTCCTTTTCAAATAAAACTGACCTCAAATATTCAAATTAAGGACTCCTTCCCCTCTCCTATTTAATTCAGTACGGCATTTTCAAAAACAAATAGGACGTTAACCTTAATTTTCCTTTTATTTTAAACTACCTTATCGGACGTTAACCTTACGGCGCCACGTCACATTGCGTGTGTGTATATATATATATCGTCTGCTAAAACCAGCGTGTGAATATATGTCCAGAACGCGGGTCGAGAAAAAGGGGGTCTTTCGAACGCCCGTCATGGTATTAATGTTAAACCGCGGCAAATCGTTTAGGCCCTTACTTCGGTATGCAAATTGAACGTGCTGTGGAATTTAGCGTTTGTTCACACAGATTTCACTACACCTTGTTTATATTACAATATTTTCTCATGGATATATATTTATTTACTGCCAGTTTTAAAACATTAAATGTAGAAAAAACTGGCATCCATTTTGGTACCTGCGTAAAACCTAAAAACTTACTAGGACAGAAAGAGTTACCTGTTACAAAAGTCTTTGAAAGATGTTTCTTGTAACAGCAATGTCTCCACATGCCAGCATGTTACACATTATGACAAATTCTGTCATAAACAATGCTGATTACAACATATTAAAATAACTGGTACAAAAATACTTTTATAAAAAACATAGTCAAAACAAGAATTAGTATGAGATTTTTTTACATAAATGAATTATTAGCTAAATGGTTATCCACTCAAGAAGATTTGGCTGTTATGTTGTGTTGTGTTGTGTTATGTTGCATGCATTTACAGAACAACTCATCCATCATCATCATTTTCCTTTATATTCCTTATGGAGCATGGAGCCACAACTATAGCTGGTCCCCTTGCAGGAAGCTTGCACCATCAAGCATCCCCATTCTCTTGTAGTGGTGGTTTCTGTGACAATTTGTTTTTAACATGACGAGGTTGCCAGCCCCAAGCACAACCTCATATTAGTCACGTCAATTTATGTTCAATGCTGGAAAATTGTAGCCTACACGTTGCAAGAGTTCATCTGTGCTACTGTTAAACCTTAATGCACACTTACTTTCTCTATCTCCTTTGCAAGCACCTGCTGGGTGTTGATTTCCTTGAAACTCTGTTCAGCTGCATCTCTCTCTGTAAACTTGCGGACGTAAGTTTTTTCCAGCTGAAACAAGCAGATATACTCATTCTCATTAATTTGGCTATTGTTTACCCCATTCCCACATATTTTACTTTTGAAATACATTTGTTCTTACGTTTCTTTCAGAAAATCATTCAGATCTTTACTTAATAACATTTATGTACACAAATATCTTTTTCTTTTCCTTTTCTTGCTCCTTATGGAGCATGGAATCAGCACTACAACTGCTCCCTTTGCAGGAAGCCTATATCAAAGCATTCATGTGTTCTTGGAGAGGTGAGCATTTTATTGAAACTTTTAAACAGTATACATTAGTAAATAAACTTTCATCTGTGTTGATGGGGTCACTTGTTTATTTGTTTCCTGCTAGAGTTACTTGCCCCTGTGCTAATTTCCTTTTTCTGTTTTTCTGGTTCCAAAGCATGGTTGATTAAAATGTGGCAAGTTTCATCTAGTGTGTTTGGGTTATGATTATGCTTCATTATGTGAGAATGTTTGACAGCCAGCCATGTCTCGTTACATCTACCAACATTCACTCTACACAAAAGTAAATATCAACAATCTGCTACATAAGACATATTTCTAAAATAGTTCTAATGGTTTGCATATTTACATTCTTCACATTTTACATTATTTTGTTTTTACATTTCCTTCCTTCAGGCTCACTCCAACAAATCCCAAGCTCTCTCTTTTCAGATTATCTGATATATTGTTTCATAGTTTCCCCATGTCAAATATTTAAAATTACTTAGTCATTCCTCTTCTACCCTGGGGTGTAAAGGCTTGCCAGTGAGAGCTTCGTACTATCCTATAGGATGTTTTCTTCCTGTCCTAGTTCCAATCGTGTTATCTGTCCTTCAGAGATTGCCTAATGTTGTCCTTCCAGTAAAATTTGGGTCATCTGTGGGTCTGGATCCCTGGCTCTTGGTTTCCATATTTGCCATGGTAGCCGGTCTTCTCCCATTGTACAGACATGGCCACACCATCATAAATGTTCCACTCAGGTCTGCAAGGACTGGGTTTTGAGGGCACAAAGTATCATCTGGTTGCTGACCATATCTCTTCTTGTTCCTTCAACCAGCGTTCTCAAATACCTCATTTCTGATGTTTGGAGCTGGCTTTTGTGGGTTGTAGACATTGCCGATGACTGGCATCCATAAGTCAAGACTGGGACATAGGGGAGCAGTACACAGCCATCTTCGTCTTGATGTTTGAAATGTATAATATTCATTTATTCATTTCTTTTTTTGGTTTCATTTGTATCATCAATGGCATGAGAGATACAGTTTGATTTTATGAAAATAACATGGAGTTGGGATTGATGGTGACAGCTGTTGCAAAGGAAATATTTGCGGAATAAGAGTGATGCTGTTTTATACAAAATAATACTGGAGGGGAGATTGACGGCTGACCTATATAAAAGTAACTGTAGAGTTGAGGTTGACCGTGATAAATGTCCTATGGAAATTAATTACACAAGAAAATACAACATTCTAACACATAGACCACAATGTTTGCTGTAGGTGCTTAAGAAGAAGAACTGGGTGAATGTAGTCAAAGATTTAGAGCTCTATCATTTATAGAATATTTAGAGAAGCAAAGATTTATATGTTTCATCTGGTTAAGATGTAATTAGCCGGCATAGATCTATTTTTATATCAGGATATCTGGGATAAGAGGTACAAAAGTGACGGTTTTGTTTTTTAAAAAATTAATGATGACAAATATCCCGTTCAACCTCTGATGGGTTATAATTAGGATATATATTGTTTTCAATTCCAAATAATATGAACAACTGCTGATATGGGAAAGTGGCATCACACCTGTCAAATCATTGTATACAGGACAAATCATAATTACCAATTATGCTTGTATGTTAAAAAAAAAAACCTAAACAAATAAAAACGAGATAAAACCAAACAAAATCAAACAGAAACTCCAAGCAATAATAATATTAAAGGGGAGGGGTGTAAAGGCCTAGTGGTTCCAATTATATAACTGACTTTAACAGATATTTAATTTACTTTCACTTGCCATAAGTCATTTGTATTGTAAGAACAGCATCAGACCTTCACCTTCCCAATTACTATATTTTAACTTTTGTTCTTATTAAATACTGTTTGACTATATTATGCAGTTCCCTAGGTTTGTCTATTCTTAACACCTCTTCTATATTAATATGCAAATTTGATGCCTGCAAATAATCTAATATTCGAATTCTCATTTGTTCATACCTCATACATTTTAACAAGAAATGCTCTATATTGTCTTGAAGACATCCTGCACATTAAGGTTCTTCTGTTCTGAAATAGCCTTTTCTCATCTGTAGTCTGAGAAGATTCTTATTACTGGGAATTTTCAATTCCCTATATATCTGACATTTTCTTGCTGGAGCCTTGAACATATGTGCATATCTTCTTTTCAGATGTTTATCCCACTCTGCTTTCTATTCATCTGTTATTAAATCTTTAATTAAGCTCTTAATCTCTGATTTACTCATCCCTACATTTATTCGTTTTTATCAGATCTACCTTTCTTGGCTTCTTTATCTGTCTTTTCATTTCCCTCTATGCCAACATGTGAAGGTATCCAAGGGATTAAGACTGAACATCCTCAGGAATATAAGTATGTAGTAGCCAGAAATATCTCCTCTGCTATAAAAGTGAAGTGAAAGTCTGAGTATTTAAAACATGCAAGGAAAATAAGTATGTGATTACTTAGGCCTTTAACTTCATATGGAAAATCACAAAGTCTGTTATTTATGTTTTTAAGTGCAACAGCTGTTGAGTAAATAATAAAGATGATCTTTCCAATGAATCACTAACAACTTAACATGTATGCAACACGTTGAGTAAATAAATATGATGTTACTAAAAAACAAATTTATTAACTACCGGCAACATACCTGTATTGCTTTAGATAACTGTAAAAGTTTGGAACTCTGAGCTTTCTGTAATAGATCCTCTAACTGTAACAAATTATTTTGCAAATGGTTATAAACCTGTGCTAAATTGTGTTCATCTGAGATAATGCAATGCATAAATTCCTTTTACTTCAGTTATAGAATTATATTGTATGAGTAAATTAGGTCTACAAAACAAAAACTAAACATTATATTGGGTTATTACATTTCATAAATTTGCAAACAGCAGTTTGCATCAAAATACCCACTCGCGCGCATGCGTGTGCGCACGCGCACATACACACTATGAATTATTGTTTTCTGCCATTTGGATCTACTTAAATGTATACTTTTTTATGTACCAAATAAAAGTCAGCACGGAAATTCCACTCTGAGAGATTGATTCTCTTTTTTTCCCTCCTTTAGAGTGCAGAACCGCATGTGTAGTTGCTCCTGACGCAGGAACCCCTATGCAAAACACTTAACGTGCATTGATGATTTTTGCACAAATTTAATTTTGTTGTGGGGATTGCAAGTCCCATATAAAAATTCCCCTAAGCCTGCTCTAATGAAATGCCTGTTTGGACCACTATTCTTTCTTTGCCTTCTCAGAGATCCCCATGAACCAAATGAGGTAAAGTGCACTCTACAATAAAATATTTCAGCAGCCAAACAAGAATGAAAAGCAAATCTGGTGTAGGTGACAACTGAGAAACATCAACACAAAATCAAGCTTATGACCATACATGTCAAAGTCTCAGAAAAAATAAACATTATTTCAGTTAAAAATATAATTTTAAAATTCTGTATTGAAAATAATTAGTCAGCATCACTGCCTTCGTGGTAAAAGTTACATGTGTAAAAAATTACACAAAAATAACTGTCAGATTATGAAAGTCGTTACTTTGGTTTGAAACTTTGAAGTACTAAACTATAAGTTTCATTTTCTCCCTATCTAATATTACAGATACACATGATTTTTAACAAAATCCTATATTTTTATAAACCAAATAATGGTTTTCAAACAATCTTTTCCTGGTACTGATATCTCTGTGTCTTAAAAATAGAGACCTAATACTGATTTTTCAGCAGTGTTTAATTTATCCACACACACACACACCCACCCACCCACACACACACCACACATACACACACACACACCAAAATGCAAAGATACACATTTTTGTGTGATAGTATCCACACTACACAGCTTTCTCTCTCTTCCCACCCCATCAGTAATCACTTACTGCTTTTCGTTGAACTGCCTGATCCTCCTTAAACTTCTTCACATTGTCTGACTGTTGTTGGAAGATAGCAGAAGCTCCACTATGACATCGTGCAACTGCTTCAATCTCACATCTGAATTTGCTCAGTGCTTTTTCCAGTACTCTGACGACATGAAAAAAAACAATAGTTTAACTCAGATGTGATTATGAAATTGATTGATGTATGAGGAGTTTTTGTTGTGATGCTAATAGTTGTAGGAGGAGCTCATACAGTAATACTGATAGATGTTGTAGAAGTTGCCACTGTGATATTGATAGTTGTAGGAGGAGTTTATACAGTGATACACTGATAGATGTTGTAGGAGTTGCCAATGTGATATTGATAGTTGTAGGAGAAGCTTATACAGTCATACTGATACATGTTGTAGGCATTGCCACTGTGATATTGATAGTTGTAGGAGGAGTTCATACAGTAATACTCACAGATGTTGCAGGAGTTGCCACTGTGATATTGATAGTTGTAGGAGGAGTTCATACAGTGATACTGACAGATATTGTAGGAGTTGCCACTGTGATATTGATAGTTGTAGGAGGAGTTCATGTAGTGATACTGGCAGATGTTGCAGGATTTGCCACTGTGATATTGATAGTTGTATGGGGAGTTCATACAGTGATACTGATAGATATTGTTGGAGTTGCTGCTGAAATACTGATATAATATAGGAAGAATTTGTCCTATGGTGTTTGTAGATGTCAGAGGAGTTGCTGCTGTGATACTGCTAGTTGCAGGAGTTGCCATTGTGATACTGATAAGGAGTGGCTGTGATGCTGACAATTACATGAGGAGTTTCTGCTGTGGTGATGATAGCTGTATGATAGATGCTTCTGTGACTGTGGTGCTCATAGCTGCAGGAAGATTTTCTGCTGTGATGCTGATGTATATAGAAGGTATTCCTGTGATGTTGACAGATACAGAAGGAATTACTGCAGTAATGATGATAGTTATACGTATTGCTGCTGTCACCATGAAACTGATAGTTATAGGAGGAGTTGCTGTTTATATTGTAATAGTGATATATGTAGGAGGAGTTGCTGGTGTGATGCGATGATAATGATGAAATATTATCTCTCAGGGCACTTGTAATAAAGTAGAAAGGCAACATCTTGTGATGCTGTGAAGGGGCGAGCATTGGATGATGGATAATGATCACCAATTAAATTAATTTGGGGAGCCGCGCTAGCGTAGTGGTTACAACACCGCTCTGGCGACCGGGTGATACAGGATCAAACCCGGGCGACGGCATTTGAGGATTTTTCGTCGACCGGGATTTGGACTGGATTAACTCGAGACCTG
Source organism: Oreohelix idahoensis (assembly GCA_024509875.1). Lineage (NCBI taxonomy): Eukaryota > Metazoa > Mollusca > Gastropoda > Stylommatophora > Oreohelicidae > Oreohelix > Oreohelix idahoensis. The sequence continues at coordinate 618,940 of JAMPIV010011723.1, read as the reverse complement.
GCGAGGACATTTGAAGGAGTGTCGTCGACCAGGGACTGGCGGCTCCTGAGCCGACTCAGCTGCAATGGGTACCTCCGAAATCGGCGAGTATTTGCCTGAATGGCGAGGGACACCTGTCTCTGTACAAGAAATAAAGGGATACTCACGTAAAATCAATGTCAGGTTAGACATAAAATAATAACCTGAGATTTCGCCTCGAGTATTAGCGGGCGAACGCAAAAAAAAAAAAAAAAAAAAAAATTAATTTGTTTATCAAACAACCTAGGTCAGAGAGTCTTTTTTTAAAAACACTGTTCTAGTAATAACTACATTTCTTGTGTGCTTTACATTAGGTGTTAAATTTTATCAAAGTATATTTTATTCAGAGATGAATTTCACTGGCCAGATAAACTAATACTAATTTTTAGTTTAAAAACATATATTTTTGTGTGTGTAAAAGATATGATGAGTTACTGAATAATAATAACAGGCCATCCACTTTTATTTTATGCAATAGAATGTATGGAACATTTATTCTGTTTTTAGTGCATTTGGTAACAATAAAAAAAGCAGATCCTTGAAACTTGTTTTTCTCTTTTCTTGTAATAAAAATTGTGTATAATAATGTGATAGTTCTGTGGTCAATGTTTTTATGATAGTGGTGGTGGAAGCGTAGTTTTTACAATTAATGTGATAGATGAGATACACAATTTAAAAAAAAAAAATCATAATACTGAAGGATTCAGCTTCGAAAGTCAAATTCCTAGTTCAATATTAATTAATTTAAAAAACATCTGGAATCCTGGAATTTACTTGAATTAGAAAATTGTACTCTTTGGCTGGTCTGATAACACAACATATAAATGAGGGGGTCACAGGTTTGATTCACATAATACCAGTTGCATTCTCTCTCTCTGACTCTCTCATGTGTGCGAGTATGTATGTGTATGTGTCATTTCTCATTAAAAAATTGGTCTCATTTCTTTGTACCTTGTGCATTTGACACATTTTGTCTCAGAACTTTGAATGAAGTTCAGTTTGATTTTTTCTCCACTTCTTCTATTAGGCATATTTGTGTGAGGCGGCAATACAGTTTTGCGTACTGTTAGTTCCTGTTTTTTTCTAAGTTTTAATTATAGGCCTACTCATTATTCATCTCCCCTCAGGATACCCTTGCACAAAAAAAAAAACTTCTGCTGTTGAAGGTTTGCAATGGTAGCTGATTGGCTGCATTCTTAAAAGATAGCACAATAATTCTATTTTTGTTTTTCTATGTAGTTCATCTTCTTCTTCTTCTTCCGTCCTTAGCCACGGACCGACAAAGCAGTTCACGGCCAGTACGCCTAGTGGCGTTTTAGGGCAACAAGAAATTAATTGTTGTTCCGTTACGCCTAGTGGCGTTTATTGGTACAACAACAAAAATTCAATTGTTGTTTCCGTAATCAGAGCGGCTGGCAAGCGGGTGATCAGTCCGCTGTTCCCGAACTTGCCCTCGTGTGTACTCTCCTTCTGCCGCTATAAAACCATCACACTCCCGAGACGTCAGTCCAGCCAAAAATTACTCGGGACCGAAGGAGAGCACTGGTTTCTGCCTTATGCGCCGTGTTTGGTGCTTAAAGAATTTATTATTATTATTAAGGTCCGCGAAAAAGAGCAAATCTGGTACGGGCACAGCACCCTGCACTGCCTCCGCTATGCTGGGAGGACCCGGCAACCGGGACCACACACAGCCTTGAGAGGACAATGATCTCCTGAGGGGGATGTAGTTCATGGCCCCTAAGGGTCTCTGAGGAGATGAAGAAAGAATATCAGTAATGTCATGAGAGGTGACTGATATGAGGTTGTCAGGGGTGGGGGGTAGCAACCTCATCATATAAAACAAATTGCAAGTTCACGTGAATGCTCTGCAACAGGCTTTATGAAAGAGGGCCAGCTGCATTGTTGACTCCTTGCTTCATAGGGAGCAAAAAAAGGGAAATAATAATGATGTAGTTCATGCATGGTGTCGTCACCAACTTCATGATTTCTTTTGCCATTCTGCCTTTATGGCGGCAATAACAACTTTTTTTTTTTGGGCATCTCATCTCATATGTTGGGATCTTTCCTCTCCTGTTTGAACTTCGAGAAATATATTTATATAGACTTGCTGCAAATCATGAGCACTATGTGTATACATATGTTTGTACAGTAACCCTGAGATGGACACGTCAATGATAAAGTTCAAGCACAAACAATTTTGCCTGTTGCTGTTGTTGTTTTAACTAGGGCTGCTGAGCTTCTCGCCCTTATACAGCCAATACCAAGTTGAAGACTCCTTGGTATTATCTACACTGTAGATCTAGGCTTTTCCTGTGGCTTTACATCAATTCTGAAATGTCTTGAGTTGAAGTCATGAGCTCCAGTTTTTCCAGCTTGGTTTGCATGCAAAGGATAATCACATCTGGTCCCAAGCTAGGAAGACAAAGCGTGTTGCATGCTGTGCATTCCCCACCATCCAAGGGGGATCTCCAAATAGACAGAGCTAAAATACTGTGCTCTGGTTCTGGGCTCTCCTAAGGAATTGTCACGTCCTGCACGGAACCACTTTTCAGCTCTCCTGTCTATCACGGGTCCACAGTGAGGTCCTCCTGCATGCAGACAACCAGGTAAAAGCCAAAGTTACGTCTAGGGCTCAAGTGACTCCTCCAAACTTAGTGTGCAATGCTGGGTTCTCAACATGTTTCACCACAGGGGGAATCCCAGACGTGTGTGGATGATTTCAAGAGTCAGTGAGGGTGTAATTAGCCTCACAGACAGAGGTTCACTTCCACGTCTGTATATTATAGTATTGTGCTTATCTGGTGGTCATACAAGGATGACCCCAGATATGCCTCCATGCATATTTTGCCAGGTTAAAAAGACATTTGCCAACAGTAGCCAGCAAGACAAGAAGAGAGAAAAAAAAAACCAAAATAAATGTGATGTGGGACACTATTGAGAACTCAATTAAAAGGGAAATACATGATTACCGTACTATTTTCCTCTGCACTCCCAACAGAGCATGGAGCGACCAATGTTGCTGGTTGTCGTAAATTTATTTTGAGAGAAAGAGTCTAGAAATAGTAGTCCGGTTTAGAGTGTAGAATGATGATGAAAACTCAGTGATAGAAATGTATAGATTAAATATGATGCTCCACAGAGTGCTGGAGGAGAGTAAAGACAGACTTATTTACGACAAATCGTTTCTCTCAATCTTCTCTTCCACTCTCCTGGTCAAACAATTATTTGCCAGTTTTCCAGACACACGTCTGCGCTCACACCGATTTGTTGCTTCAAACACTCAGACGACGTGGATACAGCTATATTAAACAAATAGGGAATTTTTTTTGGCTTTTGGGTATTCCAACACAGTCCGATATAAGTTTATGATGTTTATTTACCTCAAAAATCAAATCACAAAAAACCAATATCAAGTGTTACATAAAATTATCATAAGTACAGAAAAATGCAAATATCAAGGTAGGGAGGGGGTGAAGAAGATTGGTATCGACTAAGCCCTTCCCGCTTGTATTAGACAAAGATAAACCCAGTCTCAAGATAGATAATTATCAGGAGCATAGGAAAGTTAACCCAAAAGTGAATTTAATTACTCTGAAAGAGGTGTTACAATATTAGTTATGGTGGTAGACAAAAAAATACTGTTATCCCAACTGGTGTCTTCCCTTTACTAAACAAAGAAAAAAGGGGGGGGGGGGATGAAACAGAGTTAACAAAATTATCCCACTAAAGGAACAATGCCGGGTATACAGAAAACGTATTACCCGGTAGGCAAGTTAACAAATGGTTTTTGCAAAAAAAAAAAAATCTCCTGTCATTCACGCACACTGTGCGGATCCACACTCATATATACTCACACACTTACCGAGTTGCAGCATCAGACAATCCCTAGAATGATAAACACAGTGATTAACTCTTGACATGTGAAATTGTCTAGCACTTCTATGTCCCGCCCCAGATATTGCGAGTTTTTACTGAGAGCAAATATTCCCGCTTATCGCCGGACTTGAAGTTTAAAGAGTTCTTGTGGTTTTATTATATAAAAGGAGTCTATGGGATGGCACTGACACAATTCAACACAGGGGTGAAAATGAGGTGATGGCAATATTCCTTCACTGTGTGATGACAGCAACTGACCGGTAAAGTTTTTTTAATCCAGTGAGGAAAAACTAGGCTCAGTCACAGTCAGGTAAATCGGTAATCTCTCACAATAGAGCAGTATATAAACTATCGCTACTGGCACTGTTCATCTTCCAGTTTATCTTACAGATTGTAATTTAATTTGATGATAATAATCAAATGATCTTGGGTAGGCTTTCTTTCATGTAATTATGTTAGCTAGGCCGCACCGGACCACCACAAGATTTACTTTAAAAAATGTCTCATCAAACTGTCTGGAAGTTTAAGAACCGAGTATGGAAACTCTGAAAGATTTCGTTATTGCTGGGATTGCAAAAGGTGATCAATCTAGAGAAAAAGATAGAAAACCCATAACAACATAATCATACTTTAAAAAAACAAATAATCTTCTAAGCGCGCGATAAATTTCCCGTTAAGACTATTATATATACGATCGCGTATTTAATTATGTATTTAATAAACACTGCGCGAGTTCTAGTGGTTAAATCACACATCTATAAATATAGGACTTAACTAAATTTATTAATTATAAATTCCTTCGCGACTTTAAAAGTTAATTTAAGCATTAAACATCTATTATCTTTTTGGAAATAGTATAGCAGGTATATCATTACACTTACAACTGGAACTATTGAGACGGTTTAATTTAATAGGTTTAAATTAACACAAAATCCAATGAAATATAATGAATGAACTCGACCACTGATCACTTTACACAATATATATTTTACCGTTTTGCACAGAAATAGAATTCACTGCAAATATAAATGAAAATCCATGGGATAATCTAGCAAGATCTCAAATATCGCTAGTGCTTCTATCAAGTTCTGGCCAGCGAGTGATGAAAAGTATTTCTACGTGATCTGTATATCTACAACTGGAATGCAAGATGAGTGGGACATGAGAAACTTGACAGCCTTTTTGATCTCGGAAGGATTTTGGGGATCTGACCGCCAGACCAAAGAGAGAAGCCGCCCCTGGCCTCTCGTATCTTCGCTCGCTGCTTGCGTCAGCTTTCCCCGTTCGCTCTGGCTGCGATCTGTTCCGTGCTTAACACCGAGATGCGAAATCGTTTCAGGGACCACTACTGTCTTTGATAGCATGCCGCCCGTCCTTCCTGAGATCTCCACCAGTGTCTTTCTTCTGATCGCCCTAGTCCATCTTGCGAGCGGTTTAGTGTTCGCGCGGAGATGATAAATACCTGCGAGAAACTAGCTTCTCTGCTCGGGGATCGTCTCAGTGTCTTTGATCTCGTGCCGCATACTAAATGAGTCCCGGTGGAATCGATTCGCTCTGGCAAAACGAAAAGTTACAACAAATGTTCAGGGGTTCTAATGTTATGAAAAGCTAAAAGTCCCTTAAAATCATCCATCAATATCAGGGAAAATTCACTTGTCGAACTAGACGTACGTCACACTGGTTCCCTAGCAACACGCCTGAACCAAACATTCACATTCGCTTACAGTTGTAGTTTTTGTTGCAAATTGTTTTACATGATGAGGCTGTCAAACCCCCCTCCCCCCACACACCCCCCCCCCTTTTTATGTTCATATTAGTTGCATTACATGACATGCCTGAGGATACAATAGTCTTATTCTTTTATGGCCTCTTCAGAGACCCCTGGGGGAACTACGTGGAGCAAACAGAGAATATATAAACATAGAAATGGTTTGACAGTGGTTGCTTAGTAACATAGCATTCTGGCTATAACCCATCTCATCTCATCTCATAATCGGAACCTCTTCTACCCCGTAAAACGAGATGTAGAGGTTACCCAAAGAGCACAAGGCTCCTGGGCAGGACATGTAATCAAAGTGTCTGGCAAACAGGTGATTGGCCCGTTGTGTCCCTGGCTATAACCTAGGTCTTGAAAATGGCACCTGCCAGATAATATATAGGATCTAATACAATGTTTCTTCCCCCCCCCCCCCCCCCCCCCCCAAAAAAAAAAAAAATTGCCCAGTTTAATTACACTGGTGTTAGTAGTAATTATTAATCATCATCTCCTTTTTTGATACTTATGCAGTAAGGAGCAACCACTACAAATGGCCCACAATGAGGAAGCTTACATTAAAGCCCAGACTCATGCAGCAGTGATTTCTCTAGCATTTTGTTTTACATGATGAGGTTGTCCGACCCATGTAAGTAAATATCCTGATATAACCAACAACTCCATATACATGGTAGATGGTTGAAAGGGGCGTGCTACAAAGAAAAGTAGCAAACACATTAATTAAAAAAAAAATGTAAGTAATTACTTTTACAACAAAGTTCTTCTTTTATCCTTATCCGCCGGCTGTCAAAGCAGTCAGTGGCCATCACTCCTGGTAGCGTCGTGTAAGGCAGCAACAAACTGTTTCCACTTTCCTCGGTCGGCAGCCATCCTTCATGCAGTGTCCCAACTCTGGTTCATTCTTTGCCTCCACGGTTCTCCACCAAGTTGTTTTTGGTCGGCCTCTCTTTCGCTTTCCTTCATGGGTCGGTAGCATAGCTGTTCTTGTGATGGCATCAGGGTCCCTTCTGAGGACTTGGCCAACCTAGCGTCTGCCAGCTATGATGGTGTGCATGTCCTCTTGGTTGCTCTGAGAAAGCAGTTCTTGATTGGTGATGGTATTCGGCTAAAATATTCGGAGAATTTTCCTTAGGAAGATTGTGTGGAAAGAGGACAATTTCAACATTTCCTTCTCTGTTACTTTCCAGCTTTCCGCATTCCAGCACAGAAAGTATACAGCTCTCACGCAATCTTAATTTGGTGTTTGTGCTGTACTAAGAGGGCTTCCAGAACAAAAAGGTTATTCTCAGCTTACCCAATTTCTTCTCTCGGCCTAAAACACTTTGCCAAGTTTTGCAAAGATTTGCTGTACTCCGCTTCCACTTTGGACCTGAAAAAAAATAAAAAATAACAAATCAGACGTTTGAACGATCTTCTGTTTATCACCCATCTGTGTGGATAAAAGGCATGCTATTCACAAGAGACACATAGGACAAAGTATTGACAGTCGTGCAGAAGAGACATGACTATCATGTCAGGGGATAGAGAAAAGAAAAATGTGTAGGCATTAGAAATGCACGAAAACATGATAGACAGCCAAGGGAGGCTGTATAATGAATTCTACTCCTTCACGGAGGACATGCTACATTCAGGCGCACATGGGGAGGAACTTTTACAGAACTTCAAAGAGAAAGACAGAAGAGAACATAGATAGAATGACAGAAAGAGAGATATAACAAGGACCAAGGCTGATAATAGGGTATTTGGCACCCTAGGCAAACAGCTCATCTGATGCCCCCAAGGATTGTGTGTGCGCATATATTTATATATATAAATCCACACACACTTCCACTCACACTAAAGCACAAGAAACATGCACAAAAATGTGTTGATACAAATACACATACACACGCTTATTTACAATGGTGTAGAAAGACCAGAGAAGACAATTTGTTTCTCTTTGAACTACATGCCCTTTTAGTCCTTGTGCCAAATGTTGGTTCTATCAATTTTGCCGCGCCCTCCCTCCTCCTCCTCCCAATTTTGCTACCTTAGCGGACCGCCTAGTTCACCTACTGGTTTAACTGGCCCTGGAAATTACAGGATTGGGTGGAGAGTTCTACAGTGATCTACAGACAAACACCCCCCCCCCAAAAAAAAAGTTGAATGTAGAACAAACCTCTTTTTTAGATACTCCTCCAGTTCCTGGCATATTTTCTTGCTATCTGAGTTACGTTTTACCAGGGCCTCAAATCCTGCACAACTGCTGAGGTCACCACCCTGGAAGTTATTAAAAAAATTATTAATAAGTAAATGTGATCCTGGTGACAGCAGAGTTGGCTGATGGATGATGTTGTCTGGGGAGGGGGGGGGGGGGGGGGGGGGGGTGGGCGTGGTGGGGGGGGGGGGGGGGGGGGGGAGAGATAAGTTTGATATATAAGTGTAGTGGTTTTTGATGTTATTGTATGGTTGAGAAGAAAGTGAAGGCTCCTGAGATAAAAGCTTATGTGAGTTACAGAAGGCCCTTCTGCTACCACTTTACGACCTCAAACAGACCTATTCTACTATAATGAGTGTTAGCTACGTTAAAAGTCTAGGGTACTGAAATGTAATGTGTAGGTAATAAAATACACTGACACACACATGTAATAATAAGTCTAATAATAATAATAATCTCTACAATACACTGAACTAACACTGGCTGTTAAAGTTTAAGTTTAAAAATTTTTTAAATTTATTAGTCCTGAACCAATTTTTTCTTTTGGTCAGAACTTATGAAATGATAGGTATTTATCAATGAAATGCATATATATATTGCATAATCAAATATAACTTTTGTACATAGGTATATTATTACAATGGTTAATATTAATGGTATCTACAAAGTCCTCGGAACACTAGCACTGGATGGTTAGTTGGGGTGGCGTCATCATGCTCAATCTATGGTTACAAAAGTGTATAGTCCTTAACATATGGACTGATCTTTATGTTTCTTTAACACGCTTTATTTCGTTATTTATGGTGGAAATATTGAATGAATCTCCAGCAGGCCAGGTTTGCAGTTTACTGGCCTGAAATGATGTAGTATAGAATTCTTGTGGCCCACTCCTCTTAGTAGCTGGAGTAAAATGTTAGGCTTCACAGACACCGGCTCTTGCACTTCTACAAGAGTATCTGGCACAATCGAAGTGCCAGATCAGAAACTCTGAAATAAAATTTGTGCCATGTGTCAGTACTCTATTCACTGCGCCACTCTTACACACAATACCACAAAACAACACTACACAGATTGAGTCAGATCTCTCTGACCAACGTAACACATCTCACCCAGTTGTTATCAATTAGTACAAGTTCCCCAAGACTGCATTGCATCCGAAATATGTTCAATAGTTTCTTCTTCTATTTAATAAGATGGGTGATATGTTCCCACTGATGTCAATAATCGATCCTCCTTCCATAGTCTTAGGTAGGTTTTCATATATTATTAGTTTGTCTCTAGGCCCTGGACTGCGGCTGGGAGCCTAGAGCAAGCACTTACTTGTCGTAATCATTTTTCATGATATGGCAGTATCAATCACTCAAAATATTAAAATAACAAAGATAAATGCTTTTTGCCTTACCACAATTCAGAAATGAGAACACAGTTATTTAGGACTAGCAAAACTCAGCTGAGCTGCTGGCCAGACTAGGGCGTCCCACTGATTTTTATTTATTAATTCCGGGAAATCACCGCTATCAGTCTAGAACTGTGTTACTGGACAGTCTTCTAACAAATGGTACAAGTGCGCGTCTCCCATTCACCAATATAAATACATTTGTCCAATCACGGACTTCCCCTCTAACTTTTTTTCAAATATTCAAACCAAAAGTCAAATTTTAGTCACATCTCAGTCAAGTGTGTATTATTGTCTGTTGGTCCGTCTGTCTCTACTTGGCTTTTCACAAAAATACACTTGTTTCTTGGACCAACTACACGTAAAAACTGCACAAACCTGCCCCTTTAAGTTATTTTTAGCTTCTATCCTCCGACTTTGCCCCCCCCCTCCCCCCCCTAGTTCATTGCAGTTTGATTTTTGCATTTTTAGGGCTCAAGGACACCAAAAAGTAACTTTAGTGAAGTATGCACAAAAAACTGTTCGCTAGTCTGATGTGAACAATACAGTCTTTCGTCAATATCTTCCGTGTTATCTGTCCGTCTATATAATTAATAGTATATTATTTCTCTGCTCAAGATGGGCTATCAAACTAGCTAGGTTTTATTTTCATAACTTTATTATTAAAGAAAATCCTACTTTTCTCAAGGTTAGTTTTTTTTGAAATTTGTTTTTTTGAACTTTCGTCCACTGCTTTTGCCGCTGTATTCAAATAAAACAACCAATTACCGTAAAAGCGTCCAAGATATGACTGTTTCTAATAAGAGACAAGGTCCTTTTTCTACCAATTCCTTACAATGTGTCAACTAGTGGCGTGATTTTTTTCTTTAAACTACAACTTGCGTCTTTTTGCTTTTTAGATTCAAACACGTGTTCAGTCATATTTTTCCTTTTTATCTCCGTTTCCCCCCGTCTAAAAGGGTAAACCGTTTCGTCTGCATGTCTAACTAGTTAGTTTCAATGGCGGTAGAAACCGCGGCATAGGCGAGAATGTATCCTCGTATCTTACGTATAATTTGATCCCTACATTTTATCTTACCCGTTATCTTTATAATTGGAGATATTTTAACGTTGTATCACTGTATTTTTCATCACAATAAGGTTGATATATGGTTGATAGTTAATATCATGACGAAGCTGTTCTTCATCTTTCAGGTTACAGAAAATTACGTTCATTCCATGTTTTCTCTCACATGATCACCCCATATCACCATTCATTCATCATTCACTCATTCATAACCCTCCGCTCCCCAAGGAGCATAGGCCTTCAACAAACATATGCCAAGTCCTCATGTCACGTGCCATCATCTAAAGTTCTTTCCACGTTCTCCTCATCATTTTCACCTCTGTTTCCAGCTCTCTTCTCCATGTGCTTCTTGGTCTACTTCTGCCTCTCTTGCCCTAGGGGTTCCAGAACAAGGACTGTCTTGTAATGCTATCAACAGGTTTCCTCAGTGTGTGTCCTATCCATCGCCTTCTTCTCATCTCTAGTGCCACTGCCACTTGTCTGGATCTTGTCATCAGTTCTACATTGGTAACCTTTTCATTCCATTATTCCCTCTTAATAATAATAGTACTCATGCGGCAGTGACACAATCCAGACCACATTTACACTGTTACTCTGAATTTGTTTTTTTTCTCTCGTGTATTTCTAGATCTTCCGTGGGCGACCATTAATTAATCATTTAAAGTTTAATTCCCTTCTACGAAAGATTGTTTTTTTTTAAAAATGTCCTACCCCCTTTTAATTTATAGGGATTAGCCCACATCTATGAACAAAAGGTTTGCCATGTCAAATAAAATGCTACAGATACTCTACAGCAGAGGCAGGCAACCCAGGAGTTTTTGGGGTCCACTTTAGAAACGCCGAGCTCTCTAAAGATCTACTTGATAAAATGAGCTGTGTTTTCAGGTTTCACAATAGTTGGAATTTAAGTGCAGCCTTATAAGTAACTTTGACTTCCGCCAGACGATCTGCTTCCTCCATCGATAGAGAGGTGGAAAATTCAAAGTGATATTTTACCGAATTTTACCTTCACGTCAAAGAAAAAATTGTGTTCCTGTCTTATACAGTTCATAATTAAAGTAAATTTTTAGTAAGCTAGGTCACTGGCAGCGTCCGACTGACAGATTGGTTAGAGCGCTGGTCTCTCGTGGCAAAGGTGCTGAGTTCGATTCACGGTATTGACACGCTCCAGTCTGTAAATGAGTAACTGACTCTGCTATTGAGTTAGGGATGAAAAAAAAGGCAGCGGAGAAGGGATCTAGTCCCCCCCCCCCCCCCCCACCTCTCGATGCTGGACCTTAGTATATTGAAGTCTCTAACATTCACTCCTCAACGGCAGTATCTGGTTGCTGATCCCTGCATGACCTTTCTGTGACCTTTACTTGTGATATAGATGGTACCTCAACCTGTTGTGACCAGTGCTAATATATCAAATGTAGACTATGGGACCCAAAGATGCAGCAATAGAGAATGCAGTCAGCGACCCATAGCTTGACTGCTTGCGTCAGGGTCAGCGAACCAGAGCTGACCAAAACCTTACTCCACCTCTACGTGGCGGTCCTGGAAACAGGCTGCATCACTGCAGTCTAGATGAGAGAGTAGGGATCGAAGAGGGAAGGCAAACCCGGTCCCAAAAAATGCCGTGCTGAAGTCGGATGTGTCGGCCGAAAGGCGCAGATATCGCAGCTCCGGTGTAAACAGACACAACGCAACCAACGTCCTTTTCAGGACGAACGAGGAAGAAGAAGAAGAAATGTAGACTATCACTACAAGAAAATGGCACAATCTAACTTTAGATTGCCTACAAACGGGATCTTGAATCTCCAAAACATAGCTAGAAATCATGTTGCTTGATGTCAGTAAGTGCTGGAAAATTGAGGTACAGTAAATATCAAACTCCATAATTCTCGACGTGTGTATGTCGGTCACATCTAAGGGATGCAACTGTGGTTAAAAGTTAGACATTAATTGTATTGTTTCTCTTATATGGACTCCCCCGAAAACAGGAACACTCAACGAAGAAAAGTCGGCGTAGAACCCAGTTTCATTCCGGAAACGGATTTAACTCATCATTTTGTTAAAAATAACTTTAAAATATAAGTTTTTGATTGTTTTTTCAAGACAAAATTTTAATTTAAAGTATTGCGACGTCGTCAATTCCCAGTGATTTTAGCATTTGCAATGACAATCAATATGGCGCAAGGACAATCTTTCGATCACGTATTCCTTCCTAAACCTGTTTTCGGACACGGCCAGCTCTATGTCGCCCTCACCCGAAAGTTTTTGTTAAAAACACTTTTTAACAGGGAACATTCTTTGAAACATATCCACGCACTTTCACAAAGAATGTTGTCATCAAAGAACTTTTATATAAAATATAAAAAAAAAAAAATTATATATATATATATATATATATATATATATATATATATATATATATATATATATATATATATATATATATATATATATATATATATATATATATATATATATATATATATATATATATATAATAGTTTTTTTTAATTTACTTCCGTCATTATTGGCGGGTTATTGCTAGTATATATATATATATATATATATATATATATATATATATAAAATTATAGTTATTGCACAAAAGTAGCTTAATTGGCAACACGAAGTAAAGTTACAGTTCAACAGTTCAACAGTATGATCCCACTAGCTCTTCTGGTCTCCCCTAAAAGGTTATATTACAGTAAATTTGGGCAGTTGTTGAGGATTGTTGCATGGTTTGCGAGCATTTTGGTTTTATCTTGAAGTGGATGGTCGCACCATGCAACACCTCAACTAACTAGACTTCAAAGGGTACGCGTAAAGCGTTGGATGACGAATGAAGCCTAGTAACAAGAACAGTCTTAGTGTAGCCTCCGGGCATATGGCAGTGTTTAGAATTATGTGGTAGAACCACTAGCTAATGTATATAACCGTCGATGTGTGTGCTTTTAAAGTTGATATAATAATATGTGTTTAAGGACCGGTGAGTCCATAATTGTGTAAAGCGTTAAGAATAAAACGCAAGAATTTGTATACGCGATATTCGAGAATTACGAACGCGAAGTTAATGTATAACGCTAATGAAAGCGATATGGCTGGTGTAGCCCGGCTAGTGTTGCCAAATTAAGAATATCATACAGAAAAAGTTCTGACGTGAATGTTAGGCATTGATCCTAAGCAATAATGGAATAATTAGCAGAGATGCATTAATGCTGCTTAAATATGGTAATGTGCCAAGTATTTGGATAAGGATAATGAACAATCATTATGACGGTTAAAATGAACGCACAATGTCTTGTGCATTATACACTACGAACTGTGATGCATCCAGTTTCTTTCAATGTGGAAAAAATTTTAATTGAGTAACTCATGCTGTATATATTGGAGCTATTAAAATATATGTGAAGTCGTCCACACGAGACTTATCATGTGAAGAAGTTTATTAAGTTACAGTTCAGACTGTTGTGTTGAATTGACCGTTAACCTTCAACGTGTTGGTCAATGTGTAAAACTCTGCCATACTAATGAGAATTCAAAGTAATACTAGAACACAACGAAATATCAAATACGAAATGAAGTTTATTGACTACACGTTCACACTAATATGTCTGAAACTCAAAATGAACCCACTGTTGCAGCAGAATATAATATTCAGTGAAAGACAGAAGAAGAACACTAGGTCATTGTTACGTACATTTATTACCTAAAGGGGGTAGTCTTCGGTCCTGCCAAATGTACGCACCAGTCTTAAAATAGTTATATTATTTGTGCGTTCGATTGATTCACGCACTGACGTGCACAATGCAGTGTGAGTTGCTTTGGACGCACGGGTAACCTAGTTAGGGAATTCTGACGTCATGTTTTGAACGGGGCAGTTCGGACCATGTTTATGTCCGATATATATTTCTTGGATTTATCTGGCAAGTTTGAAGAAGCCATTATTTTGTAATGATATCTACTGGTATTCATGATGAAGCCAATAGTGGAAGTATCAAGTAAGTGTCGCCCCATGTCACATCGAATGTTTATTGAGTTAAATTAAAGTATCAGGCCGCTCCTAGTTTTGGTCTAGCGGGAATTCATCGTAGTATGTCATTCCTAGAATGGACAGACGGAGTCGTTAGCCCTTTTTGAATTACCGTAGAGGGAGGATACCTACGAGTAAACGAAGTTAATTGATTTGTATGCTTCACATGTTTTTATATGCCGTATTTTCGTCAATGCCAAAGTCGTGGCATGGATATAGAGAGGTTAGTCAACACAGAACTCTAACCTGGTCGTATTGTCGTGGATGACTTTGTTTGGATTTTATATATGTATGCTACCTAAGTATCGTATGGAAAAAAGTCTGGAATTGTTACAAGTATGATAAGAAGTATTGCTCCTTGAGAATGAATTCGTTGGCCATAAGATACGTCCTTGAAAGAAGGTCAACGGACTTGACTGCAATACATATGATATGGTAGAGGAAGTGATCCTTAGTCACTTGAATAAGAGGATTTAATTGTTAGAGAATCTTCATGAACTTGAAAAGTAATTATCAACATTTTTTGACGTATGGCCTTTTTGCACCTGTAACTATGATCGTCTTGTTCCACTCCGTATGTGCCACGTTAAATAAAATATATGTACAGTCATCACAGACTTGTGTGCTGCCAGTAAGTGACCAGTTAAACACTACTTGTTGGAGTTCGTTTTGAAGAACATTTTCTGACATTTTAGTTCCTTTGCAACCATTCGCGTAATGAAGTTCTTTACCATTAGAATGAACACCCAACAGTAAATGGTGGCCAGTGTGGGGATGCTTTAACAGTTTATCATACTACCAGTATTAATGAGAAGAATGATTATAATGCTCTTAGAGCCGCACTTCTGAAGAAATTTCAAATGACAGAAGATGAATACCGATTAAGATTTCGTACATTACTACCGCAATCAAGCAGAAATTTCAGTGATTTTCTGTCACAAATACGACTAACCCTAGAAAGATGGATCGAATTATCCAAAATTGAAAAGTCGTATGAAGGTCTCTTCGATTTACTGATGCGCGATAAGGTACTATCGTCTGTAAATCCTACATTTCTCGCATTTTTACACGAACGGAAACCTTTATCTATGAAAGACTTAGAAGAACATGCAAAAAATTTCTGCACTGCTCACCCAACCATGGATCTAAGTAATGCACAGATTAAGAATGAATTGCCTGTTGCTTTTGCAGCACAACAAAACAATTTTTCACGAAATCGTTCCTTTAGTGCTGACAGGTATGTTAATAAGGGAAATAATTACAATTTTAACAATGATAACTTTTACAAAGGGAAGCAATTTCATCAATCTGCTCCATTTAATGTTTCTTGGAACCAAGCTCACAGATCGCGAGATTTTGGTAACAATAATTTTAAAAATAATCAAGGACATTATAATAAACAAAACTGGAGATCAAGATCTCAGGGTCCGCAAAACAGACAAGGTTCTTGGAATAAAAATTTTAAAGAACATCATAACTTTAATTATACAAATTATCGGACTCATCCAAATTTTAACTCAAGCAGAAACGACAATTATGGCAATTTTAATGCAAATAATCAAAATCGATCGCGTCGTAGAGATAGATCGTCGAGTAATACGGGTAGACATTCTAATGAAGCTTTAAGTGATACACAGGCTAACATTGAACAGGGTAAAGTAGCTGAAACTCATAATGCTATGTCTTGTTCTCTTGATTGTACCCAGGTGAAAGACTGTCCAGAATGCTCGACTCTTTTCCAGCCTAAGGCGATCACGACGCTGCGTTGCGGACATACCTTGCCTAGTCTACCTGTAGTCTGTACGGCCACTGCTGCGTCAGTACACCAGGGACAGGGCTCTCTTAAGTTTAACAAGGGATTTGTCAACAACATTTCATGCTCTCTCCTATTTGACTCAGGTTGTAGTACTGTGGGCGTCCGGACTTCGCTGATCAACCCAAGTTGTGCCACGGGCAGGGTTGTCAAGTGTGTGACTTTTGGTGGCACCGTTGAAACATTTCCCACTGCTATTATTGACCTTAATACACCATTTTTTTCAGGAAAGATCCAGGCATGTTTCCTTCCGAATCCAATTTGTGATGTAATACTTGGTCACATACATGGTATTAAAGAGTGTACACCACAGCAAATTGCTGAATGGGAAGAGCGACATATTCAAACTGCAAATGCAGTAGTGACTAGAGCGCAAGCTACTAATATGTCGCATGATACACCTATTGAACCTACAGTTCATACCACTTGTGATGATGATGCTCCTATTTCACGGGAGTTGTTTGCAACATTGCAAAAGAATGATGATTCATTAAAAATTTTTTTCAGTATGTGAACAAAAAGAATACCAGCAACAAACTTGCAAAATCTAGACATGACTTTATACTTAAAAATGGGATTTTGGTTAGAGTAATACGGGAAAAGGATTCATCCTTATGTTATCAGATCTTAGTCCCATCCTCTATGAGATCTCGTATATTACGACATGCGCATGACTCGCAATGTGCGGGCCATATGGGTTTTTCGCGTCCCAAATCCAGAGTGCTTTCGGCATTCTACTGGCCAGGCGTCCATAGGGACATCACTCTCTATTGTCGGTCCTGTTTGATATGTCAGGAAGTTAAGGTACGGGGTCCATTTCATGCGGCTCCTATTCAAGCTGCGGACATCCCGATTAGACCATTGATAAAATGGCTATAGACATTATTGGTCCGATGCTTCCATCTGCTAGAGGGCATACGCATATTCTTACGTGCATTGATATGTGCACTCGTTGGCCTGAGGCCATCCCTCTCAAGAACACTTCATCTGCCAGTGTAGCAGAGGCATTGATGTTAATCTTCTCACGCATTGGTTTTCCACGGAAAATCTTGTCGGATCATGGGGTTCAGTTCATTTCTGAATCCATGTCTCAAGTTATGAAGACATTAGGTATAGACAGATCTCTTAGTTCTATTTATCATCCAATGTCAAATGGGTTAATTGAGCGTCTCAATAGGACACTCAAGCAGTTGTTGGGTAAGATGACCCAAGACCATCCCCAAGACTGGGATCGGGTCATACCCGCTGCTCTGTTCGCGTATCGCGAAGTACAAAATCCAGCCACGGGGTTTTCTCCATTCCAGCTAGTTTTTGGCATGCAACCACGCGGTCCGATGTCGTTAATCCACGACTTATTGGTTGACGAGAATATTGAAGAGGAAACTCAATCCTCTTATGAGTATGTGATCTCTCTGAGAAAGAGAATCATAGATGCTTGTAGACTAGCTACTGCATCATCCGAACAAGCCAAAGAAAAAGCTCGTCTATTTGCAAACAAGTATAGACGTCTCCGCCAGCTTATTCCTGGTGACGAAGATTTTGTATTACTCCCTGCGCATAACAATCGTCTTTTAATTACCTGGAGAGGTCCTTTCAGGATCATCTCAAGAATATCCGATGTCGACTACATCGTTGATGTTAATGGTAAACATAAAACCTTCCACATTAACATGTTGAAGGAGTATTACTCACGTTCTGATTATCTACAGTCAGTGTTCCAGGCAACTGACGATCCTACACCTCCTATTCAACACTATTCTAGTTTGTCAGTCATCCAAGAAGAAGAATCTTCTTTCGATGATGTACAACTACCAATACCAGTTGTACCACTCCATTCCACTGAGAAATGGAATGATGTTACAATCTCATCTACTCTTTCGGCTGATCAACGTCAGCAAGTCTCTAATATTCTACACTCGTATGAGGATGTCCTCACTGACATCCCAGGTCATACGTCAGTCATCCAACATGACATTATTCTGACTGACGATACGCCTATTCGAGTTCGCCCATATCCTATCCCTTTACACTTTCGTGATAAGGTTGATAAGGAATTGGATGAGATGCTTCAATTAAATATAATTGAACCATCTTCATCACCATATTCTTCTTCTATGGTAATCATTAGGAAGAAGGACAACAATATACGTCTTTGCGTAGATTACAGGAAATTAAACAAAGTTACAAAATTCGATGCGGAACCGTTACCTCTTTTAGACGACTTATTGGAGAAATTATCTCATGCCACATTCTTTTCGAAATTTGACCTTTCAAAGGGCTATTGGCAAGTGCCACTCACTCCTAAAGCAAAGCCATTCACCGCTTTCTCGACGCCACGGGGTCTTTTTTCAATGGAATTTTATGCCATTCGGATTAATGAATGCGCCAGCTACCTTTGTACGCATGATGCGCCGCATATTGTCTCATCGTCCCGATGTCATTACTTATATAGATGACATCTGTCTTTTCAGTGACTCTTGGGATGAACATATTCATGGATTAAAAGCTTTACTTTCTACCTTACGGGATTATAACTTAACAGCGAAACCTTCAAAGGCTTTTGTCAGTTTTCATGACATCTCATTTCTGGGTCACCGCATAGGTCATGGTTTCATGTATACAGAAGACAGTAACGTCTCTAAAATTTTAAACATCTCGGCACCTAAGACAAAAAAACAAGTTAGATCTCTTTTAGGACTAATACAGTTCTATTCAAAATTCATCCCTCATTTGTCTACTATAACTGCACCTTTTTCGTCTCTACTGAAGAAAGGCACATCTAATGTAATAAAGTGGTCGCAGGATCACCAAACGGCGTTAGACTATATAAAACGATTTTTTTCAAATGAACCTTTTTTGAGGTTGCCTAACAAAAATCTCACTTTCATTCTTCGCAGTGATGCATCTTCTTACGCTATTGCTGCAGTTTTGATGCAGGAATATAACGGCACCTTATTTCCGGTGATGTACGTGTCCAGAAAACTTACGGAGAGCGAACTCAAATACTCCGTTCTGGATAAAGAGCTCCTCGCATTAGTATGGGCAATCACAAAACTGGAACGTTACCTCCTCGGCTCACACTTTGTGGTGGAATCTGACCAAAAAGCTCTTACCGCACTGAACACGAAGAACGTTAAATCATCGAAGTCAGCGCGTTACGCTATAGCGCTTCAACCATTCAATTTTGAAATACGAGCTATTCCTGGAGTGAAGAATGTGTTCGCAGACTGTTTGTCGAGATGCCCAAGCGAACTTGTCGAAACTAAACCACTTCCAGATGTTGAAACATCCTCACCGATAACATGAATAACTTTGTACATTATCATTGATTGTACATCTATAAAGACTGTTTATATAACTGAAGTAGTCGTATAAGTATAACTTTCAGGATATACTTACTTATAGATTATAACATTACTTCTTGTGTAGTAACATTTTATTAGTACGGGAACATTGATACTATAGTAACGTTTTATTAGAACGGGAACAGTGGTATTAGAGTAACATTTTATTAGTACGGGAACATTGGTACTACAGTAACTTTTTATTAGTATGGAAACATTGTTAAGAGCGACAAATATACATTTGTTATTCCTATGGAACATATTACACTACATATCGTGTTCGAGAATATATTTTATCGTGTATGGAACATTGAGAACATCGTCTCGTCGATTACTAACTAGTTGTAACTGAACATTGACATATTGATAGTGATATTGGAATTACTTAGAATATATTAGTAACTGGTTATTTGTTAGTAATTAAGAAATATATAAATTAGAATAATTCAATTTAATCTATTTAATTGATTATGGATCACACACATACTAACTTTCTTAGTTGTCACGTAATACCTGCATTCACGGGTCTTAGTTATGATATCTCACTGTTAGATCACTAGTCAACCGTACTAGTGTTAGAAAACATTAAGGGTGTTGATTCTTAAAGTGTTTAATTTTGCATTGCTTCATTTTTGCACATTGTATTTTCAATTTTTTTCTGTTTTATTGATTCTCTTGTCATTGATCATCATCAGTGTTGCTGTTCATTTTCATTTTTGAAATCATATGTTTCAAATTTTTTTTTTGAAAACTTAGTTGAATTTTATTATCATCTTTTTTTTAATGGTTTTTTTATTTTTCATTTTCAACTTGTTTTTACTTCGAATATTACCACATCGTTCCAAAGTAGGTCGAGTGTGGATGTGTGCTTTAATGCATACTATCATTTAGTTATATTGATTTCGTTTAATATTCTTTTCTTAATATGGTATAACTTTATGCATTTCATATATCTTGTGGTAGTTTTGACTCACCTCTCTCGGGTACTAAGTTCAAAAAAATTAATAGAATTAATTTTTTTAAGGGGAGGTAATAAGGGAGCTGTTACGTACATTTATTACCTAAAGGGGGTAGTCTTCGGTCCTGCCAAATGTACGCACCAGTCTTAAAATAGTTATATTATTTGTGCGTTCGATTGATTCACGCACTGACGTGCACAATGCAGTGTGAGTTGCTTTGGACGCACGGGTAACCTAGTTAGGGAATTCTGACGTCATGTTTTGAACGGGGCAGTTCGGACCATGTTTATGTCCGATATATATTTCTTGGATTTTATCTGGCAAGTTTGAAGAAGCCATTATTTTGTAATGATATCTACTGGTATTCATGATGAAGCCAATAGTGGAAGTATCAAGTAAGTGTCGCCCCATGTCACATCGAATGTTTATTGAGTTAAATTAAAGTATCAGGCCGCTCCTAGTTTTGGTCTAGCGGGAATTCATCGTAGTATGTCATTCCTAGAATGGACAGACGGAGTCGTTAGCCCTTTTGAATTACCGTAGAGGGAGGATACCTACGAGTAAACGAAGTTAATTGATTTGTATGCTTCACATGTTTTTATATGCCGTATTTTCGTCAATGCCAAAGTCGTGGCATGGATATAGAGAGGTTAGTCAACACAGAACTCTAACCTGGTCGTATTGTCGTGGATGACTTTGTTTGGATTTTATATATATATATGCTACCTAAGTATCGTATGGAAAAAAGTCTGGAATTGTTACAAGTATGATAAGAAGTATTGCTCCTTGAGAATGAATTCGTTGGCCATAAGATACGTCCTTGAAAGAAGGTCAACGGACTTGACTGCAATACATATGATATGGTAGAGGAAGTGATCCTTAGTCACTTGAATAAGAGGATTTAATTGTTAGAGAATCTTCATGAACTTGAAAAGTAATTATCAACATTTTTTGACGTATGACCTTTTTGCACCTGTAACTATGATCGTCTTGTTCCACTCCGTATGTGCCACGTTAAATAAAATATATGTACAGTCATCACAGACTTGTGTGCTGCCAGTAAGTGACCAGTTAAACACTACTTGTTGGAGTTCGTTTTGAAGAACATTTTCTGACATTTTAGTTCCTTTGCAACCATTCGCGTAATGAAGTTCTTTACCATTAGAATGAACACCCAACAGTCATACGAAATTAGCCTATAAAAGAAAGTCTGCAACAGCAGTATCCTGTTATTTTTACATTAGAAAATCATAGGTAGAGTAAAAAACACATTTCAAATTTCCAGCTCCACTGCCATTAAAAAGGAATAAGAAATTATAGAAAAAGTACCTGAGTAAAGTCATTTACCCTTCATGGTCCATTCACCCCTCATTCACCTCTCTAGTTTCATTCAGCCCAAAATAATTTCACACCCCCGGGTGAACCATTCACCAGTTTAAGAAGCACTGAATTAAACCACAATAGCTGCGCAACTAACGGGGAACTGGTGAGGCTGTCGAACACAATACATCATCTCTATTAACTCACTTTCCTCTCGCGCCAGAGTTACTGGGTTCCGAGATTGAAACCTGGTAGCGTTATGCTCCCGTTTACCCAGTTGTAAATGGGTAACTGACTCTAATCTTGAGTTAAAGATGACAAAGTCAGCGAGGAAGGGAACTGATTATCTCACCTTATAAAAAATGCTGGAACTAGTACAGTAAGGTCTGCAACACTTCATTGTCCTACAGCAGTATCTACTAAGAGCCTACCTTTGCCTTACCTATTAATTATAGCATCTTGGAATAAGAAAAAAACCTGGTCAGCAGTGCCGGATTAAGGACTTCAAGGGTCCTAAGCACTTAAAATATTATGGTGATATTTTTTTCCCTCTAAAATGTAAAAAAAAAAACATAAGGACGAAAATATGCTGGTACTGTAATACTTGGATCGGAATGACAATCGTATCATATTAAGTATATGACTGAAAATAGTTTAATTCTCGATTTTCTCATTCCAACACACTCTCTCTCTCTGTTTTTTTTTTTTTTTTTTTGGACATACACACACAATTTTGTAATTTTGCTTTGCTCTATATACAGTGATTGGGCCAAAGATAGGATGCCACTTTCACATATCGGCAATTGTACACATTATTTGGACTTGAAAACAATATATATCCTGATTATAACCCGTCAGAGGTTGAACGAGATGATAGTACATACTGTTAAAAATATACTTGCAAGTGTGTTTCTTTATGGGGAGGGGGTGCCAAAAGTAGGAACCGCTCCAGGGGCCAAATGTTTTGAGTTCGTCTCTCAGTGGGAGAACGCAATAATGACCAGGGTACAAACATTATCTACGGGCAAGCACCATCTGGAAAGATAGTTTTGTAAATATATTGCCCAAAACGCATCACCTTATAATATAATTGAAGAACACTTGTCTGTTGTTGAAAGAAGCGTGCCTTGAGGTAAAGGGTCATCCAGCCTATTTAAATATAGATCAGTGAACTTATGATTTTAAAACATTTGAAACCTGGAAACCAAAATAAAGTATTTCACCCTAATAAACTATAAATTAACTATTTCACCCTAATAAACTATAAATTAACTATTTCCCCCTTAGATTTATGTGAGACGGACTTTGTGGACCCATACAATCTAGATCCACCCTTCTCTATTTTCTCTTTTAAGTGTTAATTAATATAACAGTTCAGCATTAGTGGTTTAGAAAAATTACTAAGTAGGTAAAATAAAAATGCATTAAATTCACAACGTGTTTTTTTAAGTGTTTCATTCTGAGCAGTGACAGATGCATTGGCGGATCCTAGGGAGTGGCGTATCGCCCCTCCCTTGGACTATTCCTAGATCCGTCAGTGGACAGATGTAAGGTACATATTGATATACATTGGAGAACAAAAGACGCACGTTTAAAAAAAAACCCGAATGTTAAAAAAAAAACAAAAAACACCTCGTACATACCCAAAACGAGTCCGAATATTTTGCACACATTTCGCCACCTGCAGGAGGCATGAGAATGGTCTGTAACAGAAGTGGTAATATCTGCTTGAATGTCGTCTGTTAAGTCTGTTGATAAGACAGAAAAGTTAGGCACATAAGTAGCGAAAAGGAAAGTAACCAAGCAAGAAAAAAAAAAAAAAACCAGTATGATGTAAAGTGCTCACAGCATACAAATAATTTAAAGGTGAAGGTAGTCCCATAGAAAACACTGCAGTAGGGGAGTGAAATAATAAAGACTTCATTATACTAGGTATCAGCTTTTTTAAAAGATGGGGTGGCTTCCTCGCTACCTTTGTCAGCCCTAATTCAAGTGCAGAGTCAGGTACCCATCTGGGTACAAACACCATACTAATTGTAAACAATATTTAGATGCAAATAAAATACAAAATGATAGATAACGCTGCACTAAATGGTGCATGAAATGCTCTAGTTATAACCAAGAATTAAGTGTGCATGATTGATTGCCGAGATTGTAGAAGAGCGTAGACAAAATTAGCTCTTCTGGTGCTTTTCCTCGCTCCCCTTATTTGTTGTTGTTGTTTTTTTTCTGTAATCTGTAATTTTATATTTTATAAAAATACCTTTGTTAAACGATTCCGCTTTAATTATAATGGTGCTTCTTTCATCTAGTCTCGTTAACCATAAAGTTCTTCGGAACTTTCTACTGACATTACAATATTCCAAATACACTCTGTTTTTTTTTCGAGCCAATCCTCTTGTCTTCCTAAATCTTCCTACTGTGTCTTCCTCTACTTCTTTTGCTTGCGATCATTCCCTGTTGCAACAAGTTCTCCAGTCACATTTTTCTAAGTATAGAACGGATGAACATATGTCTTGAATATTTCCCTTTGGCATCACGTTTTTCATACATATCTTTCTAGGTATGCGGCTAAAGAAATATGGCCATCTTGTGTACGAGTATAGTGGTTTTTTGACATAGTCTTTCTTTAATATTTTGTCCGACGATTTCTATAACATAATTACCGATGTATGTTACATCGGTCGGTCACATTCAAAACAGTAAATCGCGCCAGAAACAAAAGTGCGCAACGCACGGTGTGCAACTTGCGCGGCGTGGGTGTTATATCAAACTATAAATTAATATGAAGCAAATATGAAGGTATGTTTTCAGGTACTCGTAAGAAATAAAGAAGTAGAACACTAGACAACAGAAAAACAACAGGCATGAGTGGCTTTCCCAGAATTTGAACACTGGACCTTTCGTGCGACCACCCCGCCTAGCTATGCAAGCGAATCACACTATCCTCCCTGCCATCCACGCATCACAAAAATGATGCTAAGATGACAGGTCAATAGTGCGAACCGAAAGACATAACACCGGAAGTCCACCATGGGCAGTACGGCCTATTAATGACGCAATCACTTCTGTTGTTTCTCTATCAGACAGCATAGGCCAGTCCACACAAGACAAAGAGACCTTAATACTGTGTCTAGAACATAATAGTAGACTAAGAACAGTAAGTACAGTACAGAGGGTAGGTTTTGGTATTGTATAAACATTAATAACATATAAGGAAGGGAAACCCGAGGCCTGTAAACGGTAAATTAATATGAAACAAACATAAAGGTATGTTTTCAGGCACTCGTAAGAAATAAAGAAGTAGAACACTAGACAACAGAAAAACAACAGACATGAGTGGCTTACCCAGGATTTGAACACTGGACCTTCCGTGGCACAAAACAAATACTTTAGTTTTATTTTTTTTTATTCTTTCAAGAAATTAGTAGCGCTCGACAAAGAAAAAGTGCATAAAAATTGGTGTGCATGAGCCCTCACGCGATGTACAAATCATGAAATGTTAGTTGCTTATCCTTTACAGGACGTGGCAATCAACCCCAGCTTTTATTGGCTGTTTGTGATTTTTCTAGGCAATTTTTTTCATTCAGGAGTTTGCCATTGCTTTCTGAACGGTACGGCGCTTATACCATTGTTAAAAATCCACACAAAGCGATCTGCTACCAAACCGCCTGCAGCAGGTTTCGAACCTGGTATATCTGGATTATGAAACTGCGTTCATATCCATTAGGCCACAGACGCCGACACAAATCATGAAAACTTGAAAGTTTTTGCTAAAACCACTTATTATCAGGGAACACTTTTTGAAAACAATCTACGCACTTTCACGCGAAATGTTGTCATCAAAGAACTTTTAAATTGAATCTAAAATAACAAAATTCTCGCCGTGTGTACGTTGATCACAGCTGAGGAATGCAACCGTGTTGAAAAATTGTTTTGTTTCCATTATATATACTCTCCCGAAAATAGTTACAATCAACAAAGAAAAGCGTCCAAATGACGGTGTTCATGAACAATTTGATTACACTGTATAATGGAAAGAAACCAAAAACACTCTAAGAATGTACTTCTATCTGCTCATTCGGGAACAGAAATAGCACACTATAATTAAAAACCCGTTTGACGGGTTATTGCTAGTGTGTACATAATTATTCTCCGGATCATGTTCCGTACGCTGTAATTAATTTTTCCATAGGTTATGTTTTTAGCTTCCTGCCTTAAATATACATATCTTCTCTCATATATGTTATCTTATCCTATGCACTTATCTTGTCATATACATTATAATATCATCTAAACGTTTTGTCTCTCATTATTGTCATAATATATAGAATCATGACTCACACACATGCTCTTTCTCCTCTCTCTCTCTCTCTCTCTCTCTCTCTCTCTCTCTCTCTCTCTCTCTCCCTCTCTCTCTCTCTCTCTCATCATCATCATCTTCGCACAAATTAACGTTCATACGCGTCATTCACACTTGCACGCTGTCTTAATAATTGTTCATCAAATTTATATCATCTACATTTATACACATCCCCTTATACAGACACACTGAAATGCATTCTCTTTCACATATATCAACCCAGACACGCGTCACTTTATATTCTCGACCAAATAATAACACACTTATTTTCGTACCAAGCACGAAGTTTTTAAATCAATGCTACATGTGCATTGAAAAGTGAGCTACTACTGGCCAGCATTGTGCAAAACAGGAACCTTATTGCCCTCCTCCCCTCTCCCGCCAACTATCTGCAGAGAGAAACAACGCAGCAGACGGTATACGTAAAATGAAAAACTGCAGTTAATACACGTCTCACTGTAGGTTCTAACAAAAGAGAATTATACAACTTGTTGGACTGTGTTTTGATAAACTAGTACGTTGTGTCGTAGTTTACAGCTGGGCTGCGACCTGCGAGATCTGCGCCTTTTTTTCTGCCGGGCACATCCGATTTCAAGAAGCAGTTTTATTCGGGTTTGCTTTCCTTAGCCTTTTGACTGCCCCTAGCCTACCTGCAAGGTAGCAGGTGGTTTGAAATCTAGAGTGTTCCTTTCCCTCGATGATTCCGCCAGCCACGACTTACGGGCATCACCTACCCGGAGCTTTCTGGTTTTAGTGCGCCATAATTTCTACTTATCAAGACTGTACTGAATGTACATGCAAGCCCTACGAGAAATACGTACATACAAGCCCTAAGAAAATTTGACCCGGTCTCCCTTAAAGGGAAAGGGGCAGCGGCCTCACCTCAGCCAAGGATGCGTAATACTCCACTATTTCCCCTCGTCCCAAATAATTAGGGGGCCTCACAACAGCAGGGCTGTCAGGCGTAAGTATATGTTCCCAGTTTGAAGTTTACGTTAGCTCCTTAGTCCGCTGACATAAATGTAAATACTGTAGATCTGAAATACTCGCTCTACTCTTGTTTGCAGCGACCTACATACCCATCCAACCACACACACTCCTCACCCACCAACACTCCCCACCCACCAACCCATCTATCTATCTATCTATCTATCTATCTATCTATCTATCTATCTATCTATCTATCTATCTATCTATCTATCTATCTATCTATCTATCTATCTATCTATCTATCTATCTATCTATCTATCTATCTGTCTGTCTGTCTGTCTGTCTGTCTGTCTGTCTGTCTGTCGGTCGGTCGGTCGGTCTGTCTGTCTGTCTGTCTGTCTGTCTATCTATCTGCCTGCCTGTGCCTACCTACATACTTACCTGCCTGCCTACCTATCATCTGTCTGTTTCCCTCACGCCTGTCAAGTGTTCAAAGATCGTCTTAACCTTGAAAAAGCACACTGATATAACCGATAGGTTTTTTGTCCACAGTGAACACGGTGACTTCACTCAAACGAAGATCAACTCAGCATAAACATCGTTCATTATTCAAAGTAGATGTGTTGGCTTGATGTAAATATATAGCAACACACCTTCTGAATATTAATTTAGCATTCAGCTAGACAAATATTAACACTTACAGCTGCACTGTTACATAATGCGTAGTAGACATTGAGTGCTCAATGGAATGCGGTATATATCTCAAATGTAGGGAAGTAACAATGTTGCCGTTTTATTTTGAATAACTGTGACTAAACGTGGCGGCCCCTATCGATCTTTGTTTCACTCCGGCTGTATCGGTACATTTGTGGTACTGATTTTTATTATGTGCTGTCAATTATCGCACTTTTCTTTCTTTCTTTCTTTTTCTGCTTGTGTGGCAAATATTTTGTAGGTGCAAACATTTGTTGACACTCCTCTCTGTGATGTCACCTGTTTGTTACCCGGTCATCCTAGCTTGCGGTGAGCAACTGAGATAAGATAGTCACCGGCGTGTTTAGATTGAACCGCTGATAAGACGACTCGTTTGGAAACCCAGATGGGCAGACACGGAGCTTTTGCGTACTCATACGACAGATAACGAGATTACTGTCTGCGTGACACACGTGGGCAGACAAGTGTGACATAATCGCTTCAGGGCCGACTTGTTATGATAACATTACTTTCTAATAAAGTAATAAGTATTACAGCTTACCCATGTTGTCATGTGTGTCTACCGATCTACCTGTGAGAGTGTATGCAAGGCATCAGATGTCCATATATGGTAATACGTGACCTTTGCAGGCACGCGCCTTATTTCACATGGGACTTTTTTGAAAATATCACACCCTATCTGCATGATTTGAAATGATTGGATCTTTCTGATTAGATTCATAACAACAATGCGTGGGAAGATAGGAATATAATCTGACCATTTTCGCAGTTTAATTTCACTATGAAATTCACGCTCGCCAAGACAACATCAGACCTCGCCAGAGTGAAGACTAGATTCAAAATTCCTTTTTTTTAACAGGACCTTTTATTGGAGAACCAAAAAAGACTTACAAAGCAACAGGGAATCTCTACATTTTAATAAGGGACACCGGGACTAGGAAACTGAAGAAACACACGGAGTCAGAGAGGGAATCTATTGTCAAATTAAAGACACCGCAGACGCCTGTAAGAGACCGACTCGTCTCTTTTATTCATCTGAGCAACATGTCTGTAACCAAGATTGGCGTAAGCAGTGCATTTTTCATTCTATATTTTATTACTAACAAGTGAACTAACACACACACACATATATATATATATATATATATATATATATATATATATATATATATATATATATATATATATATATATATATATATTACCATGTGAATTTTAATGTGTGAAAATTGCTACAGAACGCTAAAGTCATTTGAGGCTGACAACCTTAGTATCTAGAATGATAATTCACAAACCAACACTGCACGGGCTTGTGATTCCTTTACTGCTAGTTTCGTAAAGAGAACTAAAAGCACAAAGTAGTTCCAGGTTCCCTATGGAGCAGGGAGGGAAAGATGAAAGAAATGATGTACATTCTAAATATAATACTTACATTTTCAAAGCAGTGTAAATGTCCCTATAAACGTAGTCACTTTTAAATTAATGCAAGTTTTCAAGCTTAAACCAGTGTAAATGTCAATGTGTAAATTTTCATTTTAAAGTAATGGAAGTTTCAAACTTTTCAATCAGTGGAAAACATAAATGAAAACATATTCAATTTACATTGTGAACACTTTTCAATCAGTGGAGATGTATATGTAAACAGACTCTATCTGTATTATTAACCTTTTCATTTAAATATAAAGTAACCATGAAAGCTATTCTATTTAAATGTAAATGTGATAGGGTGGGCGAGAGATGATGATGCTGTTGTGATATGTGATCACTTTCTTGCACACTCGCAACCGACCCGATCAACAATAAAACTCTGATTCTAAGGCAGGGGCTGTATTTATTCATACAACCCAGTCAGTGACAACAAGCACATAAAGCAAACATTAAACAAATAAAACAAAACACCCAGCCAGTGCTCAATTGCTAATCTGAAACGCAAATAAAGCACTGACTAGTTAAAATCATAATAGTTAAATAATGAGAAACACCATGCTCTCACCTGGCAAACTGTCCTTCCACGCTACCTGAAACATTCAACTATCATGCACACACATTCAGCCCATGAATGTCGTCTAATCAGACTAGTATGGTGTTGTGCATGAGGCTGGCAATCTCACCATGTAACACAGATTGCTACCGAAACCACTACTGCAAAAGCATCTGAATGCTTTGTGCGGTCTCCATGCGGGGCCAGCCACACTGCTGGTGGCCATATGCTCCATATGGAGCGAGAAGCGACATAATTTGTTCCCAAGTGGACCCACGTGCTCTCATAAATTACCCCACACATAACAATAACTAAATAATAATGAAATATGCATAAAATAATATTAAACGATATGTACAACGAATACTCTCATTAATGAGCATAAACCACCACCTCGCAACTGATCCATCTCAATATCCGTCCCTGCACTCTAAAGCATGTCGTATATGCCGACTGATGAGATTGGGAACTCATCATATAAAACACATTGTTACAGAAATAAACCACTGCCATAGCATATAAATGCTTCGTGCAGGCTTCTGTTGGATTCAGCCGCACTGGTGTCGCCCTGCTCCGCAAGGAGCAAACAGGAACGTTTATGTCTCAAATGTGCTCCACGTACCAAAAGTAGGGGTATCATATTTACAAGGCATATTAATGACTAGAACTAAATACATCACTAGGCCTATAACACGTGGCTGCCATCTTGCTAGGACAGCATACATCCACGCTAACAACCCAGCTAAGCTGCGTGGTTGTGCATTTTATAGTAACCTTACATTATAATACTAAATATTATAGAAATAATGGCTTAGCAAAGCTATTTAAAGCATTACAGACAACCAATAGAGATTTTACACTGTATAAAGGACTGTGAAACTAAGAAAGCTAACACCAATTAGTAAATACTAATACTTACACCACATTATCAGTCTAACATTACTGAAGAAGCACAGGACTTTATTCCAGTAAGCTGTAACATATTAATAAATTGCAGCACTCACCACACTAAAATAAACTATTTCGGCATCAGCACCGTAGTTAAATAAATATAACAATCTAAATCGCGCCACAATGAAATATTATTCAAACCGACGTGTCGGATTTACATAAGATCATTGAGGGTTTCCTTAACCCCAAACAATATGCACACCATTAATTTCATTTACACAAATCTAATAACCGAATATGTCAGTTCTAGTACCGGCCACGTGTTATATTTTCTTAACATGGACCATCTGCTCCAGCCATGCCATGTCTGAATAAATTTAGATCTGAAACCAACCGCACGCGAAATATAAATAACATTGAATTAAGTATATAATTATTTAAAATACAACGACACAAAGATGGTGATCCTATTTCCTTTCTAACACTATAAAGACTTTAGAATGTTGGAGAATAATATTATATCTACTCACAAGTCCTAGGCATGTTCTTGAACTAGACTTTAACAGCGACTTGCCACAGCGTCTAGCGTGGAAATAATAGAGGATTTCAATCGCCGGGCAACTTCGGTGCTCCTCTCTTCTGATTGGCTGCTATCCGTAAGCGATATGACTAATGTTCTATTCTTAGATCCTGACTGAGTAACACTAAAATGGCTGCCAAATGGCTATGTTGTAGTAAAAAGGTAGAGAACGACAGACAAAATGGCGATGACAAGATGGCGCTGTCACATAAGAAAGTTTTATCCCGAGGGATTAAATTTAATTCTCATCGAGGGTAAAGTATGAGTAATTGGGATGGTGGTATGGGAAGATAGGAACCCATAACTTAGGGGTGGAAAACGCCATACTCAGAAGAGCGTTTCGTTCTATTCTTTTACCATAGTTATTGGTGGTACCAGCAGAAAGTACTATCTCTGGAACAAGAAGGGAACCGTGGCCTAAGCTTTAAGACGAAGGACGCACGTGGTAGACTCTCCTTGACATTTCTGGGAAACGAGCTACCCCCGACAACCTTGATCAGAGACGAGCGGGAGCAGAGTGAAAAGAACCAACCCATAAGAAGGAGCAGAACCGTCATTGGCAGCTAAGTTCAAATGTATGTTGCTACTTGAACTTCTAGTAACATCTAACATTACCTAAAGACTGTGATGATTACTTTTCTTGCTTCATAACTATTCAAATTATTTCCAACTGTTAAAACCTAAAGTGATTATTAAATTTTGTTATTTGTAATGTTACAAATTTAACTTCGATTTAATCATTTTAGAGTTACTGCATGTTTGTCTCAGTCAAATTACTACACACACTCTAAACAGAGCTATACTAGAATAATAGAACTCCACTGAGTAAACCAGGGGTGGGGGCTTAAACGAGCTGAAAGTAATAAGTGCTTAAATCCTTCACAAAAGCGTCGGCAGAATTACAGAGTTAACATACTCAGCCAAAGCAGTATTGTTTTCGCTTATTCTGAATATCTTGTGAAGACTCCCTTTGTAATAGAAGTGACATCACCCTTCTATCTACATCTCTGCCAAGAGTAATCTTGCGCGAAGGTAGATACCTTTGAAAACCTAATTAGATACTCTTGAGTTTTGGCCTTTGTTGGACCACTACTGCAAAGCAGGGGAGGCAATACCGTCACAATAACATGCACATTAATTCATGTCGAGAAGACACGTTTTGGTAGTGTTAGTAATATTAGACAGATCTAGTTTTATGTAATCATAAATTTCATTTATAAACGTATATTAGAAGGTAGAAGCCGGTAGGATACAATTTGCACGGAAAAGAAGCATAATTGGGAGGCAAACAGGTTTTCATGCAGACTGTCACGGATTGCCTCCCCTTAGCTCTGCAGTAGTGGTTCACCAGTGGCCAACACTCAAGAGTATCTAATCTGGGTCTTCAAAGGTGTCTACCTTCGCACAAGATTGCTCTTGGCAGAGTTGTTGATAGAAGGATAATGACGCTTCTATCTCAGGGAATGTTTTCAGAAGTCAAGAAGAATGCTGCATAGGGCAGAGAACTATTAACTTATATCTGATCCGTTGCCTTTTGTGAAGAATTAAGCAATGGTTTTAGCCAGTTCAAGCCCCCAGCTGGTGTAAATCCAGCGAAATTCTTTTATAAGTAGTTGCTCTATAGATGTAAATTAATGTCTAGATGTATATACATTTTGGAGTCTTTCTTGTAAGTTTGCTTTCATACCTATAATAACTGAATCAACTATGTTTGTTTGGTTTTAAAATAACATGTAACAAATTAAATAATCAATTAGGTTTAGCAGGTTAAAATAGCTATGGAATAATGGTGAATTTTATAGGTAAATAAAATTGTCTTCACTGAGACTTGGTTTGAGGATTTATAAAAAACAACAGTCTTTTTGCTGTTTCCTTAATCAACTTAGATGGTCTAAGTGAGTCATGCAGCCATGGTTTCGTCAATTCTTCTGTGATGCGGGCATTTCTCCACACAACTCGTCCAGTGTAGGCGGTTAGTATCGATTCCCTGCTTTTAATTCACAACTAGTGGCGGAGAACCTTTAGGCTTGCAGCTTCGTACCACGAACAGTATGATAGCTTAGTTCCACGAAGCCAAAGTAACTTTTGGGAACACAGTCTTCTGGCACAGTTTAGAATGGACACAGCAACTTAGGTTAGATGCTTTCGAATCACTTGGTCTGGGAAATTTTAGTATCCCTCTTATGACGGGTGATCTGATTCCTTAGGTCTCCAGTCTTTTTATTTAAAAATGCGGGTTTACCTTTAAGTTTCAAAGTTGCCCAAATACTCTATCCTGGTCCTTTAAGTTTCCAGTTTTTGTATTTAACACATTAACTACCGCAAGCCGCTGTCAGCGGCTCACAAAATAATCACATTTGGACCGCAAGCCGCTGAAAGCGCCAATCTAATTTTAGTAATAAAACGAATGAAAAATGTACTGAAGCACTCTCTGATCTGGTTCGAGATTTTAAGTTGCCACCGGAAAATAAATTACCAAAGCATGGTTGTTGTAGAGCACTGGAAAATTGATATTATGTTCATATTTTTCAGCGTTTTGGGTTAGTTACCAAATCGTGTAAAACTGTTTACCGTGGCAACTAGTGATAGGACTACAAAAAATGCGTGTACATCTCGTCTAACGGCTGAATAGGATAGAAACATGTTTCAACAATTGACTGATAGAGCTAGCGACGAGGACAAGAGTGAAAACGGTGTGCACATTGATTGAAATTGTGATTTTGATAGAGATGGGGCGCATACAGTTATAATTGTGAAAATATTGCAAGTCCTCGGCCATCGGAGGGCCGTTAAATAGCAACAACCTCTATTAGAGTTACAACCAGTCTTTATTGTAATAGTACATTCATTTATCTTTAAAATGACGTGTAATTCATAAAAATCTGTAAACAATTATGAAAACTACAGCTTACTTTGTGCAAACACCTACAGGATGAAAATGGGAAAAAAATTTAATTCGGCCACAGTGTGTTTTTAAATTCGGTAATTAATGTGTTAAAAATGCGGGTTTACTTTTAAGTTTCAAAGTTGCCCACATATCTCGATCTGTCACATATAAATTTTGGAATTCATGGTCCGATGTCTCTCTGGCTCCTGGGAATTGCTAATTTGACGTTGCAATGCAGTCTGCTTTGTGACTCCGATTTCGCTAGATTATATTTCCATGTCTCAGTGCAAATCCCTGATTGTACTTCCGACGAATTTGCCAATGAAAGTCAGTCTATTCCGGCTCTCAAATTAAGCCAATGGTAAGCCCATTAAAACTAAATGGGTCGGGGTGTTAAATCATAATATCCCCAGCGTGTCTTAAAATATCAAATTTAAAATTCCAACGCTTGACTTCTTTCTAATAAGGCAGTAATACTTTCGATTGCATCTTTATGCAAACTCCGCCTAGGCCGGTCCCAAGCCCGGCTGAAAAAGGAGGAGGGCGGCCTACATGGAGGCCGTAAGGAGGCAGCCCCTCCACCATGCAAAGGCGCAACAGGCCAATCCCCTGTTTGCTTTAAATCATGATTACGAAAACTACAAGAGAGAAAAATGGACTGATTCTAAGGGCGACGAACTAGAACGGACAACGGACTACGACTTATGGAACTTGGAACACAAGAAGTGTAAATGGGAAAGAAGAAGAGCTGGTGGAAGAGATGAGGAAAGCAAAACTAGAAATCCCGGCTATAACGGAAACAAAGAAAAATGGACAAGGAGTCAATGGATCTCGATGGCAACACGCTGCTCTACAGTGGTGTACCCACATCTGAAAGAGCTAAAGGGGCGTGGGTTGCATTGTGTCCAAAAACCAAAAAAATAGTATCAAGGGATGGAACATTTTATCGGAGCGCATTATGGTTGTTAAACTAATAGAAGGAGAAACCATAGTCAACCTGGTCATTGTGTATGGGCCAAATGAGGATGAGAGAGCAGAGGTCAAGGAGGAATTCTACGAGCTGCTTCAAAGGACAATGGATGACTGCATAGATGAAATTATCATGCTCGGAGATTTCAATGCCAGTGTTGGAAATGACTATGCAAGATGGGATGGAGTTATCGGAAGATATGGAGAAGATAATCTCAATGACAATGGAAAGCGACTCCTTAGATTCTGCAGTGAGCAGAATCTGATTATTATAAACACAAAGTTCCCCCATAAGTGCATACATGCATACACTAGATGTGAACCAACAAAGAATGAGAAGTCAGTGATCGACTATGCCATTGTTAGGAGGAGCTCATTCAAACATGTCCGGAATGCTAGAGTCTAGAGGGGGCCAGAGATTGGAAGTGATCACTACCTGCTTACAATTAAAAGAACAACTGAAAGAGTTGCTCAGCCTAGGAACTGCCCAACATCACGCAAGAAACTAAGTAAACGAAAGGGAGAAATGAGCATTAAGACCTACAAGCTGAGAGAGCCAGAAATTAAGATCAGATATCAGGGGCTTATTGCTGCAGCGGTGAGCAACACAGAAGAACAGCCTGATGACTTGGAAACCCTCTGGCTTAAATTCAAGGACATCATAAAGACAGCTGCTGCAGAAGCATGTGGTGAAGTCCGACTTGGGAACAAGAGAAAGAGGACAACTTGGTGGACAGATGAAGTCAAAGAGAAAATAAGAGAGAAGAAAATGGCATGGAAACATTACGTACTTTGGAGCTAAAAACACAACAGGACAAATGGAGAAATATAGAGAATATGTGACACTCAGAACAGAAGCAAAGAACAGGGTGCTAGCAACAAAACAGAAGTCATGGGAAGAATTTGGAGAAGCTAGAAAAAGATGCGCAAGAAAACCAGAAATTCTTCTATAAGACCCTAAAGAACACGAGGAAGGAAAAACAATGACCTCTCAAATTTATAAAGGACAAGCAAGGCAAATAGCTTACTGCCCCGAAGGAAGTAATAGAAAAATGGAAAGAATATTTCTTAGAACTCCTGGATGGGGAGCAAGGTCAGAAATGATAACCATTTGCACAGAAGAGAAAACCAGTGATGGTGAAGATGACATAAAGATGGAAGAACTGAAGGCAGCACTGGAGAAAATCAGGATGGCCAAAGCAGCAGGGCATGATGGTATAACACCAGAAATGGTTAAGTACATGGGGGCATCAGGCGACCTATTACTCTTAAGGGTCCTACAGGCAGCGTGGTGCAACAAGACCATACCAAAGGATTGGGAAATTGCCATCATAACACCAGTTTTCAAAAAGGGTGACAATCGACAATGTGGAAACCATAGAGGCATATCTCTTCTCAGTGTCCCTGGTAAAATCTACTCTAGAATCCTAGAGCAGAGACTCCGACGCCTGGCTGAGCCACAATTGGATGAGGTCCAGTGCGGATTCCGAGCAAACCGAAGTACTCAAGACCTAATCTTCACACTCAGACAGCTGAGTGAAAAGGCCCTTGAGTATAAGAGCGAGATTCATCTTTGTTTCGAGATCTGGAAAAGGCGTTTGACAGGGTCCCCTGGAGTAAACTTTTAGACTGTTTGGCAAGGAAGAATATTCCAGCACCTCTGATTCATGCTATACAGAGCTTCTACAAGTCTTGCAGAAATTATGTGAGGACAGCAAACCGTAAATCAGAAGAGTTCAGGACCACCACTGGTGTAAGACCAGGTGATATCCTGTCACCTTATCTTTTCATACTCCTCATGGACGATATCATCAAGGCATGTAAGGAGAGAAAACAAGGAAGTATTCAGTGGGGTACTGGAAGATGAGACAGGTCTGTATTTCAGAGCTGGCATTTGCTGATGATGTTGCCCTGATTGCTAAATCAGAGGCACATCTCCAATCCAACCTGCTAGTATGGTGAAGTCTCTAACACGTAACTCCTCTATGGCAGTATCTGCTATGGGACTACCTTTACCTGTTATCTTAATACTCAAAGCATTACAAGCCGTTGGTGACAAAGGGGTTTGACCAAGTCACGTGATTGTGCCCGATCAGGTGCTCTACTCGCTTACAACAGTTATCTGGCTACGAGGAAGATCAATAGGCAAATGGGTATATAATATTACACAAAAATCCTCCAACAAAACATGCTCAGGTCAGCCAACGCGACACTTTACTCAAGAAGGGAAATTTCAGTTCCATACGGCGTTTCACGGCAAGACAACAAGACAGTGATAGAGTCCATATGTAGGAAGACAAGACAAGACGTACTTGTAAAGAATGGTTGAACTGTTGACGGTTGTGCGAAATTCGCTGTTCGCAAGGCAATGAGACACGCTTACAAAGTCAACATATCATGCACCAGCTGCTGTCATACGCGGTTCATCGTGTTTCGTGGAAATGTTTGTCCATACAATACTTCCGCCTTCTACACACAGTCGCTGTCATGTTTTATTATTCTGTTCAAAAGTTCATACAAGACCAGTGGTGTAACTACAATTTAAGAGGCTCCCGGGCACAAATTAAGTGGGGTCCTTTTAATATGATGGGCACAACAACTGCAATCAATTTAGCAATTATACATCAAAAATGCATACCGCTTACTTAACAATTACTACTAACCAACAAAATAGTATTAAAAATAAAAATGTAATTTTTATTGTATAAAATTTTGTGTGACGTCATCTTTTCGCTGACGTCAGGAATCGTCATCAAAGCTTTAAAAATAATCATCTTTCTGCTTCTTCTTTGATCCTTAGCCGCCGACCGTCAAAGCAGTCAGTGGCCACGAGAATTTTTGCACCAGATTTTCGTTGGTCAGCACATTCTTATTTCATTCCGTTTCATTAAAAATTATTTTATTAGTTTATATAATTTTTATTTTATTTATATATATATACATAGCAATGACGGTTCTAATCTGAGGTTAAAACCGCTAATTTTCAGCATACTGGAGATTGCCTACCTACCAACACTTCCTGTCGTCTTACTTTTGTGTTCGGCAAATAAATCCATAATTCCGTGCAAGTTTATTTCTTAAACGGTGAGCTTCCTCGTTTTCAATTGCTATGAAACACAAACAGCTCTAGCAATTATGGCTTATTGTGTTTCTTAAATAAACTTTTATTAGTTTTAGTTTCACATATGATCATTCAGCGGCTGCAGCTGTGAGAGGTATCGTTAACAAAAGCAGCACAACTATAGAACTGTAAACACATCTGGGAAACTAGCTGAAAGTGCTGAATTTTCAGTAACTTTCAGATACGCGAGTTCTTTAACGGCGGTACCTTTTGCAATACTACTGTCGTAAATTTATTTTGAGAGAAAAGAGTCGTAGAAATAGTGGTCCGGTTTAGAGTGGAAAATGATGATGGAAAGCTCAGTGATAGAAAATGTAGAGATTTAATAGTTACTTCACAGCGTGCTGGAGGAGAGTAAAGACAGACTTATTTACGACAAATCGTGTCTCTCAATCTTCTCTTTCACTCTCCTGGTCAAACAATTATTTGCCAGTTTTCCAGACTCGCATCTGCGCGCACACCGATTCGGTGTTTTCAAACACACACACGACGTTGATACAAACTATATTAAACGAATAGGGGAAATGTTTGGCTTTGGGTATATCCAACACACAGAACTAAATGAGTTTAGGTGATTTTATTCACTTTAAACATCAATCACTAAAAATATCAGATATTACATAAATTATCATAAGTACACAAATGCAAATAACAAGTTTGGGAGGGGGTGAAGAAGATTGGTATCGACTAAGCCCTTCCCGCTCATTAGACAAAGACAAACCCAGTCCAGAGATAGATAATATCAGGAACACGGGTACGTTAACCTAACAGTAAAGTTAATTACTCTGAAAGAGGTGTTACCAAGTTAGGTATAAGTGATAGAAAAAAAAAACCTGTTCTTCACAGCTGTTCTTCCCTTTACTAAGCAAATGGAAAGGAGGTGGTTTTAAACAGAGTTAACAAATTATCAACTATCCCACTTAAAGGAACAATGTAGGGTATACAGAAAAGATATATGTTACCAGGTAAGCAAGTTAACAAAATGGTCACACAAAAGAATTAATTTCCTGTCATTCATACACGCGCTAGCAAAGGCCTTCACTCATCTTGCTCTCACTTACCGATTGTGAAAAAATCTTGCACTCCATAGAATAACACAACAGCAGTTACACCTCAACTAAATGTATGAGTGTTTGTTCAAGTTCTAGCCCCAGATTATCGGGTAGGCGGTCAGCACATAAAAGGATCCCGTAATCGCTGGAAAATGAATCTGTAGTTGTGTCTCTTTTCTTAATAACAGTTTCTATGGGAGGGCACGGTCTCTGATACCGGGGTGAGGATGGTGTGGTCTATTTGACTATGCCGCTGATAATACAATTCTTACGCGTGCTGGTACACTTTATCCGTGAGGTATGGTTTAAGTCCAGTGAGAAAACTAGTCACATCACTGTTCAGGAAATTATGAATTATCTCTCTGTGTCAGTAAACTAACAAAGCTCGGGCCAGTGTTCTTCTTCCCGTTACGACTTAAGTTGTTTGATGGTGCGTTAAATTAGTCTTTGGGTGTGCTTTCTTTGCTATAAGTTAGATAGCGGAATTCCAAACATAGAATCGCCTCAAAGATTAAAAATTTACACAGTCTCAACAAGTTCTGCGTCAGGGGAACTCTACACACTGTTTATGCTTTGCTTTGCTTAGATTGATTTCTTTATTGCTTTCTTAATGCTGGGATCGCACAGGTTACGATCACTCTGTATGAAAGAAAAAAAAGACATGTAATATACCGAAAACAAATAACCTTCTAAAGCGCGATGAATTTCCCGTTAAGCCTATAATACACTCGAGCATTTAATTATGTATTTAATAAACACTGCGCGAATTCTAGTGGTTAAAAACACACATCTATAAAACTAGGACTTAACTGAATTTATTAATTATAAATTCCTTCGCGACTTTAAAAGTTAATTTAAGCATCTATTATCTTTTGAAATAATATAATAGATAGATCATTATATTTAAAACTGGAACTCTTGAGATGGTTTAATTAAATAGATTTAAATTAACACAGAATCCCTTTAAATAGAATGACTGAGCTAGACCACTGATCACTTTACACAATATATATTACCGCTTTGCACAGAATTAGAAATCACTGCAAATATATATAAAATCCAGGGGAAAATCTATAACAAGATTTCAATAAAGCTAGTGCTTCTGTAAAGGTCTGGCCAGCGAGTGATAACGTGTCTAGTTCTACATGGTCTATTTAGCTAAAATGAAATGTAAGTTGAGTGGGACATGATAAACTTGACAACTTATTTGATCTCACGAACTTTTGGGGATCTGACCGCCAAATCAAGAGATGAAGCCGCCCCCTGGTCTTCGTATCCGCTCGCTGCTGCCCGTTTCGCTTTCCCCCGTTCGCTCGGTTCCTCGATTGACACCGAGACGCGAAATTAGCGGCAAGCAACTGCGTCTCGTATCAGGGAAAACTACTGTCTTTGATAGCGCCGATAGTCTCCCCTAAGATCCCTCGGTCTGTCTCTTTGATCTCGTCGCTGCCTACTACATGAGTCCCGGTGGAATGCGTTCTGGCAAACGAAAAGTTACAACAAATGTTCAGGGGTTCTAATGTTATGAAAAGCTAAAGGTCCCTTTAAATCATCCATCATATAAGATGTTTTCATTTTTGACAATGGAGGTGACCTGATTGGTGATTTTAGGATGAGTGGTATCTTCAGTTTGCTCTTCTTCCTCTGTAGACCAGTTTCTACTCAGGAAATCAGCCCCGACATTCTGTCTTCCCGGAATATATTCCACTTTGAAAGAATAGACGCTTAGAAGGAGGGCCCAACGCATGATCCTAGCGTTAAATTCTTTATTGGCACCAAGAAATGCTAACGGAGCGTGGTCTGTTTGCACCGTGAACGATGTACCATAAAGAAACTCATGATGGCGTCTGATACCGTCAATCAGAGCAAGACATTCCCTTTCAACTACGCTGTAGTTCCGTTCCGCTTTATTTAATTTCCGACTGCCATAGGCAACTGGAAATAGCATGTTCAGGTCACTGTCATCGGCTTGAAGCAGTGTTGACCCGATGCCCTGACCTGACGCGTCGACTCTCAGTACAAAAGGTTTCTTGAGGTCAGGCAACCTCAAAATGGGGTATGCAGACAACTGTCCTTTCAAAGTGCTATACGCGTGTTCGCACTTTTGATCCCATATGACCTTATCAGGACAACCTTTCTTTGTGAGGTCAGTCAGAGGTGCCGTCAGTCCGTTGAAGTTCTGGATGTACTTCTGATAGTATGCACATAGCGATATGAAGGAACGTACGTCTTTCTTCGTTTGGGGTCTTTTTGCTGTCACTATTTTCTCCACGTTCTTCTTAATAGGCCAACTGCATCCGTGAGAAATAGTGTGCCCCAGGAAGTCTAACTGTTCAAACCCGATGAGACATTTGCTAGGTCTGGCTGTGAGACCCGTTTCCTGTAGTCTCCTGAGGAGCATAGCAACCGTAGCAATATGTTCTTCATAGGTTTCCGATGCAATTAAGATGTCATCCATGAAATTATGGATATGGGGACTTTGCAAAGGTTGTAGAAGCTTCCTCATCATCCTGGTGAACACTCCTGGTGCATTATGCAAACCGAACGGCATCACGTTAAATGTGTAATGTCCTTCACTAGTGCTGAAAGCTAACAAAGGTTTAATTTCCTCCTTGACTGGTATTTGATAATAACCTTTGCTGAGGTCAATCTTGGAGAAGATCTTAGCTTTGCTGAGCTTGGTGAACAACTCAGAAACAGTTTGGAGAGGTTCGGGCTGGAATTCCGTTACAGCGTTTAGCAACCTGTAAT
Source organism: Oreohelix idahoensis (assembly GCA_024509875.1). Classification (NCBI taxonomy): domain Eukaryota; kingdom Metazoa; phylum Mollusca; class Gastropoda; order Stylommatophora; family Oreohelicidae; genus Oreohelix; species Oreohelix idahoensis. The sequence goes on along the minus strand of JAMPIV010011723.1, from coordinate 576,911 downwards.
CAATGCACAGCCGAACTTCCTTATTGGGCTTCTGCAACAGCACTACGCTCGAGCTGTAAGGAGATGTAGACTCACTGATAATTCCTGCCTGACGCAGCTTGTCTATTTCTCCGCGAAGTGCATCAGCTTTAGCGTACGGGATGGGGTAAACTCTGGTTTGAACAGGGGTCTCGTTTGTTAATTTCATATCAAATTCAATGAGATTTGTTCGACCAGGTACATCCGTTAAAACTGCACTGTACTGTTTTAGTAGAGCCCTAGTTTCTGTTTGTTGTTCTGGTGAGAGATTGTCGCCGAACTTGACATCTTTAAAGGATTCTGTGGGTTGCAGTGGATACTCCATGCAACCATCATCATCTTCCTCGTCTTCCGTTGCTATGGCGACAGCCAGGAGATGCTCGGAGGATGGCACCGGTCTTTCCAAATATTTCTTTAGCAGATTTATGTGGAAGACCTTCTCCTTTCCTTTGATGGAGATCTTGTAGTTGGTACGTGAGATCTTTTTAAGGACGGTAAACGGTCCTTGCCATCCGATGCGAAGTTTATTGCTTCCGGTTGGAAGTAGCAATAGGACTTTCTCCCCTGGTTGTAGTTCTCTCTCTTTTGCAGCTTTATTGTATCTTTTAGTAATTTTAGCGCAGGCTTTCTTAAGGTTGGTAGTAGCTAGATCCCATCCTAGCTTTAGCCTTTCCTTAAGCTCAGATACATACTTGCTTGCAGAGACGACTGTCTCGTCAGCCTTCTGGTCTGTCAGGGACCGAAGTAAGGCTTCTAGTGGCCCCTTAATAGGTCTGCCAAATAAAAGTGTAGCTGGCGCAAAACCCGTAGACGCTTGGGGTACCTCTCGGTAGGCGAATATGGCAGCCGATATATATTGGTCCCAGTCTTCCGGTTTCTCCTGACCCAGCTTACGTAACATCATGGTGAGGGTACCGTTAAAACGTTCCACGAGCCCATTTCCGGCCGGATGGTAGGGACTTGTGTGGATATGTTTGGCCCTCAAGATCTTAAAGATCTCCTCCATTAACAGGCTACGGAATTGGGATCCATTGTCCGTCAAAACTTGTTGAGGGAATCCCAACCGTGTAAAAATTTGCACAAGGGCTTCTGCGACATGCTTGGAATTAGTGCATGGTAGCGGTACGGCTTCGGCCCACATAGTGCAAGTGTCAACTAAGGTCAGGATGAACCTGTTCCTTCTTTTGGTCTTTTCCAGAGGACCAATAATGTCGACAGCAACCCGTTCAAATGGAGTCCCTACTATTGGCATTTGCCCCATAGGTACTGGGGGTGTCAAGTGCTTGGGTGCTACCCGTTGGCACTGGGCGCAGGATTTCACGTACCTGACAATGTCAGAGTTCATTCCTGGCCACCAATAGTGGTTTTTTATTCGCTGAATAGTGGCGTTTTGTCCCATGTGTCCGCTAAAGGGAAGAGAGTGCCCCATTTCTAAGATCTGGTTTCTGTACTGCGTCGGTACTAGGAGCTGGTTATTCCCCGTGTCCGGGTTGCCCGTTCTACGATACAATACACCATCCTTAGAAAAGATGTCTCCGTTGTGTCTGGGGTCCTTAGCCATGGGCAGTTTTTTTTAAAGCAGGGCGCCAGAGTAGGGTCCTTTTGTTGCGCCTCCTTCAGTTCATTCGGCAACAAGTTTGGCGCAGGCTCCCTCTCCTTCTTGGCTTGCCCTCTTGTGGTTACCGCTGCCACAATCGGCTCCTTAGGTCTCCCAATGAACACATATCTACATCCCAGGATAACTGGGTAGATCGGATCATCCATTATGGCCGCTTTAATAACTCCTCTGACAAAGTCAGAGTGTATTTCTACCAGTGCGATAGGAAGCGTCCTGGGTGCATCACTCCTGAAAACTCCACTAAGTTTGACGGTTTCCTCTGTCTCCTGACCGGGTTTGACTAGGTGCCTAGCGACAATACAATCAAAACTTAATCCAGTGTCAAAAAGACAAGTAGTAGAGGTACCGTTCAAAATTACAGTTCCTCGAGTTGAGGGTCGGTCCCCCTCAGGTTGAGAATCACTGACATTGACTCTACCTTTCGAGGCTGTATGCAAACATCCAATGCGGTTTGCACCGGTTTGTTTGCCCTGATCAGACGTTCCTGGTGTAGGGGTCTTCCCTTTTCCTTGACCTTGGTGGCCGCGCTGCCACGTAGGCTTGTTGGGTTGATCAGAATTTTTGTTGGGTGGGGGGGGTATCGGGTTTTGTAGAATTTCGATTTTTCCTGGGGAGGTTTCTGAGTATCGTTATCTCGTTGGTTATAATGTTGAGAGGAAGTGGAAGAATAGGATGCCTGCTCTAGATTCTGTTTTCGAGATGGCTCATCGGTGGGTTTACGTTTAGTGCTGGGAAGTTCGGCCATTGCATTGCTATAGCGTTCGGCTTTATTGAGTATGTCTTCAAGCCTGACTGCCCCCTGTTCCGCCAAAAATCTACGTGTTTCATTCGACAAAGTGGATTTTATCTGCTCCACAAGAACAAGTTCGAGGAGTCCCTCATATGAAAGAGGTAGGTCAGATAATTCAATGCACTTTGTCAGATAACCCGTGAGACGTGAAGAGAACTGTGGAAATGTTTCCGTGCTCTCTTTTCGGCTGTTTCTGAACAACTGCAGAAACTTTCGGGCAGTCATCTCAAACTGCTGTAGTAAGGCCTTTTTCAACATGTCGTAATCATGTTGATTCGGTCCCAGCTTTGTGTACACGCCATAAGCATTGCCTTTCAGTGCCGTTGAAAGTTTGAGCGCCCAGCGGGTACTCTCTAACCCATAAAGATTCGCGAGTCTCTCGAATTTTTCTAGGTAGCTGTCAATTTTTTCGTTAGGGCTAGGAAAAGATTCTAAAGAAAACGACATAGCAGTTAATTGGGCAGATTGAGTACTGGAGAGGTCCATTGATTGAGACTGGGGCGAAGACGGCTCTCCGTTAGTCGAAGTAGAGGCGCCCCGACTCTCTAGAGCCTTAAGCGCCAGTTGATGCTGTCTTTCCTTGTCTCTCTCTCTTTCTCTGCGAGTTTCCATCTCTGCTTCAATTTTCTTCTGTTCCAAAAGACGTTCTTCCGCTTCTTTCTTATCTGCCCTCTCCTGGGCTTCTCTCCTCTCTGTTCTTTCTTTCTCTTCCTTCCTCTCAGCTTCGGCTCTCTGTTGCTTCGCCTTCCTCTCAGCTTCGGCTCTCTGTTGCTCCGCGTCATATATTTCCAATTCCTGGTTAATAAACGCGTTTGCAGCTTCTGCATCTAATCCTGCCTCTTTCGCTTCCAGCCTCAAGATGGACCTCATCTTTATCCTCTCTGCCATTGTTAAAGAATAAGATGAAGTATGCTTAGAGAACTAGTAAGAAGAAACGCGAAAGGGAGGAACTCTGAACCGCTACGAGAAAAAAACACAAGTACAAATTTACCTGTGTTACCTCCTACCTGTACTGTGCAAACTTATCGCTGCTATTATCTGGCAATTAAGGCTCTAAACGCAAGCGACTATGCCACTAAATGGTAAGTTACACTGGAAAAGAATCTACTTTTACTAACAGTAGAGAAAAATTTATATTAAAACAATTTAAAAGGAAAAAAAAATTTCCCCTAAATTTTAAATCTCTGAAAACAAACTCCGTCCCTAAAGTCAATTATTGAGATGAGACGTTGTTAACTTAATTTTTCAAAATCAGAACAATCCGTCTTTAGCTAAGCTCAACTCTTTTTGACTTCAAAAACCTTTGTGACTAAAACAATCACGCAATCCCAGCAACTCTTATAAAGAAAGCAATTGAATTATCTCCGCCAGAGGATAATAAAATAGCCAATATTTGTTTATCTGTACTTTCTACTGCTGTGGAGAGAAAACAACCTGTAAATATGCTGTGTGGACAACCCAAATACTTAAAGAACGTTTGTCTAGGGGTGTAATTATTTATTTATTTCCCTAATTCACAAAGACAAATCATTCACACTCTACCTAGTTAGACCCAAACTAAATCAGACTCAAAATATCTTTAACCCGGCTATGCGATTGCCTCAAATGTAGCTCAAGATCCCAGAACCAGCCCACAAATATGTGTGCATCAAATGTATCTCAAAATTATCCCAGACGAGCCGGCCAAATATTGTCGTAAATTTATTTTGAGAGAAAAGAGTCGTAGAAATAGTGGTCCGGTTTAGAGTGGAAAATGATGATGGAAAGCTCAGTGATAGAAAATGTAGAGATTTAATAGTTACTTCACAGCGTGCTGGAGGAGAGTAAAGACAGACTTATTTACGACAAATCGTGTCTCTCAATCTTCTCTTTCACTCTCCTGGTCAAACAATTATTTGCCAGTTTTCCAGACTCGCATCTGCTCGCACACCGATTCGGTGTTTTCAAACACACACACGACGTTGATACAAACTATATTAAACGAATAGGGGAAATGTTGGGCTTTGGGTATATCCAACACACAGAACTAAATGAGTTTAGGTGATTTTATTCACTTTAAACATCAATCACTAAAAATATCAGATATTACATAAATTATCATAAGTACACAAATGCAAATAACAAGTTTGGGAGGGGGTGAAGAAGATTGGTATCGACTAAGCCCTTCCCGCTCATTAGACAAAGACAAACCCAGTCCAGAGATAGATAATATCAGGAACACGGGTACGTTAACCTAACAGTAAAGTTAATTACTCTGAAAGAGGTGTTACCAAGTTAGGTATAAGTGATAGAAAAAAAAACCTGTTCTTCACAGCTGTTCTTCCCTTTACTAAGCAAATGGAAAGGAGGTGGTTTTAAACAGAGTTAACAAATTATCAACTATCCCACTTAAAGGAACAATGTAGGGTATACAGAAAAGATATATGTTACCAGGTAAGCAAGTTAACAAAATGGTCACACAAAAGAATTAATTTCCTGTCATTCATACACGCGCTAGCAAAGGCCTTCACTCATCTTGCTCTCACTTACCGATTGTGAAAAAATCTTGCACTCCATAGAATAACACAACAGCAGTTACACCTCAACTAAATGTATGAGTGTTTGTTCAAGTTCTAGCCCCAGATTATCGGGTAGGCGGTCAGCACATAAAAGGATCCCGTAATCGCTGGAAAATGAATCTGTAGTTGTGTCTCTTTTCTTAATAACAGTTTCTATGGGAGGGCACGGTCTCTGATACCGGGGTGAGGATGGTGTGGTCTATTTGACTATGCCGCTGATAATACAATTCTTACGCGTGCTGGTACACTTTATCCGTGAGGTATGGTTTAAGTCCAGTGAGAAAACTAGTCACATCACTGTTCAGGAAATTATGAATTATCTCTCTGTGTCAGTAAACTAACAAAGCTCGGGCCAGTGTTCTTCTTCCCGTTACGACTTAAGTTGTTTGATGGTGCGTTAAATTTGTCTTTGGGTGTGCTTTCTTTGCTATAAGTTAGATAGCGGAATTCCAATCATAGAATCGCCTCAAAGATTAAAAATTTACACAGTCTCAACAAGTTCTGCGTCAGGGGAACTCTACACACTGTTTATGCTTTGCTTTGCTTAGATTGATTTCTTTATTGCTTTCTTAATGCTGGGATCGCACAGGTTACGATCACTCTGTATGAAAGAAAAAAAAGACATGTAATATACCGAAAACAAATAACCTTCTAAAGCGCGATGAATTTCCCGTTAAGCCTATAATACACTCGAGCATTTAATTATGTATTTAATAAACACTGCGCGAATTCTAGTGGTTAAAAACACACATCTATAAAACTAGGACTTAACTGAATTTATTAATTATAAATTCCTTCGCGACTTTAAAAGTTAATTTAAGCATCTATTATCTTTTGAAATAATATAGAGATAGATCATTATATTTAAAACTGGAACTCTTGAGATGGTTTAATTAAATAGATTTAAATTAACACAGAATCCCTTTAAATAGAATGACTGAGCTAGACCACTGATCACTTTACACAATATATATTACCGCTTTGCACAGAATTAGAAATCACTGCAAATATATATAAAATCCAGGGGAAAATCTATAACAAGATTTCAATAAAGCTAGTGCTTCTGTAAAGGTCTGGCCAGCGAGTGATAACGTGTCTAGTTCTACATGGTCTATTTAGCTAAAATGAAATGTAAGTTGAGTGGGACATGATAAACTTGACAACTTATTTGATCTCACGAACTTTTGGGGATCTGACCGCCAAATCAAGAGATGAAGCCGCCCCCTGGTCTTCGTATCCGCTCGCTGCTGCCCGTTTCGCTTTCCCCCGTTCGCTCGGTTCCTCGATTGACACCGAGACGCGAAATTAGCGGCAAGCAACTGCGTCTCGTATCAGGGAAAACTACTGTCTTTGATAGCGCCGATAGTCTCCCCTAAGATCCCTCGGTCTGTCTCTTTGATCTCGTCGCTGCCTACTACATGAGTCCCGGTGAAATGCGTTCTGGCAAACGAAAAGTTACAACAAATGTTCAGGGGTTCTAATGTTATGAAAAGCTAAAGGTCCCTTTAAATCATCCATCATATCAGGGAAAATACACTTGTCGAACTAGACGTACGTCCCAACTACTTACTACTTAGTCGTTCCCCTTCTACCGTGAGGTGTAGAGGTTTGGAAGAGAGAGCGCCAGACTATCCTATCGGCTGTCTTCCTCCTGGCCTGGTTCAATTCTAGTCCTCGGTCCTTCAAAGATTGTCTAATGTCGTCCTACCAGTGGACTCTGGGTCGTCCTGGGGGTCTGAATCCCTGACTCTTTGTTTCCCATGCTTGTTGTGGTAGCCGATCTTCTCCCATTCTGCAGACATGGCCAAACCATCTTAGTTGGGACTGTTCTACTTGGGTCTGAGGGGGTGGGATTTTAGGCCTCGACGAATCGTCTTGTTGCGGACCATGTCTCTTCTTGTTACTTCAACCACCTTCCTCAGATACCTCATTTCTAAGGTTTGGATCTGGCTTTTGTGGGTTGTAGTCATTGCCCATGACTCGCATCCATATGTCAAGACTCTTTTGCAATACTATTTTTTAAAGACATGATCGCAAAGATACGAGTTGCGTTGGGAGATTATCCTTGACCTCATAATTACATTTGTCAATTAATCTTTGATTCTGTTCACAAAATTGAATCTACGATAATCTAACTAGTTACTGAGGCTGGATTTAGTGAAAAGCGTGGATCACATGCGCAAAACTATTAAATTGCTCTTGTTTTTACAGGGTGACAATATCCAGACATCTATGGAAAATGTTAGCTCGGAATTGAGACTCGGCCTCAGTGATTCTCCCGTTCTCCTATAGTTTGTCAAAATGAGTTCAGATTTGATCACGTGCTTCTAACAAAATGTTGCTTCCACTTTCCAAACAGTTCATGATTCTGTGACTGTTTTGCAGCATCATTTGCATCCCATAATTTTATCAGCTCTTCGAGTGTTTCTATAATTGGAAAATAAGGTTCCGAAAGATATGAATCAAGATTCTAATGCTTCACACCAAAAATATCCTTCCGCATATCACAATTATCAAATGCCGGATTATTCACAATTTAGCCTGCACATTTTGGAGAGGGCTATAAGACATACTACATATTTGTCCATATTTTCATGGCTGTAGAATCTTCTTTCTTTATTTCGTTCTTTCTTTGAGCATGTTTTTTTTGTACGTTGAAACTCATATTTGATAAAGTTTTTTTTTGTCTACGCTAAAATTGTTTGTCAATATAGGCAACTAGAAAAAAAGTCTTTTTTTTAAAACAATATATAACATCCTGTTAAATACTAAGTAGGTGAATATAAACGCTTTACATTCCGAAAGATGTTGGCATGACAACGGCAACGGGCACAAAATTCACCTTAAAATTAATCTGACCGGCAAACAAAGCAACGCGAGGTCGAAAAGTTAATGAACCTTCAAAGCTGATAGAAAGGCGGGTCCCGAGAACATGTCCTGGCGTATCAGATTTCAACGACACCAGAAAATGACCATAGGCAGGGCTCTAAATTTTGTGCACAGCAAAGAAAAAGATACAACGTATAAGATTTTAAGCGCCTTTTAATGACCAGACAGAGACTCCATCTGAAAAGTCAGTTGTCGGGAAATAACTTTTGGAAGAAACGATTAAGAGAATGTTTAGTGTAGGGCAAGGTAACTGTAGCGTGAAGTTTTTATTGGCTCTAGGATCAAGTATAGTACTGACAATATAGAAATAGAATTTCTGCAGGAAAATGGTGAAGTCCCAGTGTATAAGAGAACTACTGGTATCACAAATTAGTTACGGCTGTGAATGATCTGATCTCGAAAATTAGTAGAGAAGAGACAGTCATAAAATGCCACCCCGCTGTGTAACTAACTGTGATATTAAAACAAGGAAACAGATTTCACTTAACAATTATAAACTTGACAAGTCGTTCAAATACAATTTCCTTATTTATTAAGTATATACACTATCTACTCTTGTGCTGAAGGGTGGATGGTGGAAGATGGAATCCAATGGATTTGTAAAGTGTACATATTTTTTATTTTTTATTTTTTTTTTTTTGAGTACGCCCGCTAATACTCGAGGCGAAATCTCAGTTATTATTATTTATGTCTAACCTGACATTGATTTTACGTGAGTATCCCTTTATTTCTTGTACAGAGACAGGTGTCCCTCGCCATTTAGGCAAATACTCGCCAATTTCGGAGGTACCCATTGCAGCTGGGTCGGCTCAGGAGCCGCCAGTCCCTGGTCGACGACACTCCTTCAAATGTCCTCGCCAGGTCTCGAGTTAATCCAGTCCAAATCCTGGTCGACGAAAAATCCTCAAATGCCGTCGCCCGGGTTTGATCCTGTATCACCCGGTCGCCAGAGCGGTGTTGTAACCACTACGCTAGCGCGGCTCCCTGAGTGTACATATGATTTACATATATGTATATATATATATATATATATATATATATATATATATATATATATATATATATATATATATATATATATATATATAACACCAAGTCTTCCAATATAGGAACAAAATTATAGATATCAGCTGTGCTGTTAATTAATTATAGACAATTTATCAGCTGTGCTGTTAATCTTGTCTTTCACTACGCTAAATCACTTTTTCGTCATTGACATTTAAATTCTCACAATTGCCGACGGAAATGGTACTAATGTATGCTCATCTCTTAGAACAGTTCTGTCCTTCCTAATTTGTTTCACACAACACCCGCTGATGATCGTTCCTTTAGCCCACTCAAGACTGAGGGGGACTAAGGATGTAGCTCCGGTACAATCACTGTACTCCTGCGAAGTGCCAGGCAGCTGGATTGACTCGAACATACGACCTCAGGTTGGATGACACGAATAAAACTGTCTAAGATTAATACAAACCAGATTTGGACTCGACTTTAGTGAAGCAAGAGTGCCCGGTCACGCAGGTAAGCAATAAATCAATGTTGACAGCTTTCTCTTTCCCCAGTTGGTCGTGCTGGCCTTCGTGTTTGTGTGTGTTTTTTTTAAATAAAATGCGCCCGTTTATATAGGTAGACGCAAGGAATCTGCCTGTGCGTAAGGAAGCCTTTTGATTGGTTCTCGGCGGTTTGGTACATTCCGTGACCGAGTCCCGAAAAACAGGGCTTATGCCTAATTTTATTCTGTCTGCCGCCATCTTGGGGGAACAAGATGGCGAATACTTCGTGTAATTATAATCTGTCCTGTCTCAGAGTCTGTTGAACGTTGATTGGCTGGGCATATGTATTAACAAAGAAGTGTATTTACACACACGTTTCACGACAGTAACATGATAGCGACACTGTGTTCCGCTAGACACCGAGACAGGTAAGAAATGAACCTTTGAAATTAGCGAGTGTGACGTATAATGGAAATATAGCCTACAGTATCTGACAGTCTTTCGTGACTTCTTTGGCATTCTATGAGTTGCTAGCAAAGCCATGCATTGACAGCCTGCGTTTACTCATTTTTAATCCACGCCTCTTTTTCTTGAGGCGTAAACAAACGAAGTTATTTACCAACTTCCGCGACCTGCCAGTCATAACAGGGAGCGAACCACGTTTGTTTACCTGAGTTTCTCATGCGAGCTGATCTGTCAATCATCGGATGTCAGACAGACAGCGCGTGAATAACACCGGACCTTTTGAAGTGAGACGCTCGGGCTTAAATATTTTCCCGAGGACCCTTTGATGTTCGTACACTCAGGGGGAGTTAACGCTTTGATCTCCAGAAGCGGGCTAAATCTCGGAAGAAACCCGTTACACGGTTCCAAGTCTCTGTTGTCGAGTAGCAACGCCGACAGAGCGACCGTGGAAACCTTTTATCTTGGGAACGTAGGTTTCTGATTTCTGCTATGCGCAATAGTGTGAAAATTAACATCCTCTAGAGATCATAATAACATGATGATATATAAACTGGGGCTTCCCAAACCAGATATCAGTTGTTGCTCATAATTTTTCGGATAATCTAAACACGTAGTCTAGAACCATTGTGGAAGATGTGTTAATAGCATTTCGTGGGGATTTCATTCAGATTTCTGGTAATAGAAATTTGTGCTTAAGCGTTAAAGTGTTATAGTTTTACCATTATATTTCACTGTGATTTTCTAGCAGTAAGACCTGTGCAAAAAAAAAACGCGTAGATATTTTTTACCAGTTGTTCAGTTCAATGTTAATTTTACCAGCTGCTTCCTCACACAAGAAGAGACGTTTTAGTGACTAATTAATACACTAGGCGCGACTGATAAATGACAGAAAAGAATTCACGTTTATTTCATTTTGTGTAGTTATTATAAGTGACTATTATTTAATACCATACGATATTAAACAGACGCCGACAATCTTATAGCTATTAACGACAGGCGATATTTGTTAAGTTCGCGTATGGATAAATAAATAATAATTGACATTGTGAGCTGATCGTTAACGCGCGCGCAGAGGAGCAGGAAGGGTGCATACCTTCGTCCGACCTGAAAGTGCAGAGCGGGCGAAAAGCTGACCGTATAGTTGTAAATAAAGTCACCGTGTGCCTTTTAACTTTAATCAGGACTGACGGAGTGGGAAAGAGATCGTCTTGTCCCCGTCCGTGTATATATAGAATAGTAGCATTGTTTTTCATAAATGTCCCGTTTATTTCTAGCAGACCTGATCAAGGGTGGCCAGCGGTCTATTTTGGTACTTTTCCTTCATTTACTGATTGGATTAATGTTGTCTTTCTTCTTGGCTTACGCGTCCCCAAGTTCATTTGTGAACAGGATTGGTCAAAGAGACAATTGACATTTTAAATGGTAAATTTAACTGGACTTGCATATCCCAGAAAGAATTTGTTAAATTGTATCAGCCTAATTGGTTGTGAACAATAATAACACTTCTGACTTTTGACAGTCGTATTAGTGGATTTATCCAGAAAAATACGCTGTTTCAAAATCGGCACTCACCACAGAGCCAGCCGATAGGATTTACCATCATCATCATTTATCAATACTAACAGTTCTAGCAACCAGATGTTTCCCAATACTGGAAGTATTTTTCTCTGTTTACTGTGAACCACAAGATCTCGGGTTTTTTTTTCTACACCAACTATTCGAGGTGGCATCTGTATGTCCAGGAATAAACCACCAAAATTGGCGTCCACCTTATTAATTTATTGTCAATGATGGACTGGGGCCAAATTTGGCACTGAACGATAATTATATGTCCAAGGGAATATCACCAAGAGTAGGAAAGGAGCGAGTGTGTGGCCACGTATGATAGAGAGAGTGAATATTTTTCTTGTTACGGTAACTTGTACCAACCTGGTTATTTCGCTTTTAAAATTGTTTACTTTACTGAGTAGCATTTAGTAGGAACTTTGTTTACCTTACTGTCTATTCTGTAACATAGTGCTTTCCTTTGACCTTTGGGTTATTTACTTTTTGGGTTCCTTTTTTTCTCCAGAGGGGGAGGGCACATTTATTCGGTTATTTTCCTTTGTATGTAATTCTGATTTTATTTGATCTTTCTTTAGATATTCGATGTTGTCAAGTTTACTGATAATAAACAACAAAGAAAACTTAACTTTGTGTGTTGGTCAGACCCATACCCAATTAACCATAATTTTCACGTCTGTGTGTCTTGTTGTCGCATAGTTGTGTGTGTGTGTGTGTGTGTAGTTAAACTTATATTTCTAGGTATAGAGAGGGGCAAGATTGTCTTGTACTAAAAGATAGTCGTATCTAGCTGGACTAGAAAAACTTCTCATTCCAGAGACAGATCTTCTCCTTAAACTATTCACTCGTGAAATCTATTTATCACACCTTTATTTCTCACATACTTATCACCATCCACTCTACTCAGGCGGGACCATAAATATCTTTCAAACCTATCTAAATTTACGACAGCGAGGACACTTTTCTAAAATGGGATTGAGAACTTTAAACTCGTAAATAAATGTAATTTTTACTTATTCATAATTCTAGATGATCTGACTTTTAATAAATGTACACTTCTTTTAGCTGTGTAATAAATGCTAAGATCTATAATATATGCACATAATACAAGAGGAAAAACTAATCCTGTACATTTTATTTCTATCCAGGGGGGGGGGGGAGGGGAGGGGTGGAGAGCAGATGTTATAGCATGGGCGCTAAGGGGGACGCTGTATCGGCTTAATGTATACATGATCAGGTCTATTATCAATTCTAGATACCAACAATCTCTAGAAGTAACTGCTCTTAAACAGCGAACGCAGTTTTAGTAAAAACTACAACTAACACAACATAAAATCAAATTGTCATTTTGTTAGACACAATATCGTAACATTTTAAAAACTGGTGTATTCTTTCTTTATAATGTGCTGTAAGTAACTGAGAAGTAATATCCTCTCCCCACCTTTTTTCCCCATACATTTTTGAATGCTTTTAATTGAAGCAGAAAAAATACCGGATTCGACCCCTGACGGGTTATAATTAGTATATGCATGTAATGTATCTATTACGTCTAAACTTCTAGACTGTACTTTCACTTGTCGCTTTATTGCTTACGGCATTATCCCTTTTGGTAATTTATTGTATAAATGGTAAATGAAAATTTCCAATATGGGTGTGTGGGCACGAGCACGTGTTTTTCCCCCTAAAATTTAATCGTACCAACATACCGTATATTTGTCCTAATGTGTGTGCGTGCCTGCCTGTCTCTGTGAGAGAGAGATAAAGTAGTTTTAACATGTAGTCCAAAAATCAGATTACCAGGAATACATCCGTCAATAAATAAATAAATAATACTTCAACAGTGATTCAGCTTCATACTTCTTTATTTTCCTTATCGTTCCCCATGGAGTCACCACTGTTAACTGACTCCTTACAGGAAACCTGCACAATGCATTCACATGCTCTTACAGCATTTGGTTTCTGTAGCTATTTATTTTACACGGTGAGGTTGCCAGCCTCATTTTAGTCGTCTTTTACAACACGCCTCTGTTTCGAATTCACGCACTATTAAATCAACCAAGAAGGTAATATTAATGTTATCAAACCTAAAGGTTTTTAATATTTGGACATGCGCTTGAATATAACCGACTAGGTTGAACGGGACGCGCCTCGTCATAACGAGGCAAACATTTTTTTTTTTTTTTTAAATCAAGAAAGTAACAACATATGGAGACAATTCAAATGTAGATAAACCAGTCAATAACATTTGAACAACATGATGTGGAAATTACGATGGTGGTTAATCACTGGCATTTTAACACAGTCATAACACTGACAAACAACATTTTTCTTTCTTATATAAGAATAAGTGTTCTTAGGTCAGTTTCTTGCGCTGATTTCAAATTTGAAATCCGTTTATCTCTATCACATCAGGATCTTAAGATATTTGTGAATAAATATATTTTTGGGAAACCGTTATTTGCTCCGTTTCATTTTTACTATATACGTTTCATTTTTACTATATAACATTAAAAATTAATAAAATGCAAAATAATTCTACTTTATATACTGCTAAAAGATGCATGACATATGTTACACTATTTTTCAAATAGTTACTGTATTTTGAAATAATTCTGAGCGAAATATGGCTTCTAGAAGTTGTAGAAATTCGGCTGATCTGTTCTGTTACGTGTGCGGATATTTTACCAATCGTGTTCACCAGAAAAACTTTACACCATTACTAAAGAAAGCATATGAACTTTATTTCGATTCGAAAGTTGATGATGCAAATAAATCTTGGAAGCCAAATGCAGTTTGTTCGACTTGTGCAAATACATTGGCAGGTTGGTTAAGAAAATCGCCGAAGCATAAGTCGATGCCTTTTGGAGTGCCAGCAATATGGTGTGAACCGACAAATCACGCTACTGATTGTTACTTCTGCTTGACAAATATCCATGGTTTCACTTTTAAAACTAGAAAGTCGGTGGTTTATCCAAATATTGAATCGGTTTCGAAACCAGTGCCTTATGATCCAATCACGTGTCCGATCCCAGTTCCACCAGAACAATATCCGTTGGACGTGAATGAACCATCAGAAAGTGATAGTTTACCTGCTTTAGAAACTAATTCTGACTCGGATTATATACCGGTGAATGATGGTGTTCACTTAATTAACCATTCAGAACTTTCAGATTTAATACATGATCTCGCTCTTACCAAAGGACAAGCGGAATTACTCGGTTCGCGACTCAAAAAATGGAATCTTTTAGCGCCCAATACTCCGATATCTAAATTTCGTCACAGACACAGAGAACTTGTTCAATACTTTGAGATGGATGATGACATTTGCTATTACAAAGATGTAAACGGTCTAATGGTGCACCTCGGTCATGAGCACATAGTCAACGAATGGCGACTTTTCATCGATTCTTCAAAGACTAGTCTAAAAGCCGTGTTATTGCATAACGGAAATTTATTTTCATCAATTCCAGTCGCCTACTCTGTTCATATGAAAGAAACTTATGACAATATGGCTATACTTTTGGCAAAAATAAAGTACAATGACTACCAATGGCGGATTTGTGGAGATCTAGAGTTCAATGCAATTCTCACGGGCATGCAGACTGGGTATACTAAATTTTGTTGCTTCCTATGTGAATGGGACAGCCGCAACAGACAGGAACATAATGCAAGAAAGGTGTGGCCTATCATGGATCGTATGCAGCTTGGGCATAAAAATGAAATACACGAGCCATTAGTTAACAAAGACAGCATCATTTTACTACCATTACATATAAAGTTGGGGCTCATGAAGAATTTCGTAAAAGCGTTAGATAAAACGAGCAAAGCTTCCACTTATCTTCGAGAAAAGTTTCCGCAAGTTAGCGATGCAAAGATAAAGGAAGGTATCTTTGTAGGACCTTAGATTAGGAAAGTTATTGCAGACAAACAATTCGAGAACTTGTTACATGGTAGTGAACTTCGCGCATTGATGGCATTCAAATCGATCGTCGATAACTTTCTGGGAAATCACAAATCTGTCGACTATGTGCATATTGTTAAGCAGTGCATAGATGCATACAGAATTATGGGCTGTAACATGTCCCTCAAAATCCATTTGCTCGATTCGCATCTTCACTTTTTCCCTGACAACCTTGGCGAAGTCAGCGATGAACACGGAGAACGATTCCATCAAGATATCGCCGTAATGGAGTCACGTTATCAAGGACAGTGGAGTGTGACCATGCTTGCCGATTATTGTTGGATGCTTCATCGCAATGTACCACATGCCATTCACCGACGAAAGTCGACTGCAAAGAAATTCAAGCCTACATAACTGTTATACTTCTTGTACGAATGATGTTGTAATACTGTATGCGTTTTTAAAAAAACTTCAATTGCGTATTTCTAGAGATCCCGACCTGATAGAGAAAAACGGTTTGCAGATTTAAAAACAGCGCATTAAAATTGACTAGAAAAACATAGAAATATTAGAGAAAGAAAAAAAATTTTTTTGTTTGTTAGCCAGTGTAATTAAACTATGCCTATCTTTGTGGTTAAATTAATCAGTAACAGTTTAACAATAAGGGGCATAGATTACATACGTGGATAAATTAATTAGTAAAATGTAATGCAAGTGCGAAGAATGCAAAAGTGAATAGAAAGTAATGTTTTAAGAAAACAATGATATGTTTACATACCTGAATAAACGAGTCAATACAAAAATATGATGTAGAACTTACGTCTAATGACACTTTTTTTTAGAAGTAAAAATTTGTCAAGTCTACACGACATCAAACAAGCAAATGCAATAAACTTTTAGATTGTAATTCCTATTGAAAAAACCTGTGGACAGAATAGAATCAACAACAGCGCAACAGTTCAAACATAGTCCGTTGAAATCCGGCAACAGAAACGTCAAGAACAAACAAACTACATGCCTGTCGCGGACGTATGTTATGCTGACGTTATACACATTTTACTCATATTTGTCGACAGCGTGTAGTTCAAAGGCCTATGTCTTTTTATTGGTTTATCAGTGTCATAGTTATAATACACTTCCTGAACAAGAACGTTATCTACCAAAAGAGCAAATATTTTTGTGACCTACATATTTATATGCGGCTATATAAAAGGCAGGGGAGATAACTGTCGCCTGCCTTTAAAGTGCTGCAGTGAGAAAAGTAGTAATATTTCCATTTCTGTGTCATCTGTGTCATGTGCTGTCATCTGTGTCATGTGCTGTCATCCGTGGAAAGGTCTTTGAAAATAAAACACATAACTAAAGGGATGGAAAAGAGCAGCTAAATGGATGTGAAAAGAAAGCATATAACCAGTGGCGTAGTAAGGGGGATTCAAATGGTGCGGTGCGCCCAGATGACAGCCAGGAAGAGGTGCCATCGAACTGTATTGTACTGTATAAAAATCTACTAGCAAGCATAATACGTCTCTGTGTATTTATCGGGAACACGGGGTGGGGGGAGTGCCAAAAAGAAGTACCCCACCCGCGTCAAATACTTCAAATAAACCCCCGAATACAGCTACGAAAAAAAAGTTTAAACAAAGACAACCAACCACATAATGGACCTCCCCACACACACACACACATACACACACACTCATGCTCACACAAAAATTTCAACAAACATGAAGAAGGCACATGTACAAAACTGCCCCGTGTAGTTCCAAGGGGGGGGGGGGGGGCCCCAAGGAGACAAAGAAAGAATAAGTTTACTGCACCCTCAGGCATGTCGTACAAGGCAACTAATGTGAGGTCGTGTATGAATTGGTAACCTCATTCCCCCCCCCCCCCCCCAAAAAAAAAAAAAACTACTACAGAAACCACTGTTAAAAAGTGTATGAATATTTTGAGCAGGGTTCTTCAAGGCAGCTACATACAGTGGTGATTTTATGCTCTGTAAGGAGATGAAAGGAATGATAACACACTTTTTAAGGCATAACTTCAGTACCAGACAAAAGTCACCAATATATTCTGGTATCAAACAAACTGATGACCTTGTACATTCAATTATACTCTCCGATTCTGACACCCTTTAACTTCGACTGTTTACCTAATAAGTGTTTCGCAAGCTTATAGTAATTGCGTATCCCTTAAGACAGTACCCGTCTCAGGCAGTTTAGCTTCACCTGCGTGCATTTCTCGGACGAAGATAATTCGGTACAGTAGTAGTTTTACTAGTACTGTTTTATCTACACTAAGGGGTGTGTGTGTATGCATGGGTATGTGTGTGGGTATGTATGTATGTACACACTGTATATGTGTGTGTATGTATGTATGTATGTACACAATGTATATGTGAGTAATTTTTAAACTTAATTAAAACAACTTAAGTAATAATACAAATCATCAAACATTGTGAAAGAACAGCGGAAATATATATATATATATATATATATATATATATATATATATATATATATATATATATATATATATATATATATATATATATATATATATATATATATATGGTCGTCCACACAGGACGTCACGTAATTTTTGCCATTTTTAACCCCTTCCCCCTTGTCACATTTCTTCACAAAACCATACACCCCCCCCCCCTTTTTTTTTCTTAGTGACCTTACAAATTCTCCTCCCACCCCCACTCCCATCTTTTTTAAACTGAAAAGAAACAACGTAATCGAATGTAAATTTGTTAACTAATCATCACCTTTCAATTCACTGTGACAGACAACTCAGCCGTCCCTGAATTTGTTAGATGATGGTAAGAACCCTCTCATAACATCGGTACCCCTGAAGTGTTGGATGATATGGTACGACCCTTCGTAACGACCCCTTCGGATAGCATCAGTGCCCCCAAATATTGTGGTAACTTTTCGTCAAACGGGATTTTTTTTTCACCTGGACTCATTAGCTATGCAACCTTTCCACGCAGATGGTCAACATGTTTGCTGATTAATATGTGGACAGTTTATCTACCGTTCATTCTGGTCATCGCATTGATTTAATAATAATAATAATAAATTCTTTAAGCACCAAACACGGCGCATAAGGCAGAAACCAGTGCTCTCCAGGTTGTTCGTTGTGACGCCACTCCTCTTAGCTCTTGCACATTATTTAGGCCCAACGTTCTTCCTTCTCTTATTATTGTTCTTCTGAGTGTTTCTTTTGGTCTTCCTTTTTTCCTCTTACCCTCAGGAAACCAAGTGAGCGCCTGTAGTGGTATTCTGTTGTTTTGCATTCGTAGGACATGACCGATATATGACCATCGTCTTTTCCTTATATAGTCGGAGACATATTTCTGCCTAGAGTCTTCTCTTATTTGTCGATTAGTCTTGAATTCTTTCCAACTGATGTTCATGAGTTTTCTAAGACATTTGTTCTCGAATGTATTCAGCTTGTTCTCCAATGATTTTGTTATTTTCCAACTCTCACAGCCGTATGTTAACACTGAGATAACATTTGAATTAAACAGACGAAGCTTGGTATGTATATTCAATGATCGTAATTTCCAAATGTTAGATAATCTATTGAAGGCGCTAGCTGCCAAAGCAATTCTAGTATGGATTTCTCTTGTTGTGTCACCATCCTGAGTCATTTTACTGCCTAAATAATTGAAACTTTCAACTTTCTGTAGTTTTTCCCCGTTCAAGATGATATCAAAGGTCTCGTTAGAAAAGTTCATAGCTTTAGTTTTAGAGGCATTTATTTGGAGACCTATTTTAACCGAGAGATGACACAAATTGTTTATTGCTTCTTGGGATTGTCTTGGTGTTGAACTTAAGAATGCTACATCATCTGCGAAATCCAGGTCCCCCAGGAATTTTCCATTTGTCCATTTTATACCTAATTGTTCATTGTGGGTATAGTTTCTCATAACCCAATCAATAGCTATTCCAAAAAGTAAGGAGAGGTTAAATCACGCCCACGGATATCTCTTGAGCAATCATATGCAGTTATTTTCATTAACTTGGCCAGTGGGGGGCGTTGCCAGCATCAAACGATAGTAGCGACCACGATCAAAGACACGGGGGGGGGATCTCAGGAAAGACTAGCAGCACGCTATCAAAAAGGCAGTAGTGGTCCCTGAAACGAGCGACGCAAGTTTCCTGCCGGTATTTTGCATCTCGGTGTTAACCACAGAACCGATCGCAGTGGGAGCGAACGGGAAAGCCGACGCGCATGCAGCGAGCGGAGATACAGAAGACCAGGGGCGGCATCTCTCTTTAGTCTGGCGGTCAGATCCCCGAAAGTCTCCTGAGATCTAAAAAGGTGTCAAATTTTAACATGTCCCACTCATCTTACATTCCATTTTAGATATATACAGACCATGAAGAAATGCATTTTATCACTCGTTGGCCAGCCTTGACAGAAGCACTAGCTATATTTGAAATCGTGTTAGATTTTCCCCTGGATTTTCATATATATTTGCAGTGAATTCTATTCTGTGCAAAACGGTAAAATATAATTGTGTAAAGTGATCAGTGGTCTAGTTCATTCATTCTATTTCACTGGATTTTGTGTTAATTTAAATCTATTAAATTAAACCATCTCAATAGTTCCAGTTGTAAATGTAATGATATATCTATTATATTATTTCAAAAGATAATAGATGCTTAATTGCTTAAATTAACTTTTAAAAGTCGCGAAGGAATTTATAACTAATTGAGTTAAGTCATATATATAGATGTGCGTTTTAACAATTTAAACTCGCGAAGTGTCTTCTTAAATATATAATTAAATACGCGAGAGTATATTATAGTCTTAACGGGAAATTCATCGCGCTTTAGAATGTTATTTGATTTTTCGGTATATTACATGTTTTTTTCTTTCAATACAGAGTGATCGTAACCTGCGATCCCAGCAATAAAGAAATCATCTTAAAAAACTTCCAGATATATTGATGAAACATTTTAAATTTCATCTTGTGGCGGTCCGATGCGGCCCAGCTATCATAATTACATGAAAGAAAGCCTACCCAAGAATATTTAAAAAGAAACCATCAAATTAAATTACAATCTGTAAGATAAACTGGAAGATGAACAGTGCCAGTAGCGATAATTTATTTACTGCCCTACTGTGAGAGAGTACATATTTACCTGAACTGTGACTGGGCCTAGTTTTTCCCCACTAGATTTAAAACCTACCGATCAGTTGCTATCATCAAGCCTTGAAGGAATTTTACCTCCAGCAGCGAAATTAAAGAGACCACTCCATCCTCACCCCTGTGTTGAATTGTGTCAGTGCCATCCCATAGACTCCTTTTTATATAATAAAACACAAGAACTCTTAGGCTTCAAGTCCGGCGATAAGTGGGAATATTTGCTATCAGCAAACCTCGCTACATCTGGGGCGGGACATCGAAGTACCAGACAATTCACGGTTGGGTTACATTACCTATGTTCCTGATAACTATCTTTGGACTGGGTTTATCTTTGTCTAATACAAGCGGGAAGGGCTTAGTCGATACCAATCTTCTTCACCCCCCTCCCCACCTTGTTATTTGTATTTTCTGTACTTATGATAATTTTTCTGTAACACATGATAGTTGTTGTGATTGTTTTAAATGATAATAAACCTTATAAACTTATTTAGTACTGTGTTGGAATACCCAAAGCCCAAAATTTCCCCTATCTGTTTAATATAGTTTGTATTCACGTGCGTCTGTGTGTTTGAATCACCATATCGGTGTGAGCGCAGATGTGTGTCTGGAAACTGGCAAATAATTGTTTGACCAGGAGAGTGAAGAGAAGATTGAGAGGAACGATTTGTCGTAAATAAGTCTGTCCTTACTCTCCCCAGCACTCTGTGAAGCAACAATTTACTCTCTACCTTTCTATCACTGAGCTTTTCATCACCATTCTCCACTCTAAACAGGACCACTATTCCTAAGACTCTTTCTCTCAAAATAAATTTACGACATTCCCTAAAGTGCATATGATTTATGGCAAGTATTCCTGCTGTGTCACAGAATGACCTCGAAACTTTTCATTTCTTGTGCCATCCCGTAATTCATTTTGTGCTCTTCACTATCTATTTTCCTACCTCGGACAATATTTGGTATTTTCGAGTCATTGTTTACACCACGCAAGAAACCAAGTAAACGAACGGAAGAAATGAGCATTAAGACCTACAAGCTGAAAGAGCCAGAAATTAAGACCAGATATCAGGGGCTTATTGCTATAGCGGTGAGAAACACAGAAGAACAACTTGATGACTTGGAAACCCTGTGGCTTAAATTCAAGGACATCATAAAGACAGCTGCTGCAGAAGCATGTGGTGACGTCCGACTTGGGAACAAGAGAAAGAGGACACCTTCGTGGACAGAAGAAGTCAAAGAGAAAATAAGAGAGAAGAAAATGGCATGGAAACAATACTTAGGAGCTAAAAACACAGCAGGACAAATAGAGAAATATAGAGAATATGTGATACTCAGAACAAAAGCAAAGAACAAGGTGCTAGCAGCAAAACAGAAGTCCTGGGAAGAATTTGGAGAAAAGCTAGAAAAAGATGCACAAGAAAACCAGAAATTGTTCTATAAGACCCTAAAGAACACGTGGAAGGAAAAACAATGCCCTCTCAAATTTATAAAGGACAACAAACAAGGCAAATTGCTTACTGCCCCGAATGAAGTAATGGAAAGACGGAAAGAATATTTCTCAGTACTCCAGGATGGTGAGCATGGTGAAGCATCAGAAATGATAACCACTAGCACAGAAGAGAAAACCAATGATGGTGAAGATGGCAAAGATGGAAGAACTGAAGGCAGCACTGGAGAAAATCAAGATGGGCAAAGCAGCAGGGCATGATGGTATAACACCAGAAATGGTTAAGTACATGGAAGCATCAAGCGACCCATTACTCTTAAGGGTCCTACAGGCAGCGTGGTGCAACAAGACCATACCAAAGAACTGGGAGATTGACATCATAACACCAATTTTCAAAAAGGATGACAATCGACAATGTGGAAACCATAGAGGCATATCCATTCTCAGTGTCCCTGGTAAAATCTACTCTAGAACCCTAGAGCAGAGACTCCGACGCCTAGCTGAGTCACAACTGGATGAGGTCCAGTGCGGATTCCGAGCAAACCGAAGTACTCAAGACCTAATCTTCACACTCAGACAGCTGAGTGAAAAGGCCCTTGAGTATAAGAGTGAGATCCATCTTTGTTACATAGATCTGGAAAAGGCGTTTGACAGGGTCCCCTGGAGCAAACTTTGGGACTGTTTGGCAAGGAAGAACATTCCAGCACCTCTGATTCATGCTATACAGAGCTTCTACAAGTCTTGCAGAAATTATGTGAGGACAGCAAACCATAAGTCAGAAGAGTTCAGGATCACCACTAGTGTAAGACAAGGTGATATCCTGTCACCTTATCTTTTCATACTCCTCATGGACGATGTCATCAAGGCATGTAAGGAGAGAACAAGAAAGTATTCAGTGGGGTACTGGAAGATGAGACAGGTCTGTATTTCAAAGCTAGCATTTGCTGATGATGTCGCCCTGATTGCTAAATCAGAGGCACATCTCCAATCCAACCTGCAAGTCTGGAAGGAAGAGCTGGAGAAGAGAGGGATGGTCATAAGCAGCTCTAAAACAAAATCCATGGTGATATCACGAGAAGAAAGAAGAACGAACGAACGAACGAACTTTATTTTCGAAGGGTTAAGAATTGGGCGCGCAGGCCCGTCTTACATTATGCCCTTCCACTCTCATTTATCTTGCATACTATATCCTTTCATTCCCACATGTTACTTTAAGCATTAATTTAAAGGCATGCAACATTATAAAGTGAACATAACAGCATTCATTTACAGTATGCAATCATAATAAAACATGAGTAGGTTTTTTTTTAAAACAAACAAGATAGTAATTGGGGGAAAAAAAACAATAATAAAATAAAATAAACAAAATAAATAAATAAATTATGTATACCGACACTGACTCATGCGGTCAAACAGTCTACAATTAATCTGTATTTTAAAATGTGTCATCAATCATCAATACAAAAACTAATTTTTTTTTTTTTTAAATTAATGAAGAAAAGTATCCCGTTCAACCTCTGATGGGTTATAATTAGGATATATATTGTTTTCAATTCCAAATAATATGAACAACTGCCGATATGAGAAAGTGGCATCACATTTGTCAAATCATAGTAAATAGGGACAATCACAATTATTAAATAAATAAAAAAAAACAATAAGATGGTTTGGCCATGTCTGCAGAATGGGAGAAGATCGGCTACCACGACAAGCATGGGAAACAAAGAGCCAGGGTTCCAGACCTCCAGGACGACCCAGAGTCCGCTGGGAGGACAACATTAGACAATCTTTGAAGGACCGAGGACTAGAATGGAACCAGGCCAGGAAGAAGACAGCTGATAGAATAGTCTGGCGCTCTCTCTTCCAAACCTCTACACCTCACGGTAGAAGAGGAACGACTAAGTAAGTAAGTAAAAAAAACAAAACACGAACAAAATCAAGAAGAGACTCTGAACAAGAATAATATTAAAGTGGAGGGTGTGTAAAGGCCTGGTGGTTCCAGTTATATAACTTACTTTAACAGATATTTAATTGACTTTCATCTGTTAAAAGTCATATGCATTGTAAGAACAGCATTAGACCTTCACATTCCCAGCCACTATATATTAACATTTGTTCGTGTTAAATATTGTTTGACTATATTATGCAGTTCCCTATGTCTGTCTATTCTTAACACCTCTTCTATATTTATAGGTAAGTTTGATGCTTGCAAATAATCTAATATTGGTATTCTCATTTGTTCATACCTCTTACATTTTAACAAGAAATGTTCTATATTATTATCTTGAAGACATCCTGTACAATAAGGTTCTTCTATTCTGAAATAGCCTTTTCCCAGCTGTAGTCTGAGAAGTTTCTTATTACTGGGAATTTTCAATTCCCTAGATATCTGACATTTTCTTGTTGGAGCCTTGAACATCTTATATGCATGTCTTCCTTTCAGGATTTTTATCCCACTCTGCTTTCCATTCATCTGTTATTAAATCCTTAATTGAGCTCTTAATCTCTGATTTACTCGTCCCTACATTTATTAGATTTTTATCAGATCTACCTTTCTTGGCTTCTTTATCTGCCTTTTCATTTCCTTCTATGCCAACATGTGAAGGTATCCAAGCAATTAAGACTGAACATCCTCTGGAATATAAGTATGTAGTAGTCAGAAATATCTCCTCTGCTATATTAGGTCTACTACATTCTCGTAAGTTTCTAAGTGCTTTAATTGTTGAAAGCTAAGTTGTCTTAAGTTATCTAAATTATGTTAGATAAGTCTCACCCAGCACATACAGCTTTTACCAGATGTCAACTAATAACGCAGGCCAATCCAATGAATACCACTAGATACCCTACAGCAGTGGTGGCCAAACTAAAGTTGGCCGAGGGCCAGATTATGGTAAAGGGTAACACTAGAGGGCCAGACCTATAAAATCCTTAAAAAATAACGTTCTGAGATTTAGTTTTACATATATAATGAGCCACGTACATAAAGCAACGGCAAACTACTGTACTGCACATCTGCCAAGACATGTATACCAGTCTTCGAACTGAAATTACTGTTATAAAAATATAATGAATCTGTTGTTTTAATTTGTTTTGTAATTTGTAATATGGCAAGTAATTATTTATTTCAAACATACATTTGTGTGTTATTTCATTGTGAAGAGTGTGGCCTTCAATCAACAATAAGAGGCCGGCCAAAACGGGTTGGCGGGCCGATCAAAACTGGTTGGCGGGCCGAATCTGGCCCGCGGGCCGTAGTTTGGCCACCGCTGCCCTACAGGATGGAAGTGTATGGAGGAAATTGTCCATCTGGGTACATTAATTACATCAATTAATAACAGTTGTGAATACAAGCCAGTGATTCCACCCTGGGAGATCAAGAAACCAGACACGGACTACCACCTAGCAGAAATACTTGAGAAAACAAATAATATAGAAAATATTAAAAACACAGCCAATAAAAATATACGGTACAACAAATATCAAAAGACAGCATTACTGTGTACACAGATGGATCAAAGGGAGAGGATGGCAAATTGGGGATAGGAATACATATTCCAATATGGAAAATGGCAAAAGAATATAGTATCACGGAAAATACATCCATTTTCATTGCAGAGATGGTGGCAATACTAAAAGAACTAGAAATATTCTCTAATAACCCTCCCAAAAAACTAAGTTTTAAGAATTACATAAACACATTCTCGCTTATATCCATACATTCTTGGTGGAAAATGAAATAATAATAACACTTTCTTACGCACTTCTGTAGCAGGTAAAGTCTTTGAGCAGTTTAAAAAAACGTGTGTATACGAACGAACGAACTTTATTGTCAAAGGGTTAAGAATTGGGCACGCAGGCCCGTCTGACATTCTGCACTTCCTCTCTCTCTAATCATGTATACTGTATCCTTTCATCCTCACATTTACTTTAATCATTATTAAGGCATTTATCATTATAAAAGTAATATAACATCATACAGTTGCAATAATCATCATAATTAAAGTATGTTTTTAAAATAAATTAAAGAAAGAAAAAAAATAAAGAACTAAAATAATAATAATAATAATAAAAAATTAATGAAAATGAAAAAAATAAAAATAATAAATAAAAAAACAAACAAACAACAAGACTGATAAAAATCGAATTCCTCATACAGAAAATTCCATTTACCATTTCCATGGAAACCCATCAACAACAGACTGGTAAGAGCAAGACTGAGAGGGAGGTTCACCAACACCACAATTATACAATGCTATGCACCAACAAATGACAGCGATGAAGAGATCAAGGACGAGTTCTATCAACAGGTACAAAAAGAAATGGAAACTACACCCAGGTATGATCTCATTATAGTAATGGGAAACCTAAATGCGAAAGTGGGAGCACACAATAATTATAACGAAAGAGTAATGGGGAAATGCGGCAGTGGAACAGCAAATGAGAATGGGGACAAATTAATAAGTTTCTGCAGTATTAACAACCTGGTCATTGGGGGAAATTTTTCCACACAAGGAAGTGCACAAGTTAACATGGGAATCACCAAACGGACGAGACAGAAACCAGATAGATCACATAATGATCAATGGCAGATGGAGACATGCACAACAAGACGTAAAAGTAAGAAGAGGCGCAGATGTTGGAAGTGATCATCACCTAGTAGTAGCAAGACTGAAAGTGAAACTCAGAGCTGCTGGACCAGTTGCAGTCAAACAGAAAAGATACAACATCACGAAACTGAAGGATCCCCTCACCAGAAAAGCTTTCGTGGTCGACGTAAAGAGAAGATATGAGATTATCAAAAGCCAGGAAAGAACAGAGACCGATGATGTTGACCAGAGATTCAACACCATCTCAACAATATACAAGGAAAGCAGCAAGTCATGCTTGGGATTCCAGGAAAGAAAGAGCCAAGACTGGATAACACCAGATACGCTAAACACCATAGCGAAGAGAAAAGAAATGAAAAGAAAGAAAACAGAAGCTAAGTCTCCCAGATTAAAGGCAATATATAGTGAACAGTACAGTCAGCTGGACATGGAAGTTAAACGTCAAACCCGTGCTAACAAAAGGACATTTCTGGATGACCTTGCAAGACAGGCAGAAGAGGCAGCACTGAGAAATGAACAAAGCACAGTATACAAAATAACTAAAATCATCAGTGGAAAACGAGGTGCAAACAATATTACATTAGTAAGAGATAAGCACGGAAATCTCATCACGACAGTAGCGGGACAGGAAACAAGATGGGCAGAGCATTTCAGAGAAACTCTGAATAAGGAACCACCAGAGACACAACTGAATGTTCCTGAGGCTGAAAATGATCTAGATGTTAATACAGACATCCCACGAAAAGAAGAAATCATCACAGCAATCAAAGGGTTAAAGAATGGAAAAGCTCATGGTCATGATAACTTAAATGCAGAGCTATTTAAGACGGACCCAGAGCTAGCAGCAGAACTATTAGAACCACTATTTGCACATCTCTGGAAAACAGGGACAACACCAACAGAGTGGAGAAAAGGAATAATTGTCAAATTGCCCAAGAAGGGAGATCTTGCAGACTGCAATAATTGGAGAGGAATCACTCTTCTCTCAGTTCCCAGCAAAATACTAGGCAGAATAATTATACAGAGAATCTCAAAAGCAGTAGACAACAAACTGAGGAAAGAATAAGCAGTATTTAGAAAGAACAGAAGATGTGTAGATCATATATTTACCCTCAGGAACATTATAGAGCAGTGCTCAGAATGGCAAAGACAGCTGTACATTAATTTCGTTGATTTTGAAACGGCTTTTGACAGTATACATAGGGACAGTTTATGGAAAATACTGAGGGCTTATGGAATTCCAAGCTGCATAATGTCAATCATAAAAAGCCTTTATGCCAACTTTACGTGTAGCATTGGGCAGAGCAACCTAACCTTTGAAGTGAAGACAGGAGTACGACAGGGATGCCCCTTATCAACCACTCTATTTTTAACAGTCATAGACTGGGTGATGCGCCAGACAACAGAGGGCAATCCAAGAGGAATAAGATGGACTACATTTTCTACATTGGAAGATCTGGAATATGCAGATGACATTGCACTGCTAGCACATTCACATCAACACATCCAGGAAAAAACGGATAGACTTAAATAAGTATAGCCAGCAGGTGGGCTTGAACATCAACCTAAAGAAGACAGAGGTCATGACGCTCAATGTGAGCAACCCTGAGCCCATATCAGTAAGGAATCAGCAACTGGAACAGACAGATGCCTTCACATACCTAGGATGCATAGTAACACCAGACGGCGGAGCAAGCAGAGACATCAACAACAGAATGAACAAAGCAAGAACAACCTTTTTTAGTCTAAACAACATCTGGAAGTCCTCTCAGTACAGCACAAAATTAGGATTATATCAGAGCTGTGTGCTTTCTGTGCTTCTCTATGGCGCGGAGAGCTGGAGAGTTACAGAGAAGGAAATGTCGAAATTGTCCTCATTTCACACAACATGCCTAAGAAAAATTCTCCGAATCTTTTGGCCGAATACCATCACCAACCAAGATCTGCTTACTCGGAGCAAGCAAGAGGACATGCACACCATCATAGCTGGCAGACGCTGGAGCTGGGTTGGCCATGTCCTCAGAAGAGACCTCGATGCCATCACAAGAACAGCTATGCTTTGGACCCCTGAAGGAAAACGAAAGAGAGGCCGAGCAAAGTGGAATCAATTTGTTGTTGCCCTACAAGACGCCACCAGGCGTAATGGCCACTGACTGCTTTGACGGTCGGCGGCTAAGGATCAAAGAAGAAGAAGATACAGTAAATTAGTGATTTGAGATATATTCAGAGGTGTGTTATAAGAACTCGTGAAATATTCAAACGGTCTGCTACTGAATGACTCAGGGACTCGGTGTTTTTTCCAGTGCACGCGAACAATTTTACGAGAGGTGAGCAGCTTTGAGTCTCATAGCAGATACTGCTGCAATGAGTGCAATGATAGGTCCATCATCATGAGGTGGGGTAACAAGTTACTTTCCTCGCTGTCTTTGCCGTCAGAAACCCGCAGTTACGGCAATATACTAACTTTACTGCAGTAAAACGACAGTCCAGTCAGAGGAGAAATTCAAAGCAAGAGAAATATGCCCACATAAGAAAATAAAGCTCGTAACAGAAGTGGTGATATGTCGATGTCATGTCGGGTTTCCGGACCTGTCCAGTGGTTTCACAGTCTGACAGTTCCTTGATTAGTTATTTATGAAATCTTCATGACATGCCGTGATAACTTTGTTGACTTTGCTATGTTAAGTTTCCTTGGGTCCAGTTTAGGTCTTTGTCTTCTCCACCAGACGCACACGTGCCACGAGTGTCACGTTTGAGTTCGAGGGGGACAGGTGTTGAGGACTGCTGCATCGTTTTGCCAGTATCTCCGTTTGGTTTTATTTGAGATGGTCGCACTATGCAGCATTGCCTCTAGTCAGACTCATAACGCGATGCGTACGTTACTTGCTGACGTGTTCGACTTGGTTACGCAGAGTCGACATGTGGCCTTAGGGCATAAAGCAGTGTTTTTAGATTATGTGTGGTTAGCCCACTGAAAGATATAAGTGTAGGCTTTGAATAGCCAATGGCAAATGTAAGGTATAAGGACGTTCGAGTCCAGAATATATGGTACCGTACGCGTTTTATCGGTGTATAACGCATAGACTAAATTAATATAATACGGTGTGTGTAGATTAAGGTTAACAGGTTCAATTATGGCAGATTATGATGGCGTGAGCAGCAAAATTAAATATGAGAAACTAGCCAGAGATTTAATAAATAATAAGGCTCATAAGAGACAAGCTAAAGGTATGGTAAACTATTGAAATACGTTCACTGCGTAA
Organism: Oreohelix idahoensis; assembly: GCA_024509875.1. NCBI lineage: Eukaryota > Metazoa > Mollusca > Gastropoda > Stylommatophora > Oreohelicidae > Oreohelix > Oreohelix idahoensis. The sequence continues at coordinate 547,138 of JAMPIV010011723.1, read as the reverse complement.
TTATTCTAAAGAAGCTAGATATTGCAACTCTGAAGAGTTAATGTGCTAAAGTAACGGTTAACTTGATCGTGTGGAGGTCAAACAGCTGAGGCTAATGTACAGTGTGTTCGCTACTGCCTACGTGATATATGAACCTTATGTTTTTGTTGTTAATTATCATACGATGTTGTATGCATTGATAATAAATGCAAAAGTCGTCATTCAGGCATTCCTGTCGATTGCTTGTGGGTTGCAGAAGCTTGTGCTACATACTTAAGCACTTCTATTCTTCGTTCAAGAGTTCTGATCGACCATGTTGGGTTGATTACACACACACACACACACCGAAGAGATATCAAGAAACCTAGACGACCGACTAATGGGCAAAAATATAATGAGAAATAATATGCTGGAATATCCGGAATCCAGTATTACTGCAGAAACCCACAGTTCAGGCAATATACTAACTTTACTGCAGTAAAACGACAGTCCAGTCAGAGGAGAAAGTCAAGGCAAGAGAAATATGCCCACATAAGAAAATAAAGCTTGTAACATATATACTTATCCAATACCATAATTACTGCCATAAATACTTCGGTCGGTCTGTCACACTTTGCACACCGTCGTTTGCGCACTTTTTTTTCTATTTTCGATAGAGTGCATTAACTTTCAAGCAATACTAAGGGGTGCAACTATAGTTTAAAGTTAGACAATAACATTGTATTGTTTCCCCTTATATGAACTCTCGCGAAAGTAGAAAAAGTGTGACGGTGTGCATTAAATCAACAGACAATCAAAATACTCTTCTGTCCAGTTTCATTCGGGAAACGGATTTAACTCATCATTTTTCTTAAAAATGTAAGTTTTTTTAAATTGTTTCTTCAAGACAAAATTTTAATTTAAAGTATTGCAGACTTATTATTATGGATCAAAATGATAAGATGCTAAAAAGAAGAGACGATCGCGTCATTCACAGTGAGCAAGCGAGACTATAGAAGAAACAGCAATGTAATACGTGTAACAGAAACAACACACTATAATTAAAAACCTGCCAATTTTGGCGGGTTGTTGCTAGTCATCCAATACCATAATTACCGCCGTAAATACTTCGGTCGGTCTGTCACACTTTGCACACCGTCATTTGCACTTTTTTCTATAGAGTGCATTAACTTTCAATCACAGCTAATGGGGTGCAACTGTGGTTGAAAGTTATACAATAACATTGTATTGTTTCCCTTTGTATGTACTCTCCAGAAAATAGAAAAAGTGTGACGGTGTGCATTAAATCAACAGACAATCAAGATACTCTTCTGTCCAGTTTCATTCGGGAAACGGATTTAGCTCATCACTTTTCTTAAACATAATCTTAAAATGTAACTTTTTGGATTGTTTCTTCAAGACAAAATTTTAATTTAAAGTATTGCAGACTTATTATTATGGATCAAAATGATAAGATGGCTAAAAAGGAAGAGACAATCGCGCCATTCACAGCGAGCAAACATTTTGATTATGAAAAGAAGCCAACAACATGAACTGGAGACAGGAAGGTGCGGAGATGCAGATTAAATCAACAGACAATCAAGATACTCTTCTGTCCAGTTTCATTCAGGAAACGGATTTAACTCATCATTTTTCTTAAAAATGTAAGTCTTTTGATTGTTTCTTCAAGACAAAATTTTAATTTAAAGTATTGCAGACTTATTATTATGGATCAAAATGATAAGATGGCTAAAAGGAAGAGACGATCGTGACATTCACAGTGAGCAAGCGAGACTATAGAAGAAGCAGCAATGTAATACATGTAACAGAAACAACACACTACAAGGGGATTGACATAAGTCTTGGGCCTGACCATGAAGGAGTCACAGGAGGAAGATGAAACCTGGCACATTTAAAGTTCATCATATTTGCACTGAATGTGTGAAGTATGCATTTGTTTCTTCAATGGGTTTTTCCGCTACGGTGCACGGCGCAATGTACCCTATTGACCGGATCTGCTGCTCCAAAGATTTTACAAAACAATGGAAAAAAGGAGGCCAGAGCTGTGATAAAATTTTGGATGTTTCAGGAAAAAACACCTACAGAAATACACAGGGAGATGGAACCAGTGTTTCGTGATTCTTGTCCTTCATATACTTCGGTAAAAAAACTGGTGTCAACAGTTTAAGTGCGGCCGCTCAAATGTTGCTGATCTGCCAAGATCTGGTAGACCAGCCTCAGAGTGCAACAATGAAAATGCAACAAGAGTGAAGAAAATCATTGACCAGGATCGAAAAATGACAATTGTGGAGATAGCTAGTAGAGTAAAACTAAATGAAAGAACAGTTTATAGAATTTTACACAACAGACTGAACATGAGAAAAGTGTGTGCACCCTGGGTGTTCCGCGACTGTTGACACGTGAACAGAAGCAAACGAGGGTAAATTGCTGTCAACAGTTGCTCAAAAAGTGTCAGTCAATAATTTTTTTGGAGACCATGGTGACAGTAGATGAGACTTGGGTACACCATTATGACCCCGAATCCAAAATTGCCAGCATGCAATGGAAAACCCCGGGCTCCCAAACACCTGTCAAGCCGAGAGCGCAGAAATCTGCAGGAAAAGTGATGCTGACTGTTTTTTGGGACGGCAAAGATGTCCTTTTGAAAGATTATCTGCCTCGTGGCAACACAGTTAATGGACAGTACTATGCAGATCTTCTCACCAAACTAAGAAAGGTTGTGACCAGGAAACGAGGGATAACATGCACTCAAAATCTTCCTTTGCTTCAAGACAACGCGCCCTCTCACAAAGCACGGCTTGTGCAGCTAGCAGCCAACGATTTGAATATTGAAATTCTTCCACACCCACCATATTCTCAAGATTTGGCTCCATCAGACTTTTTTCTATTCCCAAATCTTAAAAAACAGCTAAAAGGAAATCATTTTGACAGTGATGAAGAGGTTATACTGGCATGTGACGACTGGTTTAGTTTGAAAAATAGGGTGTTCTACTACCAAGGTCTTTTCAAGGTCAAGCAGAGATGGCAGAAGTGTGTCAATTCAGACGGTGGCTATATTGAAAAGGAATAAACACTATACAAAATTTCAGCTCTCTGTGACATGTCCTTCATGATCAGTGTGGCCGGGGGAGTGGACGGGAACGGCACCAAATCAAGTTAGGTGTGACCGGGCTTGGTCACGGTGACAAATCAAGTCTAGTGTGACAGGGTGAGAATGGGGTGGAATCTTTTATCAATGTTCATCTGTTGTTTTACTGGCGACTGCCAGAGGTGGTGATTACAGAATAGGAATTGGAACATAACCCAGGTGGTTCTTTTGGAGACTCGTAACTGTGTTTATGTTTTAGGCTGCATGATCGTCGAAAATATAGTAACATTCTTTTCTCAATTACCTGATGTAAACAAACGACACTTCCTACTGACGTTCAGGAAATAAGGTCAAGCTGGATTAAATATGAATGAACATCTTTATTAAGTGTCTGCACACTCTGACAACTTCATAATAGTTCATAAATACATGTGCTTCTGTGGTATACAAACCAGTCATCCCAAGAAATAACACACAGCCATCGAACTTACAAGATGGTCCCAACCCCAAAATCACTGTCTCGCTCGTCTCATGCCTAAAACTAACTCACTTAACTCCCTTCTTTCAAACCATCACTTCCGTCCTAACTACTGGGCAATTCTACCCCAAGTTCGATGACGTCATTTCTTAACCTTTAATTAAATCACTCATAGGATTTGTGACTAGTGTTATTACGCTAACTAGACACGCTCAAATACTTAGTGTTTAATCTTGCTAAGTATTCTTACCCTAACTATAATTAAGTGGCAGCACCTTAGTGTTAATCCGACGTAACAGTCCGTACTGTCACATACGCCCGGGGCCACTAAAGTGTATCCCGTAGGAGACACTTTATTCCCTAGAAAAAAATTTACTAACTCTAAAAAAAATTATTGGGATTCATGTATCCCACCATAAATCATGTCAGAAGGACTACAATAAACAATAGATGGGAATAATGGATGAAATAACACCATTAACGTTTCACACAAAAAAAATCGATCATGAAGGGGTAGGGACTGATGGACATAACATAAACGAGGGACACATGGAAAAAAAAAAAAAAAAAAAAAAAAACTATGGAGGTTATGGTAGCTACAAAAAGTACTAATAAGTGGCAAAAAAAAAATATATGGGCAAAATAGAACATTAACTAACATTCATTAACGAACTAACAAAACGCTTTATGGGTGTATAGTCATCGATATCTCTCACACTTGTGCGAATGATAAAACATAAAATAACATGACAAGCGAGTTAACGTCGCAAGGAAAAAAAAAAACTGGCAAAAAAAAAATATGGCGGGTGCACATAAAATATAGCGGATGCCCAAAATGGCTGTCACCCTACACTTCACTGAAGTGGGTGATGAAAAAAAAATATGAATGGAACAAATGGAAATAGAACCACAGAACTTGGTGGCAAAGTATGGGCAAAATGGGTAATTGTCATTTAAAAAAATGACTTTGCCGGTGTAACAATAACCGGAAACAATGAATGGAATGGAAACATGGTAATCAATGGACAATGGTATAGAATATATAAATGGGCAAATAGTTAAATCACATGTATGAATGTCGGTGTAACAATAACCGAAAATTCAAACAATCATAATGCAATATGGTGTCATCATCATAATGAATCGTGAATGATGCCAGCATTAGTGGCGGGTGAAGATGTACATTAGTTAATCACTTTTATTTGGTACAACAGAACGATGTAAACCTTAAAAAAAAAATCTGGGTAAAATCTTACGTCAGAAACATGGCAAAAAGAAAAACACAAAAAAAAAAAAAAAAAATCATAGGGGCATACAAGATGGTCAAATATTACATCAGTCAAAAATAATGTGACATAATGATGCTAACGCGTGTAAAAGGGAACTACATCAACTACAATATATCAGGACTGCAGAGATCGTCTGAGTTGGTGGATCTCCATCAGCAGTGGTCGAAAGGATGCTGTAAGGGAAATGTTCATGTACCGGTAGATTCAGCAATGTCTTTCTTGCGGACGAAAATGTAACAGCTCTCCATAAATAACGGCTGTTGGACTTTCCTATCTGAACTGGAAATGTGCGTAAAGTGTGTAACCCAGATGTTCAAGGATGCGTAACGATTGGTCTTCACGGTAGCATCAGGATTAAGCAATTCAGCAGGAGGGTATTGTGTAGGAGACCTGCATCGGAAGACACGAGAAGCAGGGTCGACTTCATGCTAAAAATAATAGCAGGGCAGGAAATGTCAACCTGACCGGAGACGGCATCTGGAGGTAAGTGCAGTTCAATTTGTAAACATCTTTGCAAAAATGTTCATTGCTTCCAATCTTTCAATGGCTTACAATAACAGGCGAGGATCGTACTGTGTAGGTTGGGATGTAGGAACAATGGCATGGACTACGGGAGTGGACGGGAAACAACGGGAGGGTCGGGGTGGAGGCTGCAGACTGGTATGAGGATAACGGAGGGGAACACGCAATCTACGGGACGGAGGTGTGACAGGGGGAAGGAGAGGTGGAGGAGAGGGACTACGGTAAGGAGAATGAACAGAACCACGGGAGCGACGAAAACGGGTTCGTACATGGGCGGCCCGCTGGTGAAGGGGCTTAGGAAAGGGAACAGAATCGTAAATGAATTTTGGATGACGACGTCTAAAGAGAAAACGAGCTGAGGGAAGAGGAACATCAGGTCCAATATCAAAAGAAGAATAATCGGGGGAAGAGTCAAGATCAGAGGAAGGGTGAGAAAAATAACCGTAGGGAGGTGGAGGAAAATAACCATAAGGAGGAAGAGAAGGTTCAACATCTGAAGAGTCAGACTCATGTTCTGTATCAAGGTCGGAGGGAGGCGGAGGAAAATAACCATAAGGAGAAAGAAAAGATTCAACATCTGAAGAGTCAGACTCATGTTCTGTATCAAGGTCGGAGGGAGGCGGAGGAAAATAACCATAAGGAGGAAGAGAAGGTTCAACATCTGAAAAGTCAGTCTCATGTTCTGTATCAAGGTCGGAGGGAGGCGGAGGAAAATAACCATAAGGAGGAAGAGAAGGTTCAAAATCTGAAAAGTCAGTCTCATGTTCTGTATCAAGGTCGGAGGGAGGCGGAGGAAAATAACCATAAGGAGGAAAAGCGGGGTCAGAAGAGAGATGAACAGAGGGAGGAAAAGCGGGGTCTGAAGGGAGGTGAACAGAGGGAGGAAAAGCGAGGTCTGAAGAGAGGTGAACAGAGGGAGGTGGAGGAAAAGTGGAATCAGAAGAGAGGTGAACAGAGGGAGGTGGAGGAAAAGTGGAATCAGAAGAGAGGTGAACAGGGGGAGGAAGGGAGGTATGGACAGGAGTTGCGGCAGTAATAGGAGGTACAATAATATCATGCTGAGGTGAAGCATGAGAGGGGCCTGGAGTAACGGAGGGTAACTCAGCCAAGCGAGCATCACAGGAGAGGATACGTGAGTACAGCTCAGGTGGAGGGATATGAACCTCAGCGGTGGAACAGGAATGATAACGTCTGTTAAAGGTTTTTCTCCACTGTGTTACTGGCTTTATATATGCTCTTAGTCCATTTTCTGTCGTTATCAAACATCTTTGTTTGTCACTCGTAACATTATTTATTTCAAATGTCTTTCCTTGTTTTATTATATTGATAACGTTTCTCACTGTAATTCGACAGTGTCTTTTATTGAGACTGTTCCAGTGTGCCCTTCCAGCAGCTGTTTGTTGCTGTTGAACCAGGTGGTTTTTCTTTTGCAACAAAAATACTTGATGCTCTAGCTGTTGAATGGGTGAATCCATCATAAAAAAACAGTTACGAGCTGGTCACGGGCACCAAATCAAATTATGTGGCCGGGGAGTGGACGGGAACGGCACCAAATCAAGTTAGGTGTGACCGGGCTTGGTCACGGTGACAAATCAAGTCTAGTGTGACAGGGTGAGAATGGGGTGGAATCTTTTATCAATGTTCATCTGTTGTTTTACTGGCGACTGCCAGAGGTGGTGATTACAGAATAGGAATTGGAACATAACCCAGGTGGTTCTTTTGGAGACTCGTAACTGTGTTTATGTTTTAGGCTGCATGATCGTCAAAAATATAGTAACATTCTTTTCTCAATTACCTGATGTAAACAAACGACACTTCCTACTGACGTTCAGGAAATAAGGTCAAGCTGGATTAAATATGAATGAACATCTTTATTAAGTGTCTGCACACTCTGACAACTTCATAATAGTTCATAAATACATGTGCTTCTGTGGTATACAAACCAGTCATCCCAAGAAATAACACACAGCCATCGAACTTACAAGATGGTCCCAACCCCAAAATCACTGTCTCGCTCGTCTCGTGCCTAAAACCAACTCACTTAACTCCCTTCTTTCAAACCATCACTTCCGTCCTAACTACTGGGCAATTCTACCCCAAGTTCGATGACGTCATTTCTTAACCTTTAATTAAATCACTCATAGGATTTGTGACTAGTGTTATTACGCTAACTAGACACGCTCAAATACTTAGTGTTTAATCTTGCTAAGTATTCTTACCCTAACTATAATTAAGTGGCAGCACCTTAGTGTTAATCCGACGTAACAGTCCGTACTGTCACATCAGGCCCAAGACTTATGTCAATCCCCTTGTATAGTGAAAACCTGCCAATTTTAGCGGGTTGTTGCTACTATATATATATATATGTTCTCAGAATGCTAAATTGCTGACCACAACTTGAAAACATTTTGAGATGCGATGCCATTTCATCTGAAAGTGTCTTAGAAAAAAATGGGTACAATTCAAGAACAATAACACTTATCTTTTCACGAGAATACACTGTCACATGTGTAAAATAAAGGTTGTTTTCCGCTTCCAGTCAGCAGATTCGAAATGCCACCCACTTCCCCTTCCTCAAGGAGTAAAACAGTTCTAGTTTAAGTTAATTTTTCTTTCTCACTTCATTTCGCGCGACCTCACTAAGACAGGTCACCTTTTCAGAGACTGTTTCCTTGCTCTCTGATCAGCATGTATAGTGTTTACGTCATCAGCACATTCATTTTTACTCACTCTACAGTTCGTCACATTTCATAGTCAATTAACATACACCAATCCCCCGGTCTTACGCTGTTCGATTAGCGCTGTTTCGATATAACGCAGTTTCTATTTTATTCCAAATACCCATTATACGCTGTGCCCAAAATTCCATGGGAGGCAGGGATATAACTTTCAAGTTCATTCAGGGTGGTAGAATGGCTAAGAAGCTTTGTCATTACTAGCATAGTGAAGCATGACCTCAAAATGGAATGCTGTTCTATGGTAATCCGTAACATAGAACATGATCTTCATAGCTCCAAACAGTTTCTTGAAGAGAAAAAGGTGGCAAAACAAAGCAAACTCAATTTTTTTTCTCTCCTTCAATATCTTCGGCCCCCATTGACCTTGTAGCCGTGCCTTTGACATCTGTGTCGCGAAATTGGTTTCAAGTCATTGCAAATGAGTTCAGTTAGATTTATAAACCCATCTACGATCGAGTGACCGCTTTCAAAATGGCGGCGTATCAGCGAAATGTGTATCGGACAGAGGAAATCGCCAACGATAAAATAAAACGAAGGGAATCCGTATGAAAAGGATTTTACATTTCAGTACAGGGAAGGATGGTGTATAACTGCATATAAGAAGGAACGGTAGGAAGTTCTCATTTACGGAGATATATGCGTATTTCGGCTGCCCACAGTTACGCTAAAAGCATGTAAACCCACTTCTGTTCTAAATATTAAAATCAACAAATAACAGTTTGGGAATTTACATGGATAGGAAGATAGAGTTTTATCAGCTGTATAAAACTAGATAAGATGGAACAATATGGATATTATATATGCCGAGAATGATAAAGGCAAAATTTCAGTAGACGCACAGATCGGCCGAAATCACTGTTCGGGAAGGATTTTTCAGGTTAGGTTTAGGCTGTGACGTCGGTACTCTCCGATACGTCCGCGCTTTGCGTATAAGTAGCGGATCGGTAAACTGAGAGAGATACACAACGAAAGAGATTTGAGCCAGACTGGAGGCAGTTTCGCCACTATCCATGAATTGTGAGCGGATCGCCAGAAACATTTTTAAGTCCAGTATCTGAAGTCTGAGGGTAAGCGAAATTATGATAACTACCGTGTATAATATTTGTTATTTCAGGTTCATACAGAATTCACAAAATATGCCTGTATAATATTCATTGATATAACGTATTATTATTTTAATATGATTTATTCATGTGCATTATGGATGAGTGTTGCTTGTACAAAAAGTAATCACAAATAGCCCCACGGCCTAATGAAGATATATTTATCATATTGCTTTATCGATTACGAAGATAAAGGCAGTCCCATGGCAGAGATTGTCATAGGGAAATGAAGTGTTAGAAACTTCATCATGGAAGATCCCAGTTTACGAGGTTAAGGTGACTAGTCCCCTTCCTCGCTGCCTTTGCCTTCCCTAGTTCGAGCGCACAACTTTGTACCCATTTACAGCTGGTAAACTGGAGTGTTCTATAGCCAGTTTCAGTAGAAAGCAACCTGATCACGTGGTCACTCACTTTCTTTATTTATGTATTACTTTTGTGTAGATGCTAAGGATAGCATCAGTATTTGAATTTGTACTTGATATGATTTGGAAGGATCAAGTTATAGCATATGAAGGGATGTATAGGAGCGGAATAAACCAGATGATGTTTATTACTGATATGTTAATATTAATTCTGTATCATTGAAATGATGTTACTTGCTATGACTGTATAACTTTGACACCTGATGACTGACTTGTCTGACTTATGTGCTAGTCAGTTACACTTAATTGAAATGTTATTAATGCTATATCACTGAAATGATGTCCTTGCTTACTATGATTGTATAACGGTGACATCTGATGACTGACTGGTCTGACATCTGTGCTAGTCAGCTACAAGTCTAGCCAGATACTAGCCAAGGCTGATATGTTGCAGGTTCCATGAAATAACTCAAACCAGACTGTCCAGTATCAGAAGCCGGTGCAGTTCATCCGAGGCAATCCCACAAAAGTGCAGGACCCCAAAGAGTGAACTTCAACTGGTCATTGGCATCCCTACTGTTGGGCCTACCAAGTCTGATATCAGCAAAGGACAGTTTCAGCAGTATCAAGTTGGAAAGATAAGTGTCCTGTTTGACACTGACCACCTATACATGTGAAACAGCCAATAGTTGAAAACAATAAGTAACCATACATAAACTCAGTCAACTGATGACAGTTATCCTTAAATTCAAAGGACTAATAACAGTGATTTCAGTAACTTTATTATTTAAGATCTTGAAGTCTAAACAGACAATAATAGTAATTGTGTGAATATTTTAATATATATGTGTATACTCTTTTCCAACTAGTAGAAATAGAATATTAGTGTAATTATTAAACTATTTTAACTGTACCTGAGGATTTATTCACTTCTTCCATTTGTGGTTTCAGTGAATGTTCATTTTACTTATCCCCTAGAATATAAGTAATCATAAGATAGTCATAGGGAGGAGACACCTTAAATCCTGGTACTACTTCTTACCAACTGGGCCAGGGTTTTTACAGTCTGACTATTTTTATGATAACAATACACCAGTGCTTATTTCTAAGACTGGGATATTACTTGTAAGGTCAGAACTCTTTACTGGCATACTCTTACATATAAATAATTTTAAATAACCTCCCGCTACAATCTGGAGCCAGAAAAACTTCTTCATCCCCTACAAAACCTTCTGCTAAGCAGTCATCTGAAGATGAGGACAACGGCGCTGTAACAAATGTAGCCACAAGCAACCAAAGTAGTAGCGATTAAAGTCCTGTAATATTTTTTGTTAGTACAAAACATGTTGTTAGTACAGATAATATTTTGTTTGTGTTCAATATGTTTGATAATTATATGTAGTTAATAAATGGTGGAACTATTTAGTTTTTGTTTTGTATCACTTTTACTTAATTTTTATAGTTTTCTGGACTCTGGGAACGAATTAATTAGTTTTCTATTAAGTCGTATGTGAAATCGATTTTCGTTTAACGCTTTTTCGGTTAGCGCGCAATATTTCCGAAACGAATTAACAGTGCTGAACGAGGGATTGCTGTAATTGTAACTTTTATTGAAAATATACGTTTCTTTTTCAGTCCACTGTTGCCGTGAAGTGGCGCAGTAACCTGAAGTTTTTGCTCTTAAGCCAAGCGTTTCGTATTGGCCACTGTGAGCCCATATTGTAAGGATTTCTGTTTTACTGTCTATCCATCGGTCGCTTGGTCTTCCTGGTACCCTAAAACCAGATCTTCTACTCTCCCCCCCTTCCCCAGGCACGTAGTGGTACTTATTGGGCTCCACTGTTACGAGATGAACAAACCATTCTATTTTCTGTCTCTCAATATATTTGATGCAGGATGTAGTTCCTAGGAGTTGGATGGACTTCACTTGCTTGTGGCGCGCTCTCCCTTCGGCAGGCGTCCTAGGTTTTAGCCGCCTTTAGGGAAGTACCCAGTTTTTAAATAGTTATTTTTATTTAGATTCTCATGTGTCCTATTTAGCCCTCACTTCTTTGTCATGATCAGTAAACAGAAGAGGTATTCAGGATGGCCAACTTGCTCTATCCGTGCTTGTGATGTGCACTGGGTCTAGGCAAGCAGACCCTGCCACCCTTGAAACCACAGAAGAAGTGTATTAGGGTACGTGGAGTGCTGGGACAGACCAAACCAGCTAAGAGAAGCTACACCCATCTAATTAGGAAGATGAGTATTTCACCTACCAGGCAGAAGACCACTACAGAAAAGTTAATCTGGTCCAAGTGATGACCATATTTTCTTGTTTTAAACAGAAGAACACGATACATTTTTTTTCTTTTGTACACTGTGGGAATCTATCTTCATTTTTTAAACTCCAACATAACAGAGTCTGTTGTTATTTTTTTCTTGTTACCTTTATTTGGGCTGTATTTTGTTTTTAAACATAAATCTACACCCTGGGGGCTGAGACATAATTAAAATAACTATTAGTGGGTCGAGATATTTTATTCAATGTGGGCAGGGCACCAAATCTCCTTTTGCAACTTTATGTACTCTACATAGTCCTTTGTAGGATTTCTGAGAAAGAATTTATCATCCAGAAAATATCCTATTTAGTCACCAGAATCCTCTTTGAATTAAGGTTTCGGGACCCCAAGATGCAGCAATAGTGAATGCAGTCAGCGACCCATAGCTGTACTGCTTGCATCAGGACCAGCGAACCAGAGCTGGTCAAGACCGCACTCCACCTCCACGTGGTGGTCCTGGAAACAGTCTGCAACAGTGCAGTCTGGCTGAGCGAGTGCGGATCGCAATGGGAAGGCAAACTCGGTCCCTAAAAAATGCCATGCTGAAGTCGGATGTGTTGATTGCAATCTTGGTAAAAATTTAGACATAGAAAGTGATGTAATACTTCCGGCAGATGGACTTTGGTGTGATAAACAAGTACGAAAAAATAACATCTTGGAGGAGATTATAACGTTATATCTGTGAAGTAGTGAGTTTGTAAACATGACAGGCGAAATGGAAGAAGCAAATCTTTAAATAGTTATGAAGTTTGAAAATCATATCTTATGATATGACGCCAACCGACCCACACTGGAAGCTATGTAGCAAAGAAGCACAACCAACGACCATTTCCAAAATTTTCTTAAGTTCCGCCGCAATTTAAATCATCCGATAATGATAAATATCATCGCTTCTTTTTTATAAACAACTTTGTTTATTTTACATTGTTAACCCATAAGTGATTATTAAACCTGTTTATCTGTAACTTTAAAGCTATAGTTGGATTAAGTACTCTTGAGTGAATTGTTTGTCTGCACCCATAAGAATCACACAGTTTTAAATACATATACATAAAAAGCTATTAGGTTAATAGTTGCTGAATCACCTTCAGCTGGGGACTCAGACATACAAGTAAAAATATATTACCTCACAGAAGGAGCGGGAGAATACTAAAGTTCATGATAGCTTAGATGATCACAGTTGTTATGCTTACTTTTCTTTAAAATCCTATGAGGCACCATTAATAGAAGTATCATATTTCTATTTTTACTTCTGCCAAGAGTAATCTAGAGTGAAGGTTGATACGTGTGAAGACCCTCATCATTATACTCTAAGTTTGGCCATTGTTGGACCACTAAAGCAGATAATCACATCACACCTTGGAACTTATTGTTTAGCTTATGTTTAAATCTGCTTTCTTGTTTTGCCTAACTTTTATCTTATTGATGGTTTCTGTTGTTATCCATGCTTTGTGTTCGCGTTCTCTTTTTCCTAGTACTTCCTCACATGTCTCTTTTCATTTAGTTTTGATCTGCTGCCAGTGGTCTTCTGCATTCGCTACATTTTCCAGCTGTTGGAGCACTTGGTATTTGTTGGACATTGTGACTGCAAATTTGTCTCGTTTCCTGATTTCTTTGATAACCTACATTTAAACTGTTGTCTATGGCTATGTACTGTTGTGTATCTCTTAAGTTTCATCTTTATTTTGTTTTTTAGAAGATGGTGATCTGATGACACATCTGCCCCTCTATATACCTTTACTAGAGAAGGCTGCTACCACTACTAAGTAGTAGTAGTTGTATGATTGTCAGCATTAAGTTCTCTGCTTCTTTTCCATTACTTTAAAAGGGTTCTTTGCTCCTGACAAAGGATGGCATTTTATTAACACAACAGTTAGTGTGGTGGCTGTCATTTAGTGGGTCTTGTGTATATATTATTTTCTTCTGTCATACTTGACTAAAACATGTAAGTGAAGGCAGTGAAAGCTAAATTTCCATGTTCTTTAACAAGGTGTGGTTATATACAAGTTTATTGTGGCAGAGATGAATGTGTGTGAAAATAACTGATGAATGAGCCAGAAGGAAGAACTTGTCATACATACAGTCTGTAGAAAACCTTTTCTCTCACAAAAGTTAAGTTCCTCTCACTCTCTCTTTATATACTTTGTACTGCCTTCTGATACAATTCCTTATTCTCACTTACTATTTCTTCTTTTTCTTACACAGTAATAAAAACAAATCATGTTCAAGATGGTAGGTAGTATGATATTAAGCCTATGTAACTTTCATGGTGAACTAATTCCTATAGCATAAACTAGGCGTGATGGGAAACTACAACAGAGAAAATCAATCTGCTGTTGCCCTTAAGACGCCACAAGGCGTGATGGCCTCTGACTGCTTGGTCGGTCTTTGGCTAAGGACGGAAGAAGAAGAAGAAGAAACTTCAATCTTAGATGGTACATAATAATGAATAAAAAGGTATTTTATAATTTGTTCATGGGCTGTCTTAACTGACAGAGAAGATTCACAACTTGCTACATGAATAAATGCTTCATAACTAATATTTCAGCTTTGTAGTACTTGAACAATGAAGTCTCAGCACTCATTTGAATAAAACATTTGGCTTCACATCCACTTATAGACAACTGCTCTGTTCACCAGCTCTGCCCACACTATTCTGACCTACTGATTATTTAACATTCTGCCCATATGACTATCTCATGTGGTAAAATTCTCAAGTTCTCTACAATAAACTTACGGTGTCAGCAAATAATGAACCAAAAACTATTACATTACTCTCAGTCATCAAGAGAAAAAAAACCAATGGAGATCTTAGACTAGTAGAGATGCTTGTAGAATCCACTTCTCTTAAATAAAATGACGCCTCTTACATAACATGCATATTAGTGTTTTAAAAAGTGACAACGTTTAGGTTAACACTGACGATGTTGTACTCGGGAAAAAAAAAAAACAGTGATAAAGAACAAATTAAATAATATCAGAAATGACATACACCATGAAGGTGATATATGAATGTCTTATGTTTGGGAAATACTGTTTCCTTCATCAATATTTTGCTTTTTCTAACTTTTGGCCTCTATTCTACTACTATAGCATATAAACCACATGTTTTCTGTTGGTATGTTAGCATTCTCATGACAGTACCAGAATAATGTTATTCACAGATCTATATGAGCCTCAAGCTAGGTCTGGTTTAAATCTTTTTACTATAGTGTTGTCCCCAACTCTGGTGTGCTCTGGCTGTTTTTTGTGAATTTGTTTAAAAAGTATTGGTTTTTAAAAATATTATTTGTGCCTTTTGTAATCACCATCATTTGTAATCACACAGACAAATAGATGGGGATTTGGCCATGGTGACATCCGCTGGTGGTAGAAGGCATCAAACAAGGAACGCAGAGACATGGTAATTCAAGAAATTCGAGGAGCTGAGAATGATAAGAGTATGCAAAAAGCAGTGCAGCAGGCCCAACAATGCCAATGGACCATATGGGAAGGAGCCCTGCAAAGGTCCTTGACATGGAATGATAAATGGCATATGTTGCCTCTTAGACTCAGCATCATTATCAGATCAATATATGACCTCCTGCCATCATGTGCAAATCTTGTGAGATGGGGTAAGTCTGCTGTGCTGATATTCAGTACCCCCTGTGCCATGACAGGCAGACATTTGAACATGTGCTCTCAGCTTGAAAGGTGTCATTAGGGCAAGGGCAATACACATGGTGCTACAACAGAATACTAAATGAGTTGGTTGCTACAATAGACCTGGCAAGGTTGAAGGCGAACAGTAAATATATACTTTCTGATAGCAGGAAAGTCAGCACATTCCAAACCAAGTAAACCAAGTAGCAGTTTACCATTTATTCTTGACTGTGCAAATGACTGGGAGATGGCAGTAGATCTACATGGGCTAGGGGCATATCCAGAAAGTATCAGAAGATCTAGAAGACAGCCAGATGCATTCCTCATCATCACACCAGATTATAATGACCATGCCATTTGAATCCAGACTGGACGAGCAACACTCGTTCAAAGTGGCCAAGTCTGGTCATGGACTTGAGACATGACGGGTTCACTGCAAGGGTCATAGCTGTTGAGGTAGGTGCAAGAAGTTCATTTTTCCCTCCCTAACTCAAGAGCAAAGTTACAGCTGGGTAGACAGAGGAGTGTGACAATACCAAGTTTTGATCATGCAACTTGGTAACTTTGCAGCAAGAGGAAGGCACTCTAACCGCATAGCCAATCAGAAACTGATTACCAAATAGAATTAAAAAAAAAAAAAAAAAAAAAAAAGAATTTGTGCCTGTTTGACGCTCTAAGATCAGTGGTATGAAGATGCTAATAAATTATGTGATTTTCATTTATTTTACTGTTATATGGATAAATATAAGTTCCTCATTCCTCACTGCTCAATCCCCACACACAAAAAATCACACTCACACCCATGTGTCATCAAAGCTGAATCTCAACTGATAAAACTAAACTGACATCTTAAAGCACAGCCAACATTCAAATGCACATTTTTTTCCCAGATTTGGCTACTGCAAGCTGCAACCTCAACAGCATTTCATACACGATGCAAGCTGCTTCATAAATGTCTAGTGTGACTGAGCAATCTCTGAGCAGAACTGGAGTACATTTTCCATGGTGAACTCTAGGGTAATGTTGGAGTCTGGGTAACACTTTTTCATTAAGTTGTCATAGTATGTATACTGGGTAATAAACAGGTCCTGCATTTCATGCCAGACTACCTGGAATTTTAATGATAATAAAAAGGTACATATTTGTATACATTCCACAAAGGTTGAAATGTTATGTATTTTTTAAAACTAGCCATTGTGACATTTTTATGCTTTAAATATAAATCTTTATACATTATTATATATATAAAAAAAAAAAATAGCTAGAAAATTGTAGCTTTCTATAATTTTAATGACAACATTATGATATTCATTTCAGTTTGGAGACTAAAATACTACATTATTTTTTAAACTATGTTGCTTATCAGATGGGATAATGTTACTAACATAGTTATCACCTCATGGTTCGTTACTCACCTGAAAAAAAAAAAAAAAAAAAAAACAGCACACAGTGACCACAATGTAACGTTTTCAATTAAAGTATCTGACCCACCCACCTGCATTAAGTTCTCTTCCTCACAAAGTTGTTTTTCAACCTTTTTGTACAAGTGCTCTAGAGTCTTCTTAACCTTAAAGGAATGAAATGGCAGACAGTGTAAACTATGTGACATGGCACATACAAGTGATCTAAGATACAATAAGCTAGTGTGTGAGACACTCAATGATTAATTTCCCTTTTTCCTCTACTTATGAAGCATGAAGCCACCACTGCAGCTGGTATCCTGGCAACAAAGCTATCATATGCTCTTGCAGCAGTGGTTTATGTATACATCTGTTTTTCACAATGAGGCTGCCAGCCTCATGCACAACTTCATATTTTTCACTTCCTATGACATGTCTGAGGGAGTAATAGTTTTATTCTTTGTCTCCTCACAGACCCTGGGAGCTATACAGAGAGAGGTCATGTGATCATAATAGATGTAAATGATTCATATTTCACGTGAAAATGTAAGACAATTGATATATGCCCAAAATATTAAGACAAAAATTATATACACCAGATTTCATATGAAGATATTGGATAAAACTGATATAGAATAAATTTCAGGTGAAAATATTTGCCACAGCTGATAAATTTCACATTTTATTTGAAGATATTAGGTACAACTGATAGACAAAGTTGTTGTAGATTCCTAATGTTATGTAAGATCACATCACTGTAAAATTTTAGATACATATAAGATGAAGTTATTGTGCTACGGATGTGTAAAATAAAGTAATGGTAAATCACTTCATTTTGAAATATGATTTAAAACCTTATTGGGTTTTTATAAAAGAAATTGTATGTCTGAGTGGAAGTATCACAAGTAACATGTGGATAACTGATAATGTACTGAGAAACACTTGCCTCTTTGCCTGGATACTCCTTGATCAACTTTCTCAGTTCCTGTTTGCTAAAGGCCAGCTGGTAACCAACCTCCTCTGGTTTGACACCAGCAGCAATACGAGCCTCAACACCCTCGAAAAAGGTCTGCAAATATTGAGACTGCTTAGTCACTTTAGCCTATTTTATTTTAAATTATACGTGTTACTGATCAAACTAAAAAGAATTTTTTTAAATTATTTCAGTATAAACAGCAGAAGTAACACTTGTACAGGCGCGTAACCCAGGATCCGAAATGCTCGGGGACAGCCCTTTTTCGGATTTTTTCGGTTTTTGGATGTCGCCCCAAAATCATAATTTTTTTTTCAGAAACATATTTTAAAAAATAAAAAATAAACATTAAATACCCACACATGTAGCCTACATTCTAGCTCTAATCGTCGTCATCAGTTTGGAGTCAGACATCTGTTGATGGACCAGAAATAGGATTTTCAACTGATGAATAGGCATTATGACAGATGGTCTTTCAGTAGACTTCGTCAATTGTCATCTGTCTCATTAACAATGGTTTCTGTCTAAGCAGTCTCTCTTTAATCCCATAAACTGCCATAACTTCTTGCTAACTTATGAATGCACGTCGTTCAAGACCTTTAATTAACCGATCATACATGTTAACCATCTCGTCTATGGGGATGTTTTCACTGGCATCCACAATGTCATCATCATCACTGCTGTCATCATGCTTGTCTTGTAGAACCATTTGGGCAATTTCCCCATCACTCAAAGAATGCACAACAGGTGCATCATTATCAATGTTTAGCACTTCCTCTATGTCAGCCTCCTCTAACTTGTTACAATTTTCCAATGTTACGCTTCTGGCGAAGGTTAGGTCTGATATCATGTTCTTCTCTTTACTGATACGAAATCCTACAAACTCATCATCTTCCTATTCATTTTCGTCAAATATCGTTGCTGGCCAGAGTCTGTGCCAAGCTTTTGTTAGTGTTACCTTGTCAACACTACTCCATGCACTTGCAGTTGAATAGATTGCGTCTTTAATAGTGAACTCCTTGAGAAATGTTTCTACTTCTACACTAGTGTTCACGGCATGCAGCATACAATTCAAAAAAGCATGTTTGTAATGGCTCTTCATAGATTGTAAAATCCCTTGGTCGCAAGGCTATATTAACGATGTTACATTTGGAGGTCAACACATTCCAAAAACATTATTTTTGACAAGAAGTCCAGCAGGAGGGTGTGCAGAGCAGTTGTCCAAAAACAGAACAATTTTACAGTTTTCATCTAGTCCAGCTTGTGTGCAATGAGCTCGTACTGCTGGTACAAAATGGTTATTAAACCAGTCAGAAAACACTTCTCTCGTCATCCATGCTTTCTTATTGGCATAGTAATGGACAGGTAAATTGGTTACACCCTTAAGACATCTTGGATGATTACTTTTCCCAATGACTGTCAACTTTAACTGGTGTGTGCCTGCAGCATTGGCACAATCAAGAACAGTCAACCTGTCCTTTGCATCCTTAATGCCTATTGGTGCTCTCTCTTCAGCCGTTGTTAAAGTTTTCCTAGGACGGTAGTGCCAGTACAGAGAAGTTTCATCGGCATTATATACTTGTTCTGGACTAAGATTTTCATGACATATTATGTTTGCAAATTCGTCAAAATAATTTTCAGCTGCTTCATGGTCAGCAGAACCTTTGTCCCCACAGATTTTTAGATATTTTATGCCATGGCGCTTCTTAAATTTCTGCAGCCACCCTACCGAATATTCACACTCGCCTACAATGTTCAGTTCTTCATGGTATATTTTAGCTTGTTTCGTGACCAACAAACCAGTCAGCCATTGTCGAATCTATTCCCTCAATACACGGTCAAGATCTTCATTTTTTTCTCTCTGTAAAGTTTTCTGATTTGACATTAGTTTTGGGTCATCACTGTCCCTGTAAAATTTCAGCAGCTTGTCTTTCTGTTTCTTTATGTCATATACTGTGGTTGTTCCTACATCATATTCTTCTGTAAGACGACGTACCGACACCACGCTCAAGCTTCTGCAATAACTCTACTTTCTGTGCTATCGATAACGACAAATGCTTCCTTTTCATATTCCCACTGTTATCCACAGGAGTATATGCAGCTCTTTTCGACATTTTCACAATGAAATTAAACTCTAAATCACAAAATTAGCGCACAAATATCCAACTCAAAATCCCAAAAAAGCTCAGAATTATCCACACAAGTGGCTGGTAGCAATGGCGGTACACAACAGACCATGCTATGTTTGAACATTTGTATCCCGCAATAGCGATTACGTCAGCATATATTGTACTGAGCATGCGCGTCATGAACCAGAAACGTGATAAACTGAACGTATCGTGTGGTCAGTTTCTCGCATACCTGTAAAAATATCAACACGTGGCTGGACGCAGTGACGAGAGAAAACTAACAACACTTTTAAAATTTGTATCATGCAGTAGCGCTTACGTCAGCCTATATTGCACCTTGCGCATCACGGCTGGAAATGAAATAAACTGAAGATTGCGTTTTTTTGGTTCCTTGCATACCAGTTTTAAAAAAAAAAAAAAAAAAAAAATTTTTTTTGGGGGGGGGGGGGGGGCGGGGGGGGGCGGGGGGAGAACCAAAAGTCGGTTAAATTAGCCCAAAAATTGGCCCAAAACACTTTCGGTTTTCGGATGTTCAGATTCTGGATTACATGTCTGTAGTATTTTGTCCAGTTATAATATAATAACACCAATGAACCATTGAATAAAGTATGTTTCACTCTTGTTTTTTCATGGTTGACTTAAATGCTGATCATCATCATCTTCCTTTTTGCTCCTTATGGAGCATGGGACCACCATCATAGCTGATCCCTTTGCAGAAAGCCTGTGCCAAACATTCACATGCTGCTCTTGTAGCAGTGGTTTCTGTAGCTATTTGTTTTACATGATATTCCCAGCCTCTTGCATAACCTCATACTAGTCACCTTGTTCAACATGCCCAAGGCAGCAGTACATTTATTCTTTCTTTTTCTTATCAGAGACCCCCTGGAACTACACTGGGCTTATCATCATCTCAACCCGTAACCCGTCCCGCCCTCACACCCATACAAGAGAATAGATAATACACTGGGCTTATACACTGATGGGAACAGAAAATATTCTAACTACAATGAATTGTTTTCACAGAAACATTGACACATGGCAGCACTGGTATAGTTTAAACATGTGGGACCGACAGACAAATTGAACTTCTTGAGAGGAAGCAGACAGATAATAAGCCTAACACATACAAGGAAATATGTTAAAATCAAATAAGATACAAGGTGTTAAGACCAAGGAAGCAATGAATAAGAAGATAGAGGCACAGTGTACGGATACTCTAAAATGAAAAATTACTTTTGAACTGGAAGAAGAAAATAAAATGGCAAGAAAATTGTGTTTGCGGTAGAAAAGAAAATCTTGTGGCTCAGAATATGAAGGACACAAGACAGACAAACAAACAGCAAATAAGCAACAACAAAAATGTTGCCAGCACTTACATGCAATTTCTCCAATGGTCTTCCTAGCAAATTGACTGTATAGGCTTTCAGATTATCTGTATATCTCTGCTTAGCTTCCTTGCGATCATTTTCCAAACAAGGATTTTTCAGATGGGACAGGATGGCTGCAGAACATTTAGTAACAAAGTATTACAAAATATAACTACTAAACTTTACTGCAGCAATTAATATTTTTTATTTCTGAAATTATTTTATACAGGTTAGATAAGTTTCATCTCCCTTTAGCTCCCCATGGAGCATAAGCCCTCAACAAACTTATGCTAAGTCTTCCTGTCCTGTGCCATCAGCTCAAGTCTTTTCATGTCTTCTTCATTCCTTTCATGTCTATCTCCAATTCTCTTCTCCACGTGTTATTCGGTATCCCTCTACCTCATTTATCATAGGATCCCATTACATGCCCATTGAGGCATGTAGGGAATATGGTGGTAGGCCCATATTTTCTCGACCATTGGCACACTAGGGGTGATGTGGTCAACATCACGCTGGCCGCCTTAACCTTCCCTGAGTTCCTTTGGTACCCAATTTGTGAGGCTGGGTCGACCCGGAGCTGTTTGCAGTCTAAACAATCCCATTTCAACTGGGGATCGAACCATGGACCACTGAGCTAGGAAGCCAGTGCACTAACCACTGTGCTACTATGGCTCCTGGTAATGCTTTCAACAGGTTTTCTCATTGTGTATCCTATCCATCACTTCCATCTTCTTCTCATCTCTTGTTCAACTAGGACTTGTTTGGTTTGTGTTAGATTAGTTTACATTTCTGTACTATTTGTGTGCACCTTGTTCCTGACAGACCTTGTGTTTCCAAACCTTCCAGTTTCCTTATTCTGTGTTTTATTACACATGATTTCAGACTAGGATTTATGATGGTGACAATAGTGAACATATTCAATGATTAACATCTTTTTCACATTTTTGGTTTTTTTGGTTTAAGTTTTAACGTGTTTTTGCATTTAGATAGTTCTCACTTTCTTTTCTGTACTGTTTTCTTACATCTTGTCCTTGATGAAGACTTCATGGTCATTATGCAGGTTGTTATTTGTCCATTATCTTAATCAGATTACCCTATTTTCTATTTTTATCAATCTCATTGTGTTCAATAATTTTACAGCAGTACTTTCTTACTACCAACCTCTGTTTTGACTGTGCGATCTCTCCCTTTTTTTCCCTTTCTTTACTTGTTGCAGTGTAGGTTTTCTTAAACTTTCTCACTATTCCTCCAATGAGCATCCCACTGTCTAAGCGGTAACAGTGCCTGCCTCTCGTGGCAAAGTTACCAGGTTCCGAGGTCAAATCCTAGTAGTGTCATGTTCCAGTCTACCCAAGTGTAAATGGGTACATGAATGCTCTTGAGTTAGGGAAGGCAAAGGAATGATACTTGTCACCCCACTTCATAATGTTGGATCTATTATAGTGAAGTCTCTAACACTTCACTTCCCTATAGCAGTATGTGCCTTTACCTTTATTCCTCCTATATGGGTCAGTTCTTTTTTTCTTCTCTGTATCTCGGTTAATACGAGGGGCATTCAGAAAGTAATGCACCACATCGTTTTTCTCAGCTAATAATGAAGATAGAAGCATGAAATTTTGCACACTTCAAATATGGCATGTGCCAATTGTGTGCACCAAATTGCACTGCAACCAGCCAAATAATACGGCTGCCCTAAACAGTTGAAATGGAGCATGTTAGCAACTTGCGTTATAAGCAGCGAATTGTGATAGAATTTCTCGTTGCAGAGAAGGAAACTGTTGTGAACATTCACAAGCATCTATGTGATGTGTATGGAAGTTTTGCAGTCGACAGGAGTACAGTCAGTCTCTGGGTTCAGAGAATCAAAGAATCAGGAAGTGGAGATATGGAGCTGCTTGATCGGCTGCGCTGTGGACGTCCTGCCACAGCCACCAACGCAGAAATGTTGAAATGCGCTGAGGGCATTATTCTTACTGATAGGCGAATCACTACTCAACAATTGGCCTTACAGCTGTCAGTCAGCATTGGTAGTGTAAATGCAGTTATAAAAACCCTCGGATTTTCTAAGGTTTGCGCAAGATGGGTTCCTCGAAGTCTCACAAATGACCACCGATTGCAAAGGAAAGCAATTTCTTCTGAATTGTTGGAGCGTTTCAATGCTGATGGAGAGAACTTTTTGGCTAAGATCGTTACAGGTGACGAAACCTGGGCACATCATTTTGAACCTGAGACAAAAAGACAGTCAATGGAGTGGCATCATCCACAATCACCACGAAGAAAGAAATTCAAGACAATTCCTTCAGCTGGAAAGGTCATGATCACTGTCTTTTGGGACATTGAAGGTGTGATTCTTGTCGACGTTATGCCAAGAGGAGAGACAATCAATTCGCAAGCTTACATTAAGACATTGAAAAAACTCAATCAACGTTTTCGCAGAGTTTGGCAGCACAAGAATCCAGCAGACCTGCTTCTCCTTCACGACAATGCGTGACCTCACACAAGTCTGGGAACACAGGAAGCAATCACCAAATTGGGTTGGACTGTACTACCCCATCCACCCTATAGTCCCGATTTGGCACCCTCTGATTTTCATCTATTTGGTCCACTTAAAGATGCACTCCGTGGGACAAGGTTTGAAGATGATGAAGGAGTGATTCATGCAGTGAAAAAATGGCTACATGATCAAGACAAAATCTGGTACGGGCTAGGAATACATGCACTTGTTTCGCGCTGGCATAAAGCCGTACAAGTTGATGGGGATTATGTTGAATAATACCGATGTTTACATGACATATCCATGTATATTGTGTATAAATTTCATGCTTTTTGAATAAACAGCTCCTGAGAAAAACGATGTGGTGCATTACTTTCTGAACGCCCCTTGTATTATTCTGAAGAACTTTTTATATTCATTTCATCAGTGAATATGGTCTTTTTTCTTTCACACACACATGCACATTTTATGTGCTTCTGATCTGACGAAAATGGAAAAAAGAGAGATGTAAAAATCTACTTACAAAACATTTTGTGGAAGTTTTCTGAAAAAGGAGAAGAAAACATTGAACGAAACAAATATTATGAGCAGAATACACACAAGAGGTAATAGTCAAATGAGTGACAGTATACAAATTTTTAAAAAAGTACAAGCGACAGTAATTGTTTATTAGGAAACAAATAAAACAACAAAGTTTAAAAGAAAAAGTAGTTTGATTCACTTCCTAGGAAACAAAACCACACCAAGCTGTATTTATGATTTCTTCTAATTTATGTACTTCCATGAATAATTACAAATGACTTAGTGAATAATTCAGTATGAAATTTCACTGACATAAGTGTGATGCAGTACTGTGGTTTTATTTTTCAACAGGCCCGATTCCGTTCTTCTATTTGAGTTTGCACCAGTCTTCTTCCCTTTGTAACTATGTGTTTGCCATGTTTCTTCTCCTTGAAATATATCGAGTTTGGTCTTTTTCTGGAGGTCTAATAATTGTGTTTTTAATAGAGACTACAGGGGAGAATATTAGACTTTCACCAGTTCGTTTTTTCACCAGTTCTTTTTGCTAGATAAGTGAGATATTTGATCTATTGGGTAAGCCATAACTATTTAGCGTAATACTTGTAATTCGCTTCTAATAGAGACTAGCCGGTTAAAGTATAAGCTTTCCTCAGGAGGTTTTAATTTAGTTTTTAAACCGAAGTGCCATCAATTACGATCTCAGAGAAAGTATTTAATGTAAGAGGTGCAGAGAATTCTTTATATGATAATAGCCGTAGCTAGGAGTGTGTAAAGATTTTGAGACATTTAATGTGAGCTCCGTAATATTAAAAAGAAGGTCTAAATATTTTAAAGAAGGTCGATAAGAAAAATCCGCTTCTTTGATTTATGACAGGGACCCAAAGACGCAGCAATAGAGAATGCAGTCAGTGACTCATAGCTTGACTGCTTGCGTCATGGTCAGCGAACCAGAGCTGACCAAGACCCTACTCCACCTCCACGTGGTGGTCCTGGAAACAGGCTGCATCACTGCAGTCTGGCTGAGAGAGTAGGGATCGAAGAGGGAAGGCAAACCCGGTCCCAAAAATGCCGTGCTGAAGTCGGATGTGCCGGCCGAAAGGCGCAGATATCTCAGCTCCGCTGTAAACAGACACAACGCAACCAACGTCCTTTTCAGGACGAATGAGGAAGAAGAAGAAGATTTATGACAAACTTCTGTATATAAACGGGAGCAGGATTTTGTAAATTTTAAGCACGTGGGCATGTTTATGATATTGAGTTTTAATTCGGGAATGTTACCCAGAGAAGGGTGAAGTTAACATTATGGTGAAGGAACACGTGTATGTAACTACGGGGGATACATTGATAACCTCGTTTGTTTATAATTTAATTGCAGTTTAAATACGCTAGCATAATTTTGGCGTACGTTATTTATTGTGCATTTTTGTTGGTGTATAGTCAGAAGACAGGAGATGTAATATATATTTCTGATATGATATTTTCCTTTTTTTTTCAAGAAATGTAGATTTTATTTTGATAAGGGAAGTGTTTTCTGAGATGGGTTTCTGCCTGCCTAGATTTAATTTTGTATTGATAAATGTACCCCAAGGGTCAGGGAGAAAAGTAGCCCAAGTATTTTCAGACAGGTTGTCCTCAGTGAAAAATTGTTGTGACACGTAGCTAGTCATGCAGAACAAAGGATCTGGGTCAGCTGATGGTTACTTTGGAAACGGGGGAGATAGGGGATTGCCTGGGAGATTGACGTTTTGGGGCATAAATATTTTGTATCGTTGTGCATAGCGGGAATAGAGAAGGGGAGCTGTAATTGATTTAAAGGGAGAAGGGAGTTTAGTGTTTGAGATGTGTAACTTTTGACGTATTATATAGCTGTTGTGTTGTTTGTTCCACAGCAAGTTTTTTCACAGTCTGTAGGAGGGGCAACCAGCCTCGGTCCTTTACAACAGCAAATTGTCATCTCAGGAGCATATAGCTCGAGAGATCGGAAAAAGTGCAAGAAATACCATACGTTCCCCAGGTAGCGAAGACAATCTTCAGCTGGGAACAGGATTTGTCTTTAATCAAGAGCTCTTAGCTCATTATACCACTCCGACAACAGCATGTGGCTGGGAGATCGGTCTAAAGTTTTATACAGCCATAATAAAGCTGTATGTCCCTAAACCTTGAGCGGGTTAACAGGGCAAGTAAGAAGTCGGTCAGCAGCTGTGAAGCTTCTACAAGTGAGTCAAGTACCTCGAGCTTGAAACCAAAGTCATCAGCGCAGAAATCAGAAGCAGGAGACAGGGATATCATTCCTGGTTCTGAACGTTATCAAGAGAAGAGGCATAACAGAGACGCCACATCAGCAGACGTTGAGTGTTAGAGAGACACTGAGACCAGGCGGGGAGAGAGAGAGAGAGAGAGAGAGAGAGAGAGGGGGGGAGGGAGAGAGAGAGAGAGAGAGAGAGAGAGAGAGAGAGAGAGGAGGGAGAAAATAGACAGGACCAGTAGGGTCTTTTATTATCCATTAGATGGATAGACTCTGAGCCATAGTTGTAATCTACTTAATTGGTTCTTTGTTTTTTCAGGTCTGTGCAACAGTGCACAATATTTATTTCTTTGCTGTATAATGACATTTAATGTTTTATTGTGTAAATAAAATATCTATATATTTTAGACTGGATCAGCTTCTATACTATACTGTACCTATATGTTGTCTGTATAGTGGTGTCTGTGGTCGTTATTTACACCTTATTTCCTTGCGTTTAAGGGTAGTTAGAGTGGGGTGAGGGTATAGCAAAATTTTAGTCACAAGTGGCAAGGAAGAGTCAATCCAGGTTCTCACCCTTGAGCCAATAGTCTCATCTGTCCACAGTCACTGTCACTTTCATCTAAATTCTATCGTCTCAGACTTTCTTAACACTAGGGTCTTGTCTATCTTAAGACAACCTCTAGACTTAAATCCACTTCGTGACAATAAGCTTAAACAGGTTCTGAGATGTGCTGTCACAAGACTTCAAAGTTTAGTACAAAGATCATAGTATATTCACTTAGCCAAGTGGGTGCCAAATGCTGTCAAAGTCGGTAGAGAGGTTAAGGGATGAGCTCTCAGTTCTATTTAAATACACTTAAGGCATATACAATACACATTCACTAACAGCAAAAGCCCATTTCCTGGGCTTCACACAGTGAGACCTCCTTTTACAAATAGAAGAAGGGGCGAGGATTGAGTCACTGTCACCTTAAAACCAGAATGCTCCAGGTAGATAAGCTCAGAAGCCATGGATGGCAACTCATCTAGGAAAACTCTCGATTCCAAATGACTTGCTGCCTTGCACAGGCTGGAAACAGGCAAATCGGATGTGTGGGGCTGAAAGGTGCAGATATCATAGCCCAGCTGTAAACTGTGGCACTGTGTGTCTCAGGATCAAGCCAAAACTAAGCTAGGCAGAAAAAGATTTTGAAAGCTTCAATGCCGTATTTGGTGCCTATGACATACTAAATACTTGGTGGGTATATAGCTTTTTTTTAACATTAAAAATGTTCTCTGTCTGTTGTCTTGATGTTTCACTTAGTTCTGGCAACTGGATAGTCTAACGGGCCAGGTGTTAGATCCCATTTCAGATGTTTCTTTCATATCTATTACAATGCTGTCACTAACTGACACAAGTATAAGCATTTTTTGCCATGATTAATTGTGGCATGATATGAGATTAATCTTTGCCACTAAAATTTTTCATCAATGCTGCTCAATGTTTGTAGCTCATGAAAGTAAGCAATATGTTACATATTTTCTCCCTCTTATCTGATAGCCAGATTAGAAGAAAACAAAATGATAAGTTAGTGGAAACAGAAATTATCAAACAAAATCTCAACACCCACCCATCAGCACCACTTCTTTGGGTGTCTTCTGATGTTCTTGGGCCACACGTACAATCTGCTCAAAGATGACCCGTACAAGTTTTGTATATGCCTTGTCCAGGTCAGCATGTCTGTCAGACCCTTTGAAAACACTTTCAGCCAAGTTGGTGAACTCCTGTAGTTTAAGATGTGAGAGATTAAAATTAAAAGCCAAAGCATGTACATAAGGCAAATAAAAAAAAAAAAGGAAGAAGAAGACATAAATGAGAAACTGGCAGTTAAGATGTAACAGCAAAATAGAACAGACACTGTCAGTAAAATATATGGTCTGGTTTGGTTTGAAGGACTATCTTCATTGCACACGGACAACTCCATCAGTGCTCTGATCTCCTTCCTTAGATCACACAAGGAGGATCTCAGCACAGTGCACAAACTCCGTAGCACCAGCGAGAATCCCAATGTGTGTATATAGGAATCACACATTCTATAAATATTTTTTGTGGTGGGTAGGTTTCTAATTTTTAAATTTTGCCAGGGCAGTGGCCCAATAGGACAACTCTTTACGACATATGGACAATATGAAACCTTCAGAAGGAGAATGAGTGAAATCAGAAACAAAGAAAAATGATTTCTCAGTTGCAAAGTATGAGGTGCACATCTCTTTCTATAATCTAGCATTACAGGAAAGATTACAAAGAATATATATAATGCAACAACAAATTTGTGCTTACCTCAAAGTTGTGAACAAAGCTGATAATTCCACACCTACTTTTCTTGGACATTTTGGTATCACGTATTGCCTGCATTATTGTTTCCTAGAACACAAATAAATCAATAAACCAGACAATCGTTAATATATTTTTTTATTAAAATCAATCAACCATTCAGTCAGTTCCATCACCAAATCTACCAAAATTACAATCATTGAACATAAAGAACCAAAAAAACTGCACTAAGACAAGTTTCCATATACAGTAAAAAGTAGGATGGTGTTATCATATGAATCTTGAGGAAATGCAAATTTTGGCTTCTAGAAACAGCAAGCTAAAACATCAGTACACATATAACTCATACGTAAATATGACCTATCACCTAACATTGTTCACCGGTTCTTCCTTCAGCAAATGTAACAGTTCAGAGGCAACTGGTAAGGTAAAGGTAAAGGATCCCGTTTATACGCCCACTGAGGCATATTGGGAATATGGTGTTAGGCCCATTTTTTCTCGACCATCGGCACACTAGGGGTGATGTGGTCAACATCACGCCGGCTGCCTTAACCTTCCCAGAGTTGCTCTGGTACCCAATTGGGGCTGGGTCGACCCAGGAGCCGTTTGCATTCTAAAAAATATCCCACCTCAACTGGGGATCGAACCATGGACCACTGAGCTAGGAAGCCAGTGCACTAACCACTGTGCTACCGCGGCTCCCAACTGGTAGTTACTCTTAATTTTATAAAGCTCAATGATTTCATACGATTTTACAATATTAGTTTACATTTCAGTGCAGGAGTTGGGCCACAGTGGCTACAGAACTGTCCCAATAGTGCACAGTCAATCAAGTATGAGAACTGTGATGCTGCACTGTAATTCTGTCCTTCAACCGGCCCGATTCTGTGGTTCTATTTTGAATTTTCATCATTTTTTTTCTTCTCATTTGTATATATATCGTGTTTGGTATTTTTGGGTAGGTAATTAAATGGGTTCTTTTTACGACGGTAGGTTTATTTTACACTCGACCAGTTTTTCTTTCTTCGGATTTTCCGCGATTTTTCGTTGTTTACGGAAATCGCTATTTTTCGGGCACGCCTGTATGACGCGTCAGAAACGCACGTGGACGTGATGTCATTTTTGGACACGCGGTCGCGTTGTTTTCAAATCTGATTGGCGCAGCTCGTAGTTATTTTATTTTTCTAAGCATTTCCATTGGTCCAAGTGAAAGCTTAGGTTATGCGTAGGAAGGGAATCCGTGGGGGCGGTTCGCTTGTATATATTGAGATAGGAAACGGCGGGAGTGTCTCTATCGTAAGAAATAATTGTCAGCCGTCAGACTTCGTATTATTGTCTCCACTGTGGGAACAAAGCGGTATTGGTATGTAGTAATTTTATTATCGTTTATTTATTAGAGGGTTCTTTGAGAAATTCGCCCGTAGTTAACTTCTTCGGGGACATTAACTTTTTAAGTCCTAAACGATAGTGCAATCCATTATCATTTTTGAAGAACGATGTAAATGCAACAGTGTGCTTGTTCTTTCTATGATTTTGGCAGTAGATAGGAATGGGTGAAGTTATAAGCTACACGTGTGCTCATAGTTGTAGAATGTTATGTAAAACTACCATTTATTCCTGTGTATTTACAAATGTAATTTTATTGGGAATCGATTGTGTGTACTAAATTTTATTATGCCTTAAATGTAAGAAATGCAGTCGGAGAGTAAAGATGTGTGTTATAAGTGGATCATACTGCTTAGAGGAGTAAACTATTCCTATAGCGAGATTTCATTTAAATTGGGGCTAAAGTAGGAAACCTCGCGGGTAACATAAAAAGGAGGCCACGGGATTTCGGACAAAGAAGTTCCCTAGCTGTAATGTTGGGACACGGGGTTAGCCATGCGTAACAGCCACGTAATATGTCAGACAGGTCGGGAGGTTTTTGTTTACCTACCTGGCAGACTAGGAGCGTGAGATAGAGAGACACGTGGGTAGGAATATTTTATGTATGGTGGTTCAGAACGAAAGAAGGGGAGTGGGAGGAGAGATTTAAGTGCCACGTGGGTAGTATTATTTTATGTATTGTTGTACATGACGAGAGAAGTACTGAGTAAGGGAGTTATAAAGATTAATGGATTAGAGATGCGTTATGTTGGAGTTGGTATACAACAGACGCATTTTCTTTTAATTTCAGCGAGTCCCAGCGAAACAGTGGGGAGCATAATTTTGTCAAATAAAATTATCCACGGCAAAAAGACATATCTCAGGGTCAGAGTACTCGAGTTATCATCAGGAGCAAAAGAAGATAACCTAAACAGTCTATTGCAGTGAAGTTCAATTCTTCAGTTAGACTGGTTTCAATTGCGTACAGCCGGAAATCAAGGCTGTGTTTTTCCTCTAACTCCGGAGCGGGTTAAAAGAGGGAAGCTATTCAGCAGCAGAGAAGTTTGTCGACAGTTAATCAAGTACCTCATGCTTGATGCCAGAACTTCATCATCATCACCCATTTCAGGAACAGGTGACAGGGTTACCATACCTGGGTCTTGAAAGTAACGAGAGAAGAGCGTAACAGAGACGCCGCATCATCAGTCGTCGAGTGTTGGAGAGACACTGAGACCAAGGGAGAGAGAGAGAGATAGAGAGAGAGAGAAGGAGGGAGAAAATAGACAGGACCAGTAGGGTCTGTTCAGTGTCCACTCGAAGGATAGACACTGAGCCATTGTGTTACTCCAAGTCTATTATTTTAGCATCTCCAGTGGTGTTAGTTAGCAGCGCATATCGCCTAACAAGTGGAAAGCGGTGTAGACGTTCGTTGAGGAAGAGTCAACCAGACTGAGACAGTAGAATCTTATTTTGTTAGAGAGTGGAGGCTAAAGTGGACAGCCCCCACAATAGTAGAGTTATTTTAAATCACTAATCCTTTTATTGTTCCTCAGCAGGGTGACAGAAAGAGTGAATGTGATTTGGGTTTTTTTTTTCTAGTGTCTATCAATGTACTTGTTACGTTGTTTTTCAGGCCGGGCAACAGTGCACGCTAATTTTTTAAATTTATGTATGATGAACCTTAATGATTTCTGTGTGTAAATAAATTTATCTATAATATATTTACTGGATCAGCTTCTACTCTTTACTATACTTACTTTATGTCGTCTGTATAGTGGTGTCTGTGGTCATTTTATACACCTTATCTCCTTGTATTTAAAGGTAGTCAGAGGAGGGTGAGATTATAGCCTTTCTGAAGTCACGAAGCGGCAAGGGCGAGTCTAAACCTGGTTCTATCCCTTGAGCCAATAGTCTCATCTGTCCACAGGCATGTCATTTTCCATCTAAATTCTATCTTCTCAGACTTTCTCATACTAGGGTCTTGCTTTCATTCAGGCAAACTCTATAAACTTTAAAACCACTTCGTGACAAGTGGCGGCGTTCGTCCGGTGGATCATTCTGGTGAGATCAATTCTGTGATCTATATTCATAGAGTGTCTCTAGGAAGTTTTCTGAGAATAGAGTTTGTTTATATATCCCCTAGACGTTGAGCTATCTGAACTGATCCAGTTATAAGTTTTTCCACAGAAAGTTTTTCCACAGGTTACAGTCAGTTAGATTGGTGGAAATTTAGTTTTATATACGACTAAGTGGTAATTGATGGCTTACTGAAATTTTTCTTTAACAGGAAGGTAATTTCGGGTTTTGGTAACTTCTAAACACAATTTTTTTAGGTTATTATTCAGACTTGGTGCTAGTCTGAGTTCTGGTTTTGGGACAGCGGTTATAGAGGGAATATTTCCTATTACGTAACAGGATGTTCCTTCTCTTTTCGTTTTCTGTCATTTCTGAACTTACAGCAGTTTACAGGTAAGATGGCGGATATGGCCAAGTTACGAGCTGCCTGGCGCGATGCTGCTCAGGACATGGGAATGGATAAGGAGGAGACTAAGGCCTACCTGATAAGGGAAAATGATAGGCATATTCAGCGAGAAAAAGAGAAAGAGGACAGGGCAGCCGCCGCAGAAGCAGCGGAGAGGCAGGCCGAGATGGAACTTCGGAAATTGGAAGCACAGGAGAAGGCAGCAGAGAGGGAAGCAGCGGAGAAGGCAGCAGAGAGACAGCATGAACTTGCCATGCATTCTCTGGAACTGTAATACCGAGCTTCAGAGGGCAGTTCAGCTAATGGAGATTCACCCGGAGCAGGAGCGAGAGACACCTCAGGAAACGGAGGGCCCCGAATGGCAGCCATGAGCTTCCCATTTGACTCGTTCCCTAACGGGAATGAGAAGATTGACGTGTTCTTGGAGAAATTTCAAAGGATGGCAAAGGCATACGGGTTGGATGAGAGTCTTTGGTGTCTGAAATTATCCCAATCGCTCAAAGGTCATGCGTATGACGTCTATAATAAGCTGCTCATAGACGATCAGAACAACTTCGAGGCACTGCGAAATGCTTTATTGCAAAGATTTCAGTGGACTCCCCGTAAATGCCAAACCATGTTCAGGGAGAGCAGGCTGGAGAAGGGAGAGAGTTTTGCACAGTTTGCCGAGCGAGTGAGAAATTACCTAACCCGGTGGAGGGAACTGTCAGGACTGGCAACAACTTTTGAAGGGTTGGAGGAGTTAGTTCTGTGTGAACAGGTAAAAGCAAACATGTCCCCCGACTTGAGGCGGTATCTGGCAGAGCAGGGCGCACAGCAACTGGACCAAATTATTCTGTTCGCCGAAAGGTTCCAGACAGCACAGGCCAAAGTACTGGGACAGAAACGGAAACACCCAGACCTGCCAACCCCAGACAAAGGAGCTTCGTCATCACAGTCGGCTACTTCACCAGCTCATCAGCAGCCAGGGCCTTCTCGCAAGGAGCCACATTCTGGTTATAACTTGCGCCCCCAGCAGCATAACCGAGCACAGTCGACACCATCTCAGGAACCCGCTAGGAACAGTGGAGATAATGAGAGGTATTGTCAGAATTGTAGAACCACTTCCCACTGGACATCTCGGTGTATGAACAAACCACCAGCTCATCATGCAGCTTGTTTAAGACCGGTGAGATGGACTAAAGGGAATAAGTGGGAACCCATCAAGTCAGAGAAGTTGTTCTCTAACAGTGGACCAGCCGTAGTGAATGGAACGACCACTACGTGTTTGTTTGACAGCGGGCTTACATACCCCAGTATCGTCGCTCGTCATTTGGTGAAACCAGGGCAGTGGACCGGAGAAATAGTTGAGATTGGTGGAATTTTGAGAAGAGGTATCTCACAGCGTCTGCCAGTAGCAAATATTGAGGTGAAATGCAAGTTTGTGTCTGGCACAATCAAGGCAGCTGTAATGGCACAGCCAGCACATGATTTCATCCTGGGAAGCCCATACTTAGTTTTGGGAAACCCAACCACGCTGATCCTTGCTAATGCAAGGGGGCCTACTGCAGGCCAGAGAAGTGAAAGGGGAAAGCCCCAAATTCACGGAGCCCCACGGGAGCTCAAACATCCTTGTCTTGCGATGAGGAGGAGAGAAGCCTCTAGAGACAGTGGAATGTTAATTACAAAAGCGTATTCGCCTGTCAGCCCTGTTCAGCCCAATGGCCACACAGTGGTGACGCCTCTGATTTCGGAAGTACCTTATTTGTCGTCGGGAATTAGGCCCCCGATGGTATTAAATCCCTCAAGGGAGGGAAATACTGACAAGAAGGAACATGTGCACGGTTCTTCAGTCAACCGCAAACAGTTACGCCCTGTTACGGCGATGTCTGGCCAAGCCAGTCAGTCTCTTTCCAAACACTGGGAAGTCGCACCATTTGGTAATCATTACTTACCACGGGCCGCAAGGAAAATTCGTGGGCGAAGGAAACACATGAGAGGGAGGAGGAAGGGCGACCAGTCAGTTTGCAGTCGCCAGGAGGAAATCACCAGGCGTGGCCCTCACAATCCAGTGCTTGCACAGATTTTCAAGGATATGGAGAGGGGCCTGTATGACAATCCTAATTATGACAGTGATTAGATCGAGAGGTAGATCTAGATACGGGCCAGTATGAAACCCAGAGATTTCAGTGATTTAGCACGGTTTCCCGCACTTCAAAGGGGGGACTTATGTGATGCTGCACTGTAATTCTGTCCTTCAACCGGCCCGATTCTGTGGTTCTATTTTGAATTTTCATCATTTTTTTTCTTCTCATTTGTATATATATCGTGTTTGGTATTTTTGGGTAGGTAATTAAATGGGTTCTTTTTACGACGGTAGGTTTATTTTACACTCGACCAGTTTTTCTTTTTTTCGGATTTTCCGCGATTTTTCGTTGTTTACGGAAATCGCTATTTTTCGGGCACGCCTGTATGACGCGTCAGAAACGCACGTGGACGTGATGTCATTTTTGGACACGCGGTCGCGTTGTTTTCAAATCTGATTGGCGCAGCTCGTAGTTATTTTATTTTTCTAAGCATTTCCATTGGTCCAAGTGAAAGCTTAGGTTATGCGTAGTAAGGGAATCCGCGGGGGCGGTTCGCTTGTATATATTGAGATAGGAAACGGCGGGCAAGTCTCTATCGTAAGAAATAATTGTCAGTCGTCAGACTTCGTATTATTGTCTCCACTGTGGGAACAAAGCGGTATTGGTATGTAGTAATTTTATTATCGTTTATTTATTAGAGGGTTCTTTGAGAAATTCGCCCGTAGTTAACTTCTTCGGGGACATTAACTTTTTAAGTCCTAAACGATAGTGCCATCCATTATCATTTTTGAAGAACGATGTAAATGCAACAGTGTGCTTATTCTTTCTATGATTTTGGCAGTAGATAGGAACGGGTGAAGTTATAAGCTACACGTGTGCTCATAGTTGTAGAATGTTATGTAAAACCACCATTTATTCTTGTGTATTTACAAATGTAATTTTATTGGGAATCGATTGTGTGTACTAAATTTTATTATGCCTTAAATGTAAGAAATGCAGTCGGAGAGTAAAGATGTGTGTTATAAGTGGATCATACTGCTTAGAGGAGTAAACTATTCCTATAGCGAGATTTCATTTAAATTGGGGCTAAAGTAGGAAACCTCGTGGGTAACATAAAAAGGAGGCCACGGGATTTTGGACAAAGAAGTTCCCTAGCTGTAATGTTGGGACACGGGGTTAGCCATGCGTAACAGCCACGTAATATGTCAGACAGGTCGGGAGGTTTTTGTTTACCTACCTGGCAGACTAGGAGCGTGAGATAGAGAGACACGTGGGTAGGAATATTTTATGTATGGTGGTTCAGAACGAAAGAAGGGGAGTGGGAGGAGAGATTTAAGTGCCACGTGGGTAGTATTATTTTATGTATTGTTGTACATGACGAGAGAAGTACTGAGTAAGGGAGTTATAAAGATTAATGGGTTAGAGATGCGTTATGTTGGAGTTGGTATACAACAGACGCATTTTCTTTTAATTTCAGCGAGTCACGGCGAAACAGTGGGGAGCATAATTTTGTCAAATAAAATTATCCACGGCAAAAAGACATATCTCAGGGTCAGAGTACTCGAGTTATCGTCAGGAGCAAAAGAAGATAACCTAAACAGTCTATTGCAGTGAAGTTCAATTCTTCAGCTAGACTGGTTTCAATTGCGTACAGCCGGAAATCAAGGCTGTGTTTTTCCTCTAACTCCGGAGCGGGTTAAAAGAGGGAAGCTATTCAGCAGCAGAGAAGTTTGTCGACAGTTAATCAAGTACCTCATGCTTGACGCCAGAACTTCATCATCATCACCCATTTCAGGAACAGGTGACAGGGTTACCATACCTGGGTCTTGAAAGTAACGAGAGAAGAGCGTAACGGAGACGCCGCATCATCAGTCGTCGAGTGTTGGAGAGACACTGAGACCAAGGGAGAGAGAGAGAGATAGAGAGAGAGAGAGAAGGAGGGAGAAAATAGACAGGACCAGTAGGGTCTGTTCAGTGTCCACTCGAAGGATAGACACTGAGCCATTGTGTTACTCCAAGTCTATTATTTTAGCATCTCCAGTGGTGTTAGTTAGCAGCGCATATCGCCTAACAAGTGGAAAGCGGTGTAGATGTTCGTTGAGGAAGAGTCAACCAGACTGAGACAGTAGAATCTTATTTTGTTAGAGAGTGGAGGCTAAAGTGGACAGCCCCCACAATAGTAGAGTTATTTTAAATCACTAATCCTTTTATTGTTCCTCAGCAGGGTGACAGAAAGAGTGAATGTGATTTGGGTTTTTTTTTTCTAGTGTCTATCAATGTACTTGTTACGTTGTTTTTCAGGCCGGGTAACAGTGCACGCTAATTTTTTTAATTTATGTATGATGAACCTTAATGATTTCTGTGTGTAAATAAATTTATCTATAATATATTTACTGGATCAGCTTCTACTCTTTACTATACTTACTTTATGTCGTCTGTATAGTGGTGTCTGTGGTCATTTTATACACCTTATCTCCTTGTATTTAAAGGTAGTCAGAGGAGGGTGAGATTATAGCCTTTCTGAAGTCATGAAGCGGCAAGGGCGAGTCTAAACCTGGTTCTATCCCTTGAGCCAATAGTCCACAGGCATGTCATTTTCCATCTAAATTCTATCTTCTCAGACTTTCTCATACTAGGGTCTTGCTTTCATTCAGGCAAACTCTATAAACTTTAAAACCACTTCGTGACAAGTGGCGGCGTTCGTCCGGTGGATCATTCTGGTGAGATCAATTCTGTGATCTATATTCATAGAGTGTCTCTAGGAAGTTTTCTGAGAATAGAGTTTGTTTATATATCCCCTAGACGTTGAGCTATCTGAACTGATCCAGTTATAAGTTTTTCCACAGAAAGTTTTTCCACAGGTTACAGTCAGTTAGATTGGTGGAAATTTAGTTTTATATACGACTAAGTGGTAATTGATGGCTTACTGAAATTTTTCTTTAACAGGAAGGTAATTTCGGGTTTTGGTAACTTCTAAACACAATTTTTTTAGGTTATTATTCAGACTTGGTGCTAGTCTGAGTTCTGGTTTTGGGACAGCGGTTATAGAGGGATTATTTCCTATTACGTAACAGGATGTTCCTTCTCTTTTCGTTTTCTGTCATTTCTCTGTATTTGTGAACTTACAGAAGTTTACAGGTAAGATGGCGGATATGGCCAAGTTACGAGCTGCCTGGCGCGAGGCTGCTCAGGACATGGGAATGGATAAGGAGGAGACTAAGGCCTACCTGATAAGGGAAAATGATAGGCATATTCAGCGAGAAAAAGAGAAAGAGGACAGGGCAGCCGCCGCAGAAGCAGCGGAGAGGCAGGCCGAGATGGAACTTCGGAAATTGGAAGCTGTGACGGGTTGGTTGGTTGGTTTTGTCGCTGTTCCTTCGTTCTTCTATTATTGATTGAAGAGTAAAGTCACTCTCTAGATGTAGTTAATGTTTGGTATTGATGGTTAGCTCTGACCATCAGAACATCCCTTCGACGTTCTGATTTGCATATTATATATTAGTTGATTTCCCTTGTGGGAGAGCTATCGTGCTGGAAAACGTAAACATTTACAGCTGTGAACCAAACCCGAAACGTAAGTAAAAGATCAAGCCTTCTGTTCTGAGTCCACATGTATTAAGGTTCATACAAAAGACGATATCCGACATTCACAAAACTTCATGTACAGTTCAGCATAACAATGAATTCCAAATAATATCAGTAAGTATCCGTCCGTGTCAAAACAATATGTCAGATGAACATCGTGGCTATATACGTGCGCTGTTGTAGTCAACAGCCAGAAATGAGCGCACGAGTTCTTGACAGCTACAATTTGAATCATAATGCGATTCTCCTTCCATCATTTAATTTAATTTAATTAATCTCATACTTAGATTAATATCCGAACTGACCCTGAGTTCTACATTGATTCATATATATAATATAGGCTATATACTAAGCCTTTTCCTTGGAAGAAATACAAGACACGACTTTCTTGCTTGACGGATAGCGTAACAAGGGCAATGTAACCAAGTCACTCAGCGTGACCTTCCCAACGCGAATGCGTCATAATCTCCGCATATATTTCGCGTTCAGTATACCGTAAAATATCGACATATTCTATAAATGTTAATGACCCCTAAACGTTGCGCACGGCTAAACCCCAGCAGACGCCGTCATTTAAAATAACACCGTAACAGATTTCCTGTCAGACGGGGGAAAAAAAAACCTATTAGATAGATTTTTTTTTGAACAATATTAATCAAATTATCAAAAATTTAACAAAACCCGACGTATGACCTACGATGTTCTATCTAGAACAGTGTCGTGGTCATGTCAGTAATATCTTATAATAAAATCAACGTCATATCATACATATAACTTATATTAAACAAGGAAATGTCACTGTCACTAACTAATTAACTAATTAATTTGTTGTATGTATCGACTAACTAATAATGTGAGGTGTTATTAAAATTATTCTAACTAATTAAAATTAAAATAATTAATTATAATATGTACGTATGGTACTAACTAATTAATATCTAATTGAAGAAAATGAGAAATAGTATAAGAGAGTAAAAGAAATAAAAATAAGTACGGACAATTAAAACTAAATATTAAAGTATACATTAAATTAGAATGCGTGTGAAAATGAAGTGTAAGGATAGATACCTAATTAAATTAACCCAATCAGAAGAAAAGAACAGAAAAAATTCATACATTTTAACTATAAATATGAAATGTCATAATCTAATATCTATTACCTTAATAATTACACTAATTAAAAGGTTTAATTGGTGTGATATTATTTTGTTTCATCTTTTCTTAGTATATTTTATTTTTTTATTTCATCACACTTTAACTTTATTTTATTATATATTAATTTAATAACTAGAAAATTTAACAATATCGGACATGAAGATCCAATCGTTGTTACCTCCTATATTAAACTTTGAACGTAAATTGAATAAGTCATCACAGTATCTGTCCCTTCTACATCAGAGATTGTTCCTTTTTAACAGTTTTCAATCGAAATGAGTGATACGCAAAGTGGAAGTGAAGTCCAAATTTTCAAACGATCCGTAAAACTTGATATTTTGATCATAATAGTTTATTTCGAAATGTCCTTATTTAAGTAGGAAGTCCAACTGAAGTGTTGTATATTCTGACGTGGCATTAATACCGTTCATTGCAAATGTAATGCTTGATTAGTCAGAAAATTTTCTTGAAATAGTAATATTCATTCAGAATCCGTAGGATGTCTGGACAACGTATCGGCTATGACGTTCTCAGTTCCTGGTATCGACTGTATTTCGAACTCATATGGTTGCAACGCAATAGCAAATCGTGCAAGCTTTGGACTTTTATGGTTTGAACGACGTAATGCTGCCACAGATTTCTGATCAGTCTGGATCAGAAATGGAGATCCCAGCAAAAATTTTTCTAGTTTGGTAATTGCCCATATTACGGCGAGCAATTCTCTATCTACAGTCGAATATTTAGTCTCCGGAGGTTTCAGCTTGCGTGAGATATAAAGTACAGGGTGAAGGACATCATCATGATATTGTAGTAGACAAGCCCCGAGTCCGTAATTACTCGCATCTGTACGTAGAACAAACTTTTTAGAGGCATCTGATAATCTTAAAACAGGTGGGCATGAAAAAATGTTCAAGATAGTGCGAAAAGTTTTGTCACATTCGTCTGTCCAATTTATCCTTAATGGCATGTTCTTCTTTAATAACGATGACAGGACAGCCGTGATGGATGATAGGTGAGGTACAAATCTGCTATAGTATTGGATTAACCCTAACAGACTCCTAACCTGTTTCTTCGTTTGAGGAACAGATAAATTTAATATTTTAGAAACCGTACTGGGAATTGTTTGGATACGTCCTGATCCAATAATGTGTCCCAGGAATGTTATCTCATTACACGCTATTTGAATTTTAGTTGGTTTAGCGGTTAAATGGTTATCCTGCAATATTTCCAAAACTGATTTAAGACCCAAAAAATGTTCCTCAAATGATGAACTAAACAAACATATGTAGTCAATGTAGGTAATTATATCTGATCTACCTGCTAAAATTTTTCGCATCATGCGAATAAAGGTAGCTGGAGCATTCATTAGCCCAAAAGGCATCACGTTCCACTGGTAAAGACCTTGTGGAGTTGAGAATGCTGTGTAGTATTTGGCTCTTTCGGTTAGTGGAATCTGCCAATAACCTTTGGTTAAGTCAATTTTAGTGAAAAGTGTAGCATTGGATAGACGAGGAAGTAAATCGTCAAGGATAGGATGTGGTTCGCTATCAGGTACTGTCTGCGCATTAAGTTTCCTATAGTCAACACATAAACGTATGTTGTTGTCCTTTTTCCGGACAATGACTAAAGGAGAAGAAAATGGAGATGTACTAGTCTCAATAATACCTAATGATATCATCTGTTTGAGTTCCTGAGATGTCTTACTCAGAAAATGTAGAGGTACAGAATAAGGATGAACACGAATTGGTGTATCATCGTTAAGGATAATATCGTGACTAATTACAGATGTGCAACCCGGTACATCTGTTAACACATCTGGGAAAGATTGTAGAAGATCAGCAATGCGTTGATGCTGTTGCTGTGTAACCGTAGAAGAAATGGTTACATCACGCCAAGATTCAGTAGATTGGACAATAAGTACAGGTAAAGGCATCTGCACTTCAGGAAAAGAAGATTCTTCCTCCTGTATAACAGATAGATTAGAATAATGACAAGTAGATACAGTATTTTCATCTAGTTCATGAAAAATTGACTGTAAGTGTATAGGACGTGTATGAAATTGCTTGAGCATATTAATATGGAATATCTTTCTGTGTCCCTTGATATCTAAGACGTAATCAACGTCTGAAATTTTATCAGTAACTTTATAAGGACCAGTCCATGAGATCAATAACTTATTGTTATTGTGAGGGAGTAATACATAAGCCTCATCGCCTGGGAATAATTGGCGTAATCGTCTAGATCGATTTTGTTTAGATCGAGCCTTAGCTTTTGCAGCCTCAGAAGCTGTTGCCAATTGGCAAGACTCAATAATATTATTCCGAAGATTAATCACATACTCATAAGATGACTGAGTGTCCTGAGTCATCTCTGCATCAATTAATAAATCTTTTATCAGTCCCATAGGACCTCTCGGAGGGGCACCAAAAACTAACTCAAAGGGAGAGAAGCCAGTTTGTTCATGTGGCACCTCTCGGTAAGCAAACAGGACATCTGGGAGTGCTCTGTCCCAGTCCTGAGGGTGTTTAACAGTAACCTTATGTAAAAGTTGCTTAAGCGTACGGTTAAGTCTTTCAACTGCACCGTTACTCATGGGATGATAAATACTACTCAAATTCCTATCAATGTTCCAGGTTTTCATTACTTCCTTCATGGTATCGGATATAAACTGCGACCCATGGTCAGATAATAATTTTCTAGGAAACCCTATTCTAGAAAAAATTAGATGTAATGCATCAGCTACATCTGTGGTAGTGGTGGTCTTCAATGGAATGGCTTCTGGCCATCGTGTGCATAAATCAATGCACGTGAGAACAAATCTATGTCCTCTCGCAGATGGTAGAAGTGGACCAATTATATCTATGGCCATCTTGTCAAAAGGTCGTACTGAGATATCGCAAGCCTGAATAGGCGCTGTGTGAAAAGCTCCACGTGCTTTCACTTCCTGGCACGTAGTACAGGAACGTACATACTGCGAAATATCCCGTGACACTCCTGGCCAAAAGAATGAAGACAATACTCGAGATCGTGTTCGAGTATATCCCATGTGCCCTGCACACTGCGAATCATGCGCGTGTTGAAGAATGTACCGTCTAAAAGCAGCCGGTACCATCACTTGTTGTTTTACCTGTGATTTATCACTAAAACATCTAATCAGTATATCATTTTTAACAATAAACCAATGTTTGTTTTTATTACCTGATGTTAAATTATCAACCTTATTAACTAGGTTAAAAAATTTATTTAAAGATTTGTCATTTGTTTGTTTGTTTGCAAATGATTCCCTGTCAATAGGTGAATTGACCTCAATATCCTCCTGTTTCTCTGCATCCATCTTATTATCATTGACACTCTCCATGAGCATAGTCTGAGCTCTAGTCGTCA
This sequence comes from Oreohelix idahoensis, assembly GCA_024509875.1. Classification (NCBI taxonomy): domain Eukaryota; kingdom Metazoa; phylum Mollusca; class Gastropoda; order Stylommatophora; family Oreohelicidae; genus Oreohelix; species Oreohelix idahoensis. The sequence goes on along the minus strand of JAMPIV010011723.1, from coordinate 504,132 downwards.
CGGCGTTTCCAGTGCATAGATTGTGTCTCTCCCATTCAATAATATCTTCTGGTGAACAATCCTTGCTGCCGTGTATGCGACCCACCATAAGGTCTGCAATTGGCTTTTTCAGCATGCATACCTTAACGTTCCCTGTGAAAAAAGGTGTTTTAACATGGATAATAGCTGTGGGGTAAAACTCAATAGTTCCCCCAAAAGTCATGCAACGGACATATTCCCCCGTTGCACAGCTAGGATGTACCAGCGACTGTCGCACTCCAATTGTTGTGGACCCCGAATCTCTCAATACAGAAACTATAGAACCATTAACTATCCCTCTGTTAAAAATCAGAGAGCCTGTTCCATCATTGGCTGCAAGACCTACTTCTGGTGGAATGTGTCCGCAGTTTAGCACTGTCTCCTTTGCCTTCTGAAAAATAAGATTGCATTGTGGGCAACTATTCGCCACGTTATAATTTATAGCAAAGCATGCAGCAGAAGAATGCATTGTATTATCGTTAGGTGGAACCTGAACCTTAGGAGTGATATCATTTGTAACTGCTGCCCCGGTATTATGGTTATAATGTGAAGATCCACGAGAATGAGAACGATTACGAGAATAATTAGTTGAATTATCCCGTTGTCGTCTATTGTAATTGTTATCTCGATGTCTCGAGTTATAATTATCGCTATTCTTCCAATTGTTACCATTATTATATTGATATGACCGATTATAACTTGAGTTACGTGGATTACTGTTGTATCTTGACTGAGGTGAATAATTTCTGTTTTGTTGTCTTCCTCTATTAAAGTTATTGTTAAAGTTATTTTGTCCCTTATGAAAATTAATGTCATAGTTTCCTTTGAACCTACCTCTGTCTACAATGTGTGTTCTTGGTTTGTTATTACTATGATATGCCATATTGGAGGCTACAGGAAGAGGTTCTCTTATCAACGAGCCAGAAATATTAGCATTCGGATGAGCTGTGCAGTAATTTAACGAAATTTTTTCTAACTCATCAATAGTTTCTGGTTTTCTTTCTTGCAGATAAGCAAAGAATGGTGGGCTGACAGAAGATAATACTTTATCCCTCAATAACAAATCGACTAACTTGTCGTAAGATTTGTTGACACCTGCTAGTTCAACCCATCTGTTAAAAGTATTGCGTATGTTAGCAATAAATCCTGTAAAATCTTTATTATTATCTGGCAACAAACTTTTGAAACGTAATCTACATGCCTCTTCGTTCAAGTGGAAACGACGTAATAACAAAGTCTTAATGGCCTCATAGTCTGTGGATAATGTTGGATCAATATTTTGTGCTGCACTTGCAGGTTCGCCATCCAGAAATTCCTTAAGTTTAAGTGCCCATGCTGTTTTGTCAAGGTTATTGACCTTACATATATCCTCAAAGCGCGCCAGCCATGATGATAGGTCGTCCACGTGTAATTTGAAAGGTGGTAGCTTAAAGTAATAATTGCCCTTAAGTCGGTTGGATGAAGATCCCGATTGAGCATTATCATTTTGGCTTGCTGCAGCACCCTGTGAATTAAGTTTTGCTGTTTCCAATTTAAGCCGTTGCAATTCCATTTCTTGCTGCAGTATGATTTCCTGTCATTTCAATTTATTCTCTTCTTCAATCCGTAGGATTTCATCTCTTGCCATCTTTCTTTCTTCTTCTTGTCTTAATTCTGCTTTCTTTTCAGCCTCTTTTCTTTCAAGTTCTTCCATCTCTGCCTTAGCAATAGCTTTCTTTTCAGCCTCTTTTCTTTCAAGTTCTTCCATTTCTGCCTTATATTTTGTAAATTCAGCCAATGCATAAGCCTCGAGAAGTTCTCCTTTTTTTCCAAAATCCTTACCATTTTTAATAAAATAGTCTAAGTTAAGCATCTTGAAGTTAATTTATTTAAGTATTCAATTACTTATGTCTTGTAATCACCATTAGAATCTATGTCGATAATTATAATTACTCAACGAATGAATAATTAATATAAGAAATTGCAGTATTCCCGTACTGTTATTTATAAGTTCCACAAATCTATAATATTTTGTAAAAATATTATATATATATATACCCGCTAATATCTATCATAAATAGTTATGATAGTTAGTTATATAAGGTGCTGAAATTATATCATGCACTTAATATTAATATTCAATAATTATGGGTATTATTCCTAAATAATTAAGTTATTTAATCTTAATTGTCACTAAGTTCCCAATGTAGTACTGAGAAAGTGTACTAATTTATATTTAATATGTCTTAATATGTTATAAAGTTATAATAATTAATCATAGTATATTATGTCATAATCATGAGCAATAAAATGCATTGCCCATTTCTTGGACCATCACTGCAAATTGGTGCAAAGTCCCTAATTCCTCCTTACAACTCATAAAAATTTAATCATATTAATCATTATTAAAGAATAAATTATAGCATTAATATTAAATTATAAAGGGATGAAATGAAGACAAACAATACAATGGGTTAACCAAGGATTACAGAACATTATTAACATACAACAAAGACATTTTCACAATAAAAATGCATTTACAACTAAGTTGACTAGACCGGAAGTGAGAATTAAAGAATGAACTGAATAGATAATTAACCTGCGTACACAACAATTAGTGACGTATACATGGACTCATTAACGGTTGTACAACAAAAATATAAACTGAATGATAGTAAGGTCAGAAAAAACACGATAGATTACAAACATTGTTAAAGAACTGAATAAAAATTAGAACCAAATACACTGGAATACCACAGTTATAACATGACTATACACCTAACATGCAAGGTGAATTAATGCAAGTCCGAACGACACGATCACCGATAATGTATTCGACGCGTTCTTCGCGAAATGCTATTAATTCACGGCCTTAAGAACAATTACAATCAATTCGTAGCATCCAAGGAGCCATAGAACTGATTATAATTCGCCGCCCATCCATACCCGCTACATGTAAAAGGACAGAAACAATATTTAACATGGCTACAAAAAAAAAAAGAACATGGCGTTATCGGACAAACAGGACGAAATATGGTAACGTTTAAAATCAGTTACTTATCTTTTTTTGGCAGTAATCATCATCTCAGCCCGTAACCGGTCATGGGTCGTAGGGGTGCCATGGTGGAAGCATCAGCAGACAGGGTCCTCCACTGCTCTCTATCCTCAGCAATGCGTACAAGTGTGGAAAAAACCGTGTCCTGCCCATTCTTTGATGTTATCAGCCCAGGATTTTCTCTGCCTTCCTCTTCTCCGTTTACCTTCGACTGTTCCCTGAAGGATCGTTTTCGAAAGGGAGTCATGACGAGTTACATGCCCAAACCAGGCAAGCTTTCGACGTTTCACTGTTGACAAAAGTGGTTCTTGGTGGCCTGCATAGGTGTTTATCTTCTCTCTAACATAGACATTTGTTTTGTGCTCTTTATAGCAAATGCGCAAAATTCTTCTATAACATTTATGCTCGAAAGCCTGAATCCTTCGCTCCGTATCTGCAGTGAGTGTCCAGCTCTCACACCCATACAAGAGAATAGATAATACAAGTGATTTGTATAATTTGATCTTCACAGGAAAACTGATGTTACTTTTCCAGATCACATTCAACCTTGTCATGGCAGCTGAGGCCATCTCAAGTCTTGTCTTGATTTCTTTAATTGATCTTCCATCACTGCATATAGTGGACCCGAGATATTTAAAGGTGTTAACTTCTTCTAACGTTTGCCCATTTAACGTAATGTTGGTCGGAACATGTTTCTTATGGCTATTCACCAATATCTTGCTTTTTTCTATATTAATTTCCATCCCATACGTTCTTGTTACTTTCTCCAGTCTAGAGTAATACAGTACATTATCTGCTTCGCCAACAGACTCGCGAGCTTGTTTGAAACATTGAAGACATTAGCAATACGTTTCATTTGCTGTTTGAGAGCTCCAAATAAAATTTTTTTGAAGGACATTGAATGTTGCTGACTTTTGCAACCGTTCGTACTGTTGTCAAGGGCATGACGTCACCGGTGTTTTTGCATAATAATGTCCATTTCGGCTCGAAAGGAAAAATGTCTTATTTTTTTGAGGTTCGCTCTTTTGAAAATTTCAAGACCACTAGTGGCCACCAGTTGTGACGGGTTGGTTGGTTGGTTTTGTCGCTGTTCCTTCGTTCTTCTATTATAGATTGAAGAGTAAAGTCACTCTCTAGATGTAGTTAATGTTTGGTATTGATGGTTAGCTCTGACCATCAGAACATCCCTTCGTTCTGATTTGCATATTATATATTAGTTGATTTCCCTTGTGGGAGAGCTATCGTGCTGGAAAACGTAAACATTTACAGCTGTGAACCAAACCCGAAACGTAAGTAAAAGATCAAGCCTTCTGTTCTGAGTCCACATGTATTAAGGTTCATACAAAAGACGATATCCGACATTCACAAAACTTCATGTACAGTTCAGCATAACAATGAATTCCAAATAATATCAGTAAGTATCCGTCCGTGTCAAAACAATATGTCAGATGAACATCGTGGCTATATACGAAATGAGCGCACGAGTTCTTGACAGCTACAATTTGAATCATAATGCGATTCTCCTTCCATCATTTAATTTAATTTAATTAATCTCATACTTAGATTAATATCCGAACTGACCCTGAGTTCTACATTGATTCATATATATAATATAGGCTATATACTAAGCCTTTTCCTTGGAAGAAATACAAGACACGACTTTCTTGCTTGACGGATAGCGTAACAAGGGCAATGTAACCAAGTCACTCAGCGTGACCTTCCCAACGCGAATGCGTCATAATCTCCGCATATATTTCGCGTTCAGTATACCGTAAAATATCGACATATTCTATAAATGTTAATGACCCCTAAACGTTGCGCACGGCTAAACCCCAGCAGACGCCGTCATTTAAAATAACACCGTAACAGAAGCACAGGAGAAGGCAGCAGAGAGGGAAGCAGCGGAGAAGGCAGCAGAGAGACAGCATGAACTTGCCATGCATTCTCTGGAACTGTAGTACCGAGCTTCAGAAGGCAGTTCAGCTAATGGAGATTCACCCGGAGCAGGAGCGAGAGACACCTCAGGAAACGGAGGGCCCCGAATGGCAGCCATGAGCTTCCCATTTGACTCGTTCCCTAATGGGAATGAGAAGATTGACGTGTTCTTGGAGAAATTTCAAAGGATGGCAAAGGCATACGGGTTGGATGAGAGTCTTTGGTGTCTGAAATTATCCCAATCGCTCAAAGGTCATGCATATGACGTCTATAATAAGCTGCTCATAGACGATCAGAACAACTTCGAGGCACTGCAAAATGCTTTATTGCAAAGATTTCAGTGGACTCCCCGTAAATGCCAAACCATGTTCAGGGAGAGCAGGCCGGAGAAGGGAGAGAGTTTTGCACAGTTTGCCGAGTGGGTGAGAAATTACCTAACCCGGTGGAGGGAACTGTCAGGACTGGCAAAAACTTTTGAAGGGTTGGAGGAGTTAGTTCTGTGTGAACAGGTAAAAGCAAACATGTCCCCCGACTTGAGGCGGTATCTGGCAGAGCAGGGCGCACAGCAACTGGACCAAATTATTCTGTTCGCCGAAAGGTTCCAGATAGCACAGGCCAAAGTACTGGGACAGAAACGGAAACAACCAGACCTGCCAACCCCAGACAAAGGAGCTTCGTCATCACAGTCGGCTACTTCACCAGCTCATCAGCAGCCAGGGCCTTCTCGCAAGGAGCCACATTCTGGTTATAACTTGCGCCCCCAGCAGCATAACCGAGCACAGCCGACACCATCTCAGGAACCCGCTAGGAACAGGGGAGATAATGAGAGGTATTGTCAGAATTGTAGAACCACTTCCCACTGGACATCTCGGTGTATGAACAAACCACCAGCTCATCATGCAGCTTGTTTAAGACCGGTGAGATGGACTAAAGGGAATAAGTGGGAACCCATCAAGTCAGAGAAGTTGTTCTCTAACAGTGGACCAGCCGTAGTGAATGGGACGACCACTACGTGTTTGTTTGACAGCGGGCTTACATACCCCAGTATCGTCGCTCGTCATTTGGTGAAACCAGGGCAGTGGACCGGAGAAATAGTTGAGATTGGTGGAATTTTGAGAAGAGGTATCTCACAGCGTCTGCCAGTAGCAAATATTGAGGTGAAATGCAAGTTTGTGTCTGGCACAATCAAGGCAGCTGTAATGGCACAGCCAGCACATGATTTCATCCTGGGAAGCCCATACTTAGTTTTGGGAAACCCAACCACGCTGATCCTTGCTAATGCAAGGGGGCCTACTGCAGGCCAGAGAAGTGAAAGGGGAAAGCCCCAAATTCACGGAGCCCCACGGGAGCTCAAACATCCTTGTCTTGCGATGAGAAGGAGAGAAGCCTCTAGAGACAGTGGAATGTTAATTACAAAAGCGTATTCGCCTGTCAGCCCTGTTCAGCCCAATGGCCACACAGTGGTGACGCCTCTGATTTCGAAAGTACCTTATTTGTCGTTGGGAATTAGGCCCCCGATGGTATTAAATCCCTCAAGGGAGGGAAATACTGACAAGAAGGAACATGTGCATGGTTCTTCAGTCAACCGCAAACAGTTACGCCCTGTTACGGCGATGTCTGGCCAAGCCAGTCAGTCTCTTTCCAAACACTGGGAAGTCGCACCATTTGGTAATCATTATTTACCACGCGCCGCCAGGAAAATTCGTGGGCGAAGGAAACACATGAGAGGGAGGAGGAAGGGCGACCAGTCAGTTTGCAGTCGCCAGGAGGAAATCACCAGGCGTGGCCCTCACAATCCAGTGCTTGCACAGATTTTCAAGGATATGGAGAGGCGCCTGTATGACAATCCTAATTATGACAGTGATTAGATCGAGAGGTAGATCTAGATACGGGCCAGTATGAAACCCAGAGATTTCAGTGATTTAGCACGGTTTCCCGCACTTCAAAGGGGGGACTTATGTGATGCTGCACTGTAATTCTGTCCTTCAACCGGCCCGATTCTGTGGTTCTATTTTGAATTTTCATTATTTTTTTTCTTCTCATTTGTATATATATCGTGTTTGGTATTTTTGGGTAGGTAATTAAATGGGTTCTTTTTACGACGGTAGGTTTATTTTACACTCGACCAGTTTTTCTTTCTTCGGATTTTCCGCGATTTTTCGTTGTTTACGGAAATCGCTATTTTTCGGGCACGCCTGTATGACGCGTCAGAAACGCACGTGGACGTGATGTCATTTTTGGACACGCGGTCGCGTTGTTTTCAAATCTGATTGGCGCAGCTCGTAGTTATTTTATTTTTCTAAGCATTTCCATTGGTCCAAGTGAAAGCTTAGGTTATGCGTAGTAAGGGAATCCGCGGGGGCGGTTCACTTGTATATATTGAGATAGGAAACGGCGGGCAAGTCTCTATCGTAAGAAATAATTGTCAGTCGTCAGACTTCGTATTATTGTCTCCACTGTGGGAACAAAGCGGTATTGGTATGTAGTAATTTTATTATCGTTTATTTATTAGAGGGTTCTTTGAGAAATTCGCCCGTAGTTAACTTCTTCGGGGACATTAACTTTTTAAGTCCTAAACGATAGTGCCATCCATTATCATTTTTGAAGAACGATGTAAATGCAACAGTGTGCTTATTCTTTCTATGATTTTGGCAGTAGATAGGAACGGGTGAAGTTATAAGCTACACGTGTGCTCATAGTTGTAGAATGTTATGTAAAACTACCATTTATTCCTGTGTATTTACAAATGTAATTTTATTGGGAATCGATTGTGTGTACTAAATTTTATTATGCCTTAAATGTAAGAAATGCAGTCGGAGAGTAAAGATGTGTGTTATAAGTGGATCATACTGCTTAGAGGAGTAAACTATTCCTATAGCGAGATTTCATTTAAATTGGGGCTAAAGTAGGAAACCTCGCGGGTAACATAAAAAGGAGGCCACGGGATTTCGGACAAAGAAGTTCCCTAGCTGTAATGTTGAGAGAGACACGTGGGTAGGAATATTTTATGTATGGTGGTTCAGAACGAAAGAAGGGGAGTGGGAGGAGAGATTTAAGTGCCACGTGGGTAGTATTATTTTATGTATTGTTGTACATGACGAGAGAAGTACTGAGTAAGGGAGTTATAAAGATTAATGGGTTAGAGATGCGTTATGTTGGAGTTGGTATACAACAGACGCATTTTCTTTTAATTTCAGCGAGTCACGGCGAAACAGTGGGGAGCATAATTTTGTCAAATAAAATTATCCACGGCAAAAAGACATATCTCAGGGTCAGAGTACTCGAGTTATCGTCAGGAGCAAAAGAAGATAACCTAAACAGTCTATTGCAGTGAAGTTCAATTCTTCAGCTAGACTGGTTTCAATTGCGTACAGCCGGAAATCAAGGCTGTGTTTTTCCTCTAACTCCGGAGCGGGTTAAAAGAGGGAAGCTATTCAGCAGCAGAGAAGTTTGTCGACAGTTAATCAAGTACCTCATGCTTGACGCCAGAACTTCATCATCATCACCCATTTCAGGAACAGTGATAAAGTGTTATTTTATTCCCGTTAATGATGTCCACCAAAAGATAATTATAAGTGGATGGAAGCAGACATCATCATCATCAGTTGATAAACTCTTAATACAAGACCCTTGCCCTGAGCAAGAGACATGCTGAGAAATCTGAAGCTCGCTCGAACATCACCAGAGTTAAATACTGTGTTGTTGTGTTGCTCGTGGTTCGAGTATGGAATGTCAACTTGACCTACGCAGTGGTGTGTAGACATAGATGGAGTGTATAATGTGCGAATGATAGGAAGAGTTCGTGGTGTTGACAAATGTTCTTTTCTTACACTCATGTATGGCTGGAAGTCATCGACACCAACGACTGTGTACCTTTTCTAAAGTTTAATTGGACGTACACACTCGACAGCACAGATAGTGACAAATCACAGGTTGGCATAATACATCATGGTACAGTGGATAACTGGTCTTGCAATGTTATGTTACATGGGCACTCATGTAGAATAATATTATAATGGACTGTCAGTAGCCAAGCACTCAGTATTGCCCATATATATATATCAACTGAGTTTACTGACAAAGCACGTCAGATTATAAACAATATCCAAGATGGCTTCTACCTAATCTCGTCTAGCGAAGATTCTTTAACATAAGGTTCAGCACAGTTTTTTCATATAATAATACTGAACCACTAGCAATGGGTTCTCATGTGTAGCAGTGATCTCTGGACTAATCAAGCGATAATACGGGCATCCCTTTTCTCTTCTTGAAAGTCACTACATGTTTGGTTCCAAGATGGCTTCACTCGTGAGCTGTCACTCACGTTTGGATACAGATAATGAATCTGTCCTAAAGTTAGTCATTCATTAAATCTTTCATTGCTCTGTAGATTTGATCATGAACACTTGACTGCAATCTACAGGATATAGTGCTGCTAGGAATCGAAGTCGTTTTTCATCGAGTCAAATATATTCTCTTAGACATTCAAATCGTACCTATCGAAAATGGTGGCTTCGTACGAGAGTTCATAAGAGTGTCTATTATTACCTTGGTATCAGAAATATGATTCTGCCATTCCTTGGCAATACGAATAAACACTGGGGTAAAGCATACACGATAGGTCTAGACGACTATCACTTTCCCCACAAATACTGAGATCACTTTTTCCCCGGCGACAAGCCGACATAGAAAACACAGTCCCTATCGGGACGAAGCCAAATCACACCACACTCTAGCGACACATCCGCCGAATAGCCTTTGACCTCTCTAGAGACAACAGAACATATAGTTCGACTTAGATATGTAAAGATATACAGATATAAGACAGACTCGTCCTACTCAGACAAACAATACACCTAAATTCAGGCCATAGATATTCTGAAGCAAGAACAATCTATTACTACCCAAACGAAGAATAAATCGCAGAAAACTGGACTCATCCGCGGAGTTCGATCGAAAGAGCCGACACAACTTTCAAGGGAAGTAACTCAATAATGACTTTTCCTTAAGCACTATTTTGTTTACAAAATATTTGCGAACATAACAAGTATACCAATGTATAATATTGTAAGATATCAAAGACTGCACGTAACAGTCTTACCACACCTCCCGGGGAAAAAAAAAAAGGAACATTTTTTTTTTTTTTGAAATACATCTAGGAGCAACGTACAATAGGCTCACAACGCATGAATAATGCGCAGATGAAAATACCAGGAATACCTATAACGCCTAATATGAGGCTAAGTCGACTTATGGAGCGACTGGTGAGAATGTGTCTCATAAACTGAGAGAAATTATTTCTCTACAAGTATATTTTTCCAGGAAGGTGTCATCAAAGTATAATACAATTCTGGCAATTACACAATGCCTAAAAAATTCATATCATCATTTCGTATTAGATATCTTAAATTTATGATTTATGAAGAAAAAATCATCAAAGCACAGCGGTGAATAAACATCAATGAACCGCTATGTAGTGATACAATCATTATATTATTAAATTACAAATGTGTATCTATCATGATATAGAAAAGGAACTACTATAGAACTAGACATATCAAGAAGTCTAAGCCCTAATAGTTATGTGGAATCATGTGGGCATCTTGACAGAATGTCTGCCATCACATTATCTGATCCACGAATAGCTCGCACAGAGAAATGAAAAGGTTGAAGAGCAATTGCATATCGAGTAGACCTCGAGCTCTTCAAATTCTTACTCTGTATAGCAGTAAGAGCTTTTTGGTTGGTTTCTACTATGAAATGTGCGCCTAGAAGGAATCTCTGTAGTTTGAGGATCGACCAAACCATAGCTAATAGCTCACGGTCTAAAACCGAATAATTCCTTTCTGCCGCATTAAGTTTTCTGGAAATATACATTACAGGATGCAGAGTTCCAGAGTACTCTTGCATTAGTGCCGCTCCAATCCCAGTGGATGAAGCGTCACTACGAAGAACGAATGTCTTATCTTTAGTAGGTAGCACCAAAATAGGTGGTGTTGAAAACAATGTTTTAATTTTATCCAGAGAGCATTGGCATTCCTGAGACCAGTGGACCACATTAGGCGAACCTTTCTTTAGAAGTGTTGAGAGAGGTGCCATGATAGAGGATAGATTCTGAATGAATCTGCCATAAAATTGAATAAGACCTAACAGACTTCTCACCTGTTTTTTAGTCTTAGGGATTGAGATGTTAAGTATCTTACTAGTATTATGGTCCTCTGTCTTTAGGAAACCATGACCAACTCGGTGGCCTAGGAAAGAAATTTCGCTAAAACCAATATAGGCTTTAGAGGGTTTCGCTGTCAGGTTGTGCTCACGCAAAGTAGACAGCAATTCATCTAACCCTGAATAGTGATCTTCCCAAGTATCGCTGAAAAGACAGATGTCGTCTAGATATGCAATGACATCTGACCGATAAGATAGGATTCGGCGCATCATGCGTACGAATGTAGCTGGTGCGTTCATAAGACCGAAAGGCATAAAATTCCATTGGAACAAACCTCTAGGTGTTGAAAAAGCCGTGAGAGGTTTGGCGCGTTCAGATAAAGGAACTTGCCAATATCCTTTAGACAAATCAAGTTTAGTGAAAAAATGAGATTTGGAGAGTCGAGTAAGTAGCTCTTCCAGTAAAGGCATAGGTTCGGCATCGAACTTCGTTACTTGATTCAATTTTCGATAGTCAACGCAAAGACGTATGTTATTGTCTTTTTTACGAACAATAACCATCGGCGAAGAATATGCAGAGGTGGATGGTTCGATTATTTTCAAATCTATCATCTCATCCAACTCTTTCTCGACCTGTGCTTGAAAATGTATAGGTATAGGATAAGGTCTAACCCTAATAGGAGTATGGTCAGTTAGAACAATGTCATGTTCAATGACATGCGTTTGTCCAGGGATGTCAGTGAGTACATCCTGAAATGTTTGCAACATAGTTGAAACTTGTCGCTGTTCTCCTAGAGACAAATCAGGAGAGCTAGTAACGTTCTTCCATGATTCACTAGAATGAAGTGGGATCATTGGAAGAGGAAGATTTACATCTGAAAAAACTTGTTTCCTCATCCTGTATCACGGACAGTGATGAGTAATGACCATGTGGTACTGGAGAATTGTCCGTTGCTTGGAAAATGGGTTGCAAATAATCCGGACGTTCATGGAATTCCGTAAGCATATTGATGTGGAAGGTTTTATGCTTCCCATCAATATCGACAATATAGTCGACATCGGAAATTTTCGATATTATATCGTACGGACCTTTCCAAGAAATAAGTAGTCTGTTTTCCCTACAAGGTAGTAATACAAATGCTTTGTCACCAGGACAAAGTTGTCGTAAGCATCTCTTCTTATTGGCAAATTGCCTTGCCTTCTGTTTCGCAAATTCAGAAGAAGAAGTTGCTAATTTGCATGCTTCGATAATCTTTTGTCTCAACGCGATGACATATTCGTAGGATGACTTTGTGTCATCGTCAATATTGTCAGATGTAATGAGATCGTGAAGCAACGACATAGGGCCACGCGGACGCGCGCCAAAGACGAGTTCAAAGGGAGAAAATCCTGTATGTTCATTGGGTACCTCTCTGTAAGCGAAGAGGGCCGCAGGTAAAACTCTGTCCCAGTCTTGAGGATGATCCTCAGTTATCTTCCCCAGTAAGTTTTTAAGTGTTCTATTAAGGCGTTCGACCATACCATTAGACATTGGATGGTAGATACTACTTAAAGATCTATCTATCTGCAGAGTAGACATTACTTGAGACATGGTATCTGATATTAGTTGGGTGCCATGGTCTGACAATATCTCTCCGGGGAACCCCAGACGAGAAAATATAAGCCAAAGAGCATCTGCAATATCAGCAGTAGTAATGCTCTTCAGAGGAATAGCCTCTGGCCAACGTGTGCACATATCAACACACGTCAAGATAAACTGATGTCCTCTGGAAGACTTGATCTTAAATGGACCAATTATGTCTATGGCCATTTTTTGGAACGGCCGAATAGGAATGTCCGCCGCCTGAATGGGTGCAGCATGCCGTGGACCTTTGGATTTAACTTCCTGACATACTTTACAAGATCGACAATAAATCCGTATGTCCTTGTTTACCAATGGCCAAAAGAAAGCCGCAAGGACTCTTGACTTAGTACGGGAAAAACCCATGTGTCCAGCACACTGAGAGTCGTGAGCGTGCTGCAAAATTTTAACTCTCAAATTCTTGGGAACCAGGATTTGAGAATGACTTGACGTAATGGAGTCTTGAACCATACGTACAAGTACGCCATTCTTCTTTGTAATCCACGATTTACGACTTGTGTCTTTATTCGGATCACCTTTAGTTGCAAGAATGAAGAATTTCTTCAGAGTGGGATCATCTTCTTGCTGTTTTATAAACGAGTCACGAGAAATTACCAAGGGATTATCTTGGTTATGCACTTCATTATCTTCAGTAGATGAAGTTTGAGGCATATTAAGAGCCTGAGCTCTAGTGACTACAGCGTTAGCAATCTGCATGTTTTGCCTTTCCCACGTGGAAATTTGTTGCGGAGTGCATTCTCTGACTCCGTGAATGCGACCGATGATGAGGTCAGCGATCGGATTCGGAAGAAGACATGCGTGTACATCTCCTGTAAAGAAAGGAGTAGCAATCCTAATGATAGCAGTAGAGTATTTCTCTAATGTGCCGCCAAATGTTACACACTTGACTACTTGTCCAGTGGCACGGGAAGGATCTACGAGTGACTGCCTAACACCAATTGTGGTGCATCCAGAATCAAATAGCACAGAGACTGGATTGTTATTCACTAAACCCTTATGTAAGACAAGAGAACCTCTTCCATCATGCGCGACTGATGCCGGAAGAGCAGGAAGAGGATGGCCACAGCTTAAAGTAGACACTGTGGTTGGCTCAAATAACGTTTTGCATTGGGGGCACTGAGATGCTCTCCCAAAATCAAAAGCGGCACATGCCATATTACTAGCATCATTATTATCTTTACTCTGTTTATAGGCTTCATTGGACTCTTGTTGTGCAGAGTTTGCCTGAAAATGTGGTTTATGTCTTTTGTATTGAGATCTACCTCGGTTATTATCACCTCTGTAGTTATTGTTACCTCTATTGTAACCCCTATTTGGGTTTGAGTCATAGTTCCCTTGGTTACCATTATCATATTCATTATAATGAGTATCTCTGTAATTATGATCTTGTTGATTCCAAGACGGATAACCCTGATAGTTTCTATAATTACTTCTGTTGCGTGATAAATTCTCGCAACATCGTTTTGTTTCAATGTCTGTTTTATAACGCAAGGGCAACAACTGCTTGGAATTTATAGTCACTTTTCTCGGTAAGCATTTGTCTTCTCGCGTTGGTATCGAATGCAGTTAAGTTTGAGCTGTGGTCATTTTTGCGCTGGACTGCGCATGACTTGTCTTGTTGTTTGGTCGATCGGTTTCCGCCCACGACTAGTGGAGTGAGCGATTTGGAATGGCGAAAGAGATGCCTCGTTGAAGAGGGGATCTCCGCTATTTTTTGTTCTGTCAGGGATGTGTAGTCCTCTTAATGGATATTTCGTTTATTCGAGATAATACCTCTAGTGTTTTCCCACATGTCGGGAGGCGTGATATTTCTGTGTATTTCATGAAAGCAAGGTAAATTGACTTTTTCATTAACTCTATCGATTTTGGGTCGTGAGCGATTTCGATTCATAGCCTGTCTCCGAAAGTCGTCGCCACGAGATGTTTTTTCCCAGCTCACATGTCGCTGCATTGTACTGCATCGGTTGATGCATGTACCAAGGACCATTACTTGCTACTTTGTTAAATGAATTAGGTTTGGAAAACCTTTATTATCTAGAGGATATTTTTGTGGACATTATTTATACTTCGGCAGACGTGTCTGTCTTGCTGAAGTCAAACTAAGGAGAGTGAACTGATCTCATACATCTGGTTATCTCCTGGCTGTTATAGAAAAGGATGGAGTTTTCCACCTGACTACATTTACAGCACTATGAAATATAACATGCATCTGACTCATCATTGTAATGCTGTCTACCGTCTATTGCTGTATTGAATGTTGCTGTGATAATGACTGTTTGATGTGCCTACACATTTGCGTAACCATTTTGTCACTGTGGCGTCCACAATAAATAATGAAGAAAAACGTCAACGGCTGTTTCAAGACTCATTGACTTTATACGTCGTGAGTTTACTGACGTCCTATGTGGATTGCCCTGTTATTGTTGTATGAACATTGTTTTGACTGAACACATCTACACACTACACAAAACCAGACATGCGGATACCATCCATCATCATATGGCATCACGCATCATTTGGTGGCCATAAGCTGGTTTGATTCTGGTACCAGCAAACACGGGGTCCCTTACCCACTTCATTTTCAACAAGAATTCATCAGCATCCTTCAAGAAATTAACATTCTTCAATACAGTCAACATCTTCAAAATTTTCAAAGTACTCGGCGTTGCCCGGTAAAAGTCAAAATTTCAATTTTTTTGACGGAAACAAGAATTTGACAGTACCCGGCGTTGTTACATGTTGCCGGATAACTCGGACTGCTGTTATCTTTTACGCAAGTCAAGCAAGTTGCTGCTGTCAAGGTTCCAGTGCTGTCGTTTTTTGTGAAGGTCAAGTGCCGGTTGAAACGGGTTGTTTTCTGAAGAAGGCCAAGTACCGATTTCCATCAACTTACTTTTGGATTAGAAGGTCAAGTGCCGAAACAACTCAACACACAGTACTTCAGAAGCTCTTGTACCATCGTGTTAGCAGTGGAAGCAGTTCAGATGTGCCATCATCGTTGGAGCTTCGCTCTTTAGGACGTTGATTGACATCCGTTTTTCTGCTGTTCGATGATTGGAAGCCTATAAGTTAAGTGGCCTGTTTGTATGTAAACTGTGCCCTTATACTTCTGCTGAGTCTTCTGTGTATCATCTCATTCTATATGTTATATGTTTATATGTTATTTGTATATTTATATGTTTATATTTCAGCGGGTTCTCGGTTGGGTGGTGTCTCCGTTAGATTATGCCACGTCATAGAGGTCGTCTATTGTGAGCGTTTTCTGTAGGGTTTGCAAATTTCCGATACTGGAATTTGCTAAGCGACTTCTGTTGCTATTTATGTTAGCTATGATGACATGTTTTAATATTGTTTTCGTTATTATTTCGCATTCTTTAGTTTTGTTTTGATTTGTTTGTATTTGTTAGCCTACTCTTGTCTATAATTTAGTTTCATACAACATTTTTGTTTATACACTGTGGTGTCATGTATTTTGTTTAATTCTATCGCAGATATCGTCACATTTTTTGTGATATTTCATTAATTTCTGCTTTATTTTTAGTTGATTTCTGCGAACGTTTTTGTATTGTTGCTGATCTTTGTTATTGTTTACATTGTTATTGTTTACATTGTTTGTATTGTTTACATTTTCAATGTTTACATTCTGCATGTGTTTACATAGTCATTGTTTACAGTTATAGTAATTAGTTAATGGGCTATGCTAATGCACTGTTACTACTACACTGATGATAAATGAATGATGAATAGTGTCGTGCACTATTGAATGAGAAGTGCACTTATGATCAAGAATTGAGTGCTGATATTTCATATACAAGTTCTTTGATTGGAGACTTGTTTCCCACAGAGACTGGGATAATATAAGGTGATGTGAATATACAAGTGTTTAATTAAGACTTGTTACACTTAGGTTTGAAATAAATTAGTTAATTATTTCAGGTTTTGGACTCATATGTTAGACAACATGTCTACATTTGAGCACTTTATTGAGCAGGGTAAATTGCTTGGCAAGACTGGTGATAAGTTAGAAGAATTTGCAACTGCTCGATATGATAAAGCAATGGAAGCTGAACAAAAGAAACTGCATATGGAAGCTGAACAAAAGAAACTGCAGATGCAGGTGGATGAAAAAAGATTCCAAATGGAAATGGAAAAACAAAAAAGGGAATCAGAAGCTGAGGAAAGAAAACTCCAGCTACAGCTAGAAGCTGAGAATAAAAGACTTGAAAAAGAGGCTGAGAATAAAAGACTTGAAAAAGAGGCTGAGAATAAAAGACTTGAAAAAGAGGCTGAAAATAAAAGACTTGAAAAAGAAGCTGAAAATGAAAGACTTCAAAAAGAGGCTCAGGCTGAGGAAAGAAGATTACAGAGAGAGTCTGATGAGAGGAAAGAGAAAGCAAAAATGGAACATGAAGAAAAGGTCTTAGCTTTAGAGTTGGAAAAATTGAAATTGACAAGCATGAGTAATGGTAATGATTCAAACAAGGGTTCATCTTCTGGTAAGGCTAATAATGATACTTTTAAGATTAAGTTACCAACATTTAGTCCTTCCAGTGATGACATAATGTTCTATCTGGACAGATTTGAACAAGCATGTACAGCTCATAACATAGACAAAGCAAAATATGTTTATCAGTTATCAGGGATACTGACAGGTAAAGCTCTAAGTATATTAAATATGGTGGATGAACCTGAACCTGACAAGAACAATTATGAGGTTGTCAGGGCCGCTTTGTTAAAGAAATATCAGCTTAACGAAGACGGCTATCGTCTACAATTTAAAAAACATGTTACCTGAAAATGGAGTTGAATTCTCCGAGTTTATTGCAAGAATACGCATTACTTTCTCACGATGGGTTGAACTATCTAAGACGGAAAAAACTTATGAAGGACTTATGGACTTAATACTTAGAGACAAAGTCATGTCGTCTGTCAATGAGTCTTTCCTTGCTTTCCTTCATGAACGTAAACCTAAAACAATAAAAGAAATGGAAGATTTCTGTTGCCAATACGTAACTGCGCACCCACACATAACCATGGGTAACTCTAAGGTGAAAGAAGGTTTACCAGTTGCTTCGGCAGCTCCGTATGGTCAAAACTTTGCTCGTAGATCCCAACAAAATTTTGATAGAAAGGGTAGCGGTAATTTCTGTCAAAATCATGGAAATCAATTTCATGGTGATTCTTCTTCGAAGAATTGGAGACAGCCTGATAGTACTCGTTACTATCACCCTAATAATTATAGGCATTTCAAAAGAGGATATGGTAATAGAGGTTATTCCTGCCGAAGACCTCAGAACCAAACAAATAGATGTTCGCATCAATGTGAACATGATAGTAATCGTGGAAACTGGAATTCGAACCAGGATAACAATTACAATAGAGACAATAATAACTGCAGAGATAATAATAACTTTGATAACTTCAGAGGTAATAATAGTCGGGGTAGATCTCAACACAAAAAAAAGAGATATCAGCAGGCTAATGCTGTACAACAGGAAACTGAGGGAGCCTGTAATCATGGTGTTGATAATAAAAACTTTGACGCTGTCACTGGTTCTGCTTTTGACTTTGAGAGAGCAAACAAATGCCCCCAATGCAGTACTTTATTCGAACCGGGTACCATAACTACTTTGAGTTGTGGTCACCCACTTCCCGCTCTTCCTGCTGCTGTTGCGCATGACGGGAGGGGTTCTTTAATCCTACATAAGGGTCTTGTTAATGATACTCCGGTCTCACTACTTTTCGATTCCGGATGCACCACTATTGGTGTTAGACAATCGCTTGTAGATCCATCTTGTGCTACAGGAAGGGTTATTAAATGTGACACATTTGGCGGCACTCTAGAAAAATATCCTACTGCTGTAATTCGCATTGCCACTCCTTTCTTTACTGGAGATGTGCATGCTTGTCTCTTACCTAATCCTATTGCGGACCTTATTATTGGTCGTATTCACGGAGTTAGGGAGTGTACCCCACAGCAGATTGCTGCTTGGGAAGATAATAACATGCAAGCTACAAATGCAGTGGTTACAAGAGCACAAGCTCTACAAACACCCGAAACTTCACTGAATAGTGATAATGAAGTTGATAGCCAAGATAGTCACTTAGTAATTACTCATGACTCTTTCATAAAATTGCAAGAAGAAGATCCTTCTTTAAAAAAATTCTTCGTTCTTGCGAAGAAAGGTGATCCGAATCAGGATACAAATAGAAAATCTTGGATTGCAATGAGAAACGGCGTACTTGTACGTATGGTACAAGATTCGACTACGTCGGCACATTCGCAAATTCTTGTTCCCAAGAGCATGAGAGTCCAAATATTACAACATGCTCATGACTCGCAATGTGCTGGACATATGGGTTTTTCCCGTACGAAGTCGAGAGTCCTTGCGGCTTTCTTTTGGCCTTTTGTCAATAAGGACATTCGTATTTACTGCCGATCATGCAAGGTATGTCAGGAGGTCAAATCTAGAGGACCACGACATGCTGCGCCTATCCAGGCTGCTGACATTCCTATTCGGCCGTTTCAGAAAATGGCCATAGATATTATTGGCCCTTTTAAGGTCAAGTCGGCCAGAGGACATCAGTTTATCCTTACATGTGTCGATATGTGCACACGTTGGCCAGAGGCTATTCCTCTTAAGAGCATATCTACTACAGATATCGCAGATGCTCTTTGGTTGATATTTTCTCGCTTGGGGTTCCCCAGAGAAATATTGTCAGACCATGGCACTCAACTCATATCTGACACTATGTCACAGGTAATGTCTACCTTACATATTGAACGATCTCTCAGTAGTATCTACCATCCTATGTCTAATGGGTTAGTTGAGCGTCTGAATAGAACGCTCAAGACTTTGCTTGGTAAGATAACTGAAGATCATCCTCAAGATTGGGACAGGGTTTTACCCGCGGCTCTCTTTGCCTATAGAGAAGTCCCTAATGAACACACAGGATTTTCTCCCTTCGAACTTGTCTTTGGCGCGCGCCCACGCAGCCCTATGTCTTTATTACACGATCTCATCACTGCCGATGATATTAGCGATGAAACTCAATCCTCATATGAGTATGTCATTGCTCTTAGACAAAAGATCATTGAGGCATGTAAGCTAGCAACTGCTTCATCAGAAATTGCTAAAGAGAAGGCAAGACAGTTTGCTAACAAGAATAGATGTCTACGACAACTTTGTCCAGGTGACAAAGCATTCGTCCTACTCCCCAGTAGGGAAAATAGACTTCTTATTGCATGGAAAGGTCCGTATGCAATAGTCTCTCGGATTTCCGATGTTGACTATGTGGTCGATATTGATGGAAAGCATAAAACTTTCCACATAAACATGCTTTCGGAATTTCACGAACGTCCGGACTATTTGCTGCCTATTTTCCAGGCAACGGATGATGCTCCTGCACCTCACGGTCATTATTCATCCCTGTCTGTCATTCAGGATGAGGAAGCTACCTTCTCTGATGTCAACCTTCCCCTTCCAGTGGTTCCATTACATTCCACGGAATCTTGGAAAAACGTTTCTGTTTCTCCTAATCTTTCTGGTGACGAACATCGACAAGACTTGTCGATGTTACAAACATTTCAGGATGTTCTCACTGACATTCCTGGACACACAGATGTCATAGAACATGACATAATTCTTACCGACAATAATCCAATTAGGGTTAGGCCGTATCCTATTCCTATACACTTTCAGTCGCAAGTGGAAAAGGAATTGGATGAAATGATTCAATTAAATATAATTGAACCATCGACTTCACCATATTCTTCTTCCATGGTTATTGTCCGGAAGAAGGATAAGAACATACGAATTTGCGTTGATTATCGCAAATTGAATCAGGTCACAAAGTTCGACGCTGAACCGATGCCTTTGTTAGAAGATCTACTGATTAGACTTTCTAATTCTAGATTCTTCACTAAACTTGACTTGTCTAAAGGTTATTGGCAAGTGCCTTTAGCAGAGCATGCCAAACCTCTTACTGCTTTTTCTACACCTAGGGGTCTATTTCAATGGAATGTTATGCCTTTTGGTCTCATGAACGCTCCTGCCACTTTCGTTCGCATGATGCGTCGAATTCTGTCACATCGTTCGGATGTCATCGCATACTTAGATGACATCTGTCTCTTCAGTGATACCTGGGAAGATCACTATTTAGGGTTATATGACTTACTGTCCACTCTACGTGAGAATAATTTGACAGCAAAACCTTCTAAAGCTTTTGTTGGTTTTGGTGAAATCTCTTTCCTGGGTCATCGTGTTGGTCATGGTCTCTTGAAGACAGAAGACCACAATACTTCCAAAATACTGAACATCTCTGTTCCTAAAACGAAGAAACAAGTTAGGAGTCTCTTAGGTTTAATTCAATTTTATGGGAGATTTATTCCAAATTTATCTTCGATCATGGCACCTCTCTCAACATTGTTGAAGAAAGGTTCGCCTAATCTGGTTCGTTGGTCTGAAGAATGCCAATCTTCACTAGACCAAATCAAGAATATATTTTCTTCTCCTCCCATCTTAAGATTACCTACTCTTGATAGGACTTTTGTTCTTCGGAGTGATGCTTCATCCACTGGGATTGGAGCAGCACTGATGCAAGAATATGCAAATACTCTGCATCCTGTTATGTACATTTCTAGAAAACTAAATGCGGCAGAGAGGAACTACTCGGTTTTAGACCGTGAGTTGTTAGCGATGGTTTGGTCAATTCTAAAACTACAAAGATTCCTCCTGGGCGCACATTTCATTCTAGAGACTGATCAGAAAGCTCTTACAGCTATTCAGACTAAGAATTTGAAGAGTTCGAGATCCACTCGATATGCTATAGCTCTTCAACCTTTTCACTTCACGGTACGAGCTATCCGTGGTGCGGATAATGTGATGGCTGACATTTTGTCTAGATGCCCACATGACTCCAACTAATACTTCTGTCCTATATTTTCTATATATTACAGAGTCATAACACACCTATATTTCTACAATAGATTAGCACATCTGTACTTACTTTATATGTACACACTATCGTGCTTTGTTGTCATCTTCTTCTGTTCGTTTTTTAAGATGATAGAGGAGGACTGAGTAGTTAATATAAGGGCCGTTAGTTTGCTAAACAGCCACAATTATTAATAATGTATTGTACCTTATGAAGCATATTAGTTATTAATTAGCATTATATTGCTTGTACTTTCTCAGAATGTCATTGTTGAGCTGAGGACTTACCTTACGAGTTCTAGATTGTGTACTTACCCTCGGAATACCAGAGCATATATCCTGGATCGTCATGTAGTTTAACTTTACTATGTACTTATTTCATTACATGTCAAAGAATGTACTATTTAAATTTTCCTATCAGATTTGTACATCCATTTTTAAAGACAATATTAGAGTATGCTGTTTAATGATGATTATAGTAACTTGCATACGTATATTGTGTTTACATGCTAACGTGATGTGTGTTGGTGACACCTCCCCGATGTGAATATTTTTTGAGACATATTTATTTTTCTGTTGAGGTATATCCTCACCAGACACTCTATAATTAGCCTATTGTTTGGCAATTTAATTAATTATCAGCGCATAATTCGTGCGTTTTGAGCCGCTTATCGCTTGCTCTTTGATATTGAAAAAAAAATATGTTCCACATTTTTTTTTTTATCGGGAGGAGGTGGTGATATGTTGCGTGATAAATTCTCGCAACATCGTTTTGTTTCAATGTCTGTTTTATAACGCAAGGGCAACAACTGCTTGGAATTTATAGTCACTTTTCTCGGTAAGCATTTGTCTTCTCGCGTTGGTATCGAATGCAGTTAAGTTTGAGCTGTGGTCATTTTTGCGCTGGACTGCGCATGACTTGTCTTGTTGTTTGGTCGATCGGTTTCCGCCCACGACTAGTGGAGTGAGCGATTTGGAATGGCGAAAGAGATGCCTCGTTGAAGAGGGGATCTCCGCTATTTTTTTGTTCTGTCAGGGATGTGTAGTCCTCTTAATGGATATTTCGTTTATTCGAGATAATACCTCTAGTGTTTTCCCACATGTCGGGAGGCGTGATATTTCTGTGTATTTCATGAAAGCAAGGTAAATTGACTTTTTCATTAACTCTATCGATTTTGGGTCGTGAGCGATTTCGATTCATAGCCTGTCTCCGAAAGTCGTCGCCACGAGATGTTTTTTCCCAGCTCACATGTCGCTGCATTGTACTGCATCGGTTGATGCATGTACCAAGGACCATTACTTGCTACTTTGTTAAATGAATTAGGTTTGGAAAACCTTTATTATCTAGAGGATATTTTTGTGGACATTATTTATACTTCGGCAGACGTGTCTGTCTTGCTGAAGTCAAACTAAGGAGAGTGAACTGATCTCATACATCTGGTTATCTCCTGGCTGTTATAGAAAAGGATGGAGTTTTCCACCTGACTACATTTACAGCACTATGAAATATAACATGCATCTGACTCATCATTGTAATGCTGTCTACCGTCTATTGCTGTATTGAATGTTGCTGTGATAATGACTGTTTGATGTGCCTACACATTTGCGTAACCATTTTGTCACTGTGGCGTCCACAATAAATAATGAAGAAAAACGTCAACGGCTGTTTCAAGACTCATTGACTTTATACGTCGTGAGTTTACTGACGTCCTATGTGGATTGCCCTGTTATTGTTGTATGAACATTGTTTTGACTGAACACATCTACACACTACACAAAACCAGACATGCGGATACCATCCATCATCATATGGCATCACGCATCAACTTCCTCTACGGAAATTCCTATAATTATGACCACCCCTGTGTCGAGAGCTATCAGCTCGTCTCCAGTTCTTTGAAGAAGAACCCTGAAATGATTGGTTACCTTGGTTTTGATAACTATTATGGTTACCTTTTTTATCAAATCTGTTTTGAGGTCCCTGAAATCTGTGTGAATAATTGGGATTGTATGGTGTTGCTGAAGCAACTGGCATACTCTCCTTAATCTTAGTGTTGCCAAAAGTCACGTCGGGGTGTGCAGTGACATATTGGGAACAATATTCTTCCATTTCTTTTAGAGATTTGGGTTTACGCTCATGTATAAATTCAAGGAAAGGTTTGTTCACACATGACATAATCTTATCTCTGAGCAACAAATCCATAAGTCCTTCATACGTTTTTTCTGTTTTGGAAAGCTCAATCCAACGATCAACTGTGAGACGTGCCTTTGCAGTGAATTCTGAGAATTCTACACCCGTCTCAGGCACCATCGTTTTAAATAAAAGGCGATAGCCTTCCTCACTTAGCTGATATTTTTTTTATCAAAGCCGCCCTAATGACATCATAATTATCCTTATCTGCTTCTCCTACAAGGCATAATCTAGTCAAAGATTCACCTTTCAAGTTTTCTGATAATTGATTAGCGTATTGTGATTTATCCACATTATGTGTACGACAAGAACGTTCAAATCTATCCAGCCAGAATGTAATATCATCACTGGACTGATTGAACGGTGGAACCTTAACCTTGTAAGTAGAAGGTTTACCATTACCACTAGATGCCTGATTAACATTACTCATACATGTCAATCTCAACTTCTCTAACTCAAATTCATGTTCTCTTATTGCTTTTTTCTCTTCAGCATCTAATCTTTTTTGTTCAGCCTCCCTGTCTAATCTTTTTTGTTCAGCTTCCCTGTCTAATCTTTTTTGTTCAGCTTCACTGTCTAATCTTTTTTGTTCAGCAGCAGCTTCTCTTTCTAATTTTTTTTGTTCAGCTTCCCTGTCTAATCTTTTTTGTTCAGCTTCACTGTCTAATCTTTTTTGTTCAGCTTCACTGTCTAATCTTTTTTGTTCAGCAGCAGCTTCTCTTTCTAATTTTTTTTGTTCAGCTTCAAATCTCCTTTCCTCCACCTGGATCTGCAATTTCTTTTGTTCAGCAGCAGCCTCAGCTTCTCTTTCTAATCTTTTCTCTTCAGCCATAGTTTTTCTTTCTTCTGCAGCTAATGCTTTGTCATATTGAGCAACAGCCCATTGTTCTAATTGTTGACCAGTCTTATCAAGGGCTTTCCCTTGTGTAATGAAGTATTCTAATGTAGACATGATGTCTATCAATAATACTAATCACCTGAACCAATAATAATACCACAAGTTCTTAATGACTTGATTAATCAGTATACTATCCCAATATTGTGGGTCACAAGCCTTAATAAGGTCTTGTATAATAGTAATAATAATCAGGTACTGGTTTATACCATAATCCAAGTGCAGTGCACAGGCAATTGTGTCTTATGAAATATACCTATATAAAACATATGTCAACCAACAGAATACATAAAGTACAAATAGGACTGACAATACAAGAACGTTTGCAGAAATCAAAATAAATCAAATAGGGAAATCAATGAAAATAATCACTGAATCTGCAAAGAATAACAACACAAATGACGTCACAATATATGAATATAAATTGTGAATAGAACTGAAAGATAGAAAAGGTTAGACCAACAAATTACAAACAAATCAAAACAAAACTAAAGAACAAAGAAATATTACAAAAATAACAATAATTACAGACTTCACAGCTAACACAAAAGCAACAGTTGTCGCAGCAAATTTTCAATCAAGAAAATTGCACCTATAGAAAACGCCCACAACGGACCTTCTATGACGTGGGATATGTAAAGATATACAGATGTAAGACAGACTCGTCCTACTCAGACAAACAATACACCTAAATTCAGGCCATAGATATTCTGAAGCAAGAACAATCTATTACTACCCAAACGAAGAATAAATCGCAGAAAACTGGACTCATCCGCGGAGTTCGATCGAAAGAGCCGACACAACTTTCAAGGGAAGTAACTCAATAATGACTTTTCCTTAAGCACTATTTTGTTTACAAAATATTTGCGAACATAACAAGTATACCAATGTATAATATTGTAAGATATCAAAGACTGCACGTAACAAACAGGTGACAGGGTTACCATACCTGGGTCTTGAAAGTAACGAGAGAAGAGCGTAACGGAGACGCCGCATCATCAGTCGTCGAGTGTTGGAGAGACACTGAGACCAAGGGAGAGAGAGAGAGATAGAGAGAGAGAGAGAAGGAGGGAGAAAATAGACAGGACCAGTAGGGTCTGTTCAGTGTCCACTCGAAGGATAGACACTGAGCCATTGTGTTACTCCAAGTCTATTATTTTAGCATCTCCAGTGGTGTTAGTTAGCGGCGCATATCGCCTAACAAGTGGAAAGCGGTGTAGACGTTCGTTGAGGAAGAGTCAACCAGACTGAGACAGTAGAATCTTATTTTGTTAGAGAGTGGAGGCTAAAGTGGACAGCCCCCACAATAGTAGAGTTATTTTAAATCACTAATCCTTTTATTGTTCCTCAGCAGGGTGACAGAAAGAGTGAATGTGATTTGGGTTTTTTTTTCTAGTGTCTATCAATGTACTTGTTACGTTGTTTTTCAGGCCGGGCAACAGTGCACGCTAATTTTTTAAATTTATGTATGATGAACCTTAATGATTTCTGTGTGTAAATAAATTTATCTATAATATATTTACTGGATCAGCTTCTACTCTTTACTATACTTACTTTATGTCGTCTGTGTTTTTCCACAGGTTACAGTCAGTTAGATTGGTGGAAATTTAGTTTTATATACGACTAAGTGGTAATTGATGGCTTACTGAAATTTTTCTTTAACAGGAAGGTAATTTCGGGTTTTGGTAACTTCTAAACACAATTTTTTTAGGTTATTATTCAGACTTGGTGCTAGTCTGAGTTCTGGTTTTGGGACAGCGGTTATAGAGGGAATATTTCCTATTACGTAACAGGATGTTCCTTCTCTTTTCGTTTTCTGTCATTTCTCTGTATTTGTGAACTTACAGCAGTTTACAGGTAAGATGGCGGATATGGCCAAGTTACGAGCTGCCTGGCGCGAGGCTGCTCAGGACATGGGAATGGATAAGGAGGAGACTAAGGCCTACCTGATAAGGGAAAATGATAGGCATATTCAGCGAGAAAAAGAGAAAGAGGACAGGGCAGCCGCCGCAGAAGCAGCGGAGAGGCAGGCCGAGATGGAACTTCGGAAATTGGAAGCACAGGAGAAGGCAGCAGAGAGGGAAGCAGCGGAGAAGGCAGCAGAAAGACAGCATGAACTTGCCATGCATTCTCTGGAACTGTAGTACCGAGCTTCAGAAGGCAGTTCAGCTAATGGAGATTCACCCGGAGCAGGAGCGAGAGACACCTCAGGAAACGGAGGGCCCCGAATGACAGCCATGAGCTTCCCATTTGACTCGTTCCCTAATGGGAATGAGAAGATTGACGTGTTCTTGGAGAAATTTCAAAGGATGGCAAAGGCATACGGGTTGGATGAGAGTCTTTGGTGTCTGAAATTATCCCAATCGCTCAAAGGTCATGCATATGACGTCTATAATAAGCTGCTCATAGACGATCAGAACAACTTCGAGGCACTGCGAAATGCTTTATTGCAAAGATTTCAGTGGACTCCCCGTAAATGCCAAACCATGTTCAGGGAGAGCAGGCCGGAGAAGGGAGAGAGTTTTGCACAGTTTGCCGAGTGGGTGAGAAATTACCTAACCCGGTGGAGGGAACTGTCAGGACTGGCAACAACTTTTGAAGGGTTGGAGGAGTTAGTTCTGTGTGAACAGGTAAAAGCAAACATGTCCCCCGACTTGAGGCGGTATCTGGCAGAGCAGGGCGCACAGCAACTGGACCAAATTATTCTGTTCGCCGAAAGGTTCCAGACAGCACAGGCCAAAGTACTGGGACAGAAACGGAAACACCCAGACCTGCCAACCCCAGACAAAGGAGCTTCGTCATCACAGTCGGCTACTTCACCAGCTCATCAGTAGCCAGGGCCTTCTCGCAAGGAGCCACATTCTGGTTATAACTTGCGCCCCCAGCAGCATAACCGAGCACAGCCGACACCATCTCAGGAACCCGTTAGGAACAGGGGAGATAATGAGAGGTATTGTCAGAATTGTAGAACCACTTCCCACTGGACATCTCGGTGTATGAACAAACCACCAGCTCATCATGCAGCTTGTTTAAGACCAGTGAGATGGACTAAAGGGAATAAGTGGGAACCCATCAAGTCAGAGAAGTTGTTCTCTAACAGTGGACCAGCCGTAGTGAATGGAACGACCACTACGTGTTTGTTTGACAGCGGGCTTACATACCCCAGTATCGTCGCTCGTCATTTGGTGAAACCAGGGCAGTGGACCGGAGAAATAGTTGAGATTGGTGGAATTTTGAGAAGAGGTATCTCACAGCGTCTGCCAGTAGCAAATATTGAGGTGAAATGCAAGTTTGTGTCTGGCACAATCAAGGCAGCTGTAATGGCACAGCCAGCACATGATTTCATCCTGGGAAGCCCATACTTAGTTTTGGGAAACCCAACCACGCTGATCCTTGCTAATGCAAGAGGGCCTACTGCAGGCCAGAGAAGTGAAAGGGGAAAGCCCCAAATTCACGGAGCCCCACGGGAGCTCAAACATCCTTGTCTTGCGATGAGAAGGAGAGAAGCCTCTAGAGACAGTGGAATGTTAATTACAAAAGCGTATTCGCCTGTCAGCCCTGTTCAGCCCAATGGCCACACAGTGGTGACGCCTCTGATTTCGAAAGTACCTTATTTGTCGTTGGGAATTAGGCCTCCGATGGTATTAAATCCCTCAAGGGAGGGAAATACTGACAAGAAGGAACATGTGCATGGTTCTTCAGTCAACCGCAAACAGTTACGCCCTGTTACGGCGATGTCTGGCCAAGCCAGTCAGTCTCTTTCCAAACACTGGGAAGTCGCACCATTTGGTAATCATTATTTACCACGCGCCGCCAGGAAAATTCGTGGGCGAAGGAAACACATGAGAGGGAGGAGGAAGGGCGACCAGTCAGTTTGCAGTCGCCAGGAGGAAATCACCAGGCGTGGCCCTCACAATCCAGTGCTTGCACAGATTTTCAAGGATATGGAGAGGGGCCTGTATGACAATCCTAATTATGACAGTGATTAGATCGAGAGGTAGATCTAGATACGGGCCAGTATGAAACCCAGAGATTTCAGTGATTTAGCACGGTTTCCCGCACTTCAAAGGGGGGACTTATGTGATGCTGCACTGTAATTCTGTCCTTCAACCGGCCCGATTCTGTGGTTCTATTTTGAATTTTCATCATTTTTTTTCTTCTCATTTGTATATATATCGTGTTTGGTATTTTTGGGTAGGTAATTAAATGGGTTCTTTTTACGACGGTAGGTTTATTTTACACTCGACCAGTTTTTCTTTCTTCGGATTTTCCGCGATTTTTCGTTGTTTACGGAAATCGCTATTTTTCGGGCACGCCTGTATGACGCGTCAGAAACGCACGTGGACGTGATGTCATTTTTGGACACGCGGTCGCGTTGTTTTCAAATCTGATTGGCGCAGCTCGTAGTTATTTTATTTTTCTAAGCATTTCCATTGGTCCAAGTGAAAGCTTAGGTTATGCGTAGTAAGGGAATCCGCGGGGGCGGTTCGCTTGTATATATTGAGATAGGAAACGGCGGGCAAGTCTCTATCGTAAGAAATAATTGTCAGTCGTCAGACTTCGTATTATTGTCTCCACTGTGGGAACAAAGCGGTATTGGTATGTAGTAATTTTATTATCGTTTATTTATTAGAGGGTTCTTTGAGAAATTCGCCCGTAGTTAACTTCTTCGGGGACATTAACTTTTTAAGTCCTAAACGATAGTGCCATCCATTATCATTTTTGAAGAACGATGTAAATGCAACAGTGTGCTTATTCTTTCTATGATTTTGGCAGTAGATAGGAACGGGTGAAGTTATAAGCTACACGTGTGCTCATAGTTGTAGAATGTTATGTAAAACTACCATTTATTCCTGTGTATTTACAAATGTAATTTTATTGGGAATCGATTGTGTGTACTAAATTTTATTATGCCTTAAATGTAAGAAATGCAGTCGGAGAGTAAAGATGTGTGTTATAAGTGGATCATACTGCTTAGAGGAGTAAACTATTCCTATAGCGAGATTTCATTTAAATTGGGGCTAAAGTAGGAAACCTCGCGGGTAACATAAAAAGGAGGCCACGGGATTTCGGACAAAGAAGTTCCCTAGCTGTAATGTTGGGACACGGGGTTAGCCATGCGTAACAGCCACGTAATATGTCAGACAGGTCGGGAGGTTTTTGTTTACCTACCTGGCAGACTAGGAGCGTGAGATAGAGAGACACGTGGGTAGGAATATTTTATGTATGGTGGTTCAGAACGAAAGAAGGGGAGTGGGAGGAGAGATTTAAGTGCCACGTGGGTAGTATTATTTTATGTATTGTTGTACATGACAAGAGAAGTACTGAGTAAGGGAGTTATAAAGATTAATGGGTTAGAGATGCGTTATGTTGGAGTTGGTATACAACAGACGCATTTTCTTTTAATTTCAGCGAGTCACGGCGAAACAGTGGGGAGCATAATTTTGTCAAATAAAATTATCCACGGCAAAAAGACATATCTCAGGGTCAGAGTACTCGAGTTATCGTCAGGAGCAAAAGAAGATAACCTAAACAGTCTATTGCAGTGAAGTTCAATTCTTCAGCTAGACTGGTTTCAATTGCGTACAGCCGGAAATCAAGGCTGTGTTTTTCCTCTAACTCCGGAGCGGGTTAAAAGAGGGAAGCTATTCAGCAGCAGAGAAGTTTGTCGACAGTTAATCAAGTACCTCATGCTTGACGCCAGAACTTCATCATCATCACCCATTTCAGGAACAGGTGACAGGGTTACCATATTCCTCAGCAGGGTGACAGAAAGAGTGAATGTGATTTGGGTTTTTTTTTCTAGTGTCTATCAATGTACTTGTTACGTTGTTTTTCAGGCCGGGCAACAGTGCACGCTAATTTTTTAAATTTATGTATGATGAACCTTAATGATTTCTGTGTGTAAATAAATTTATCTATAATATATTTACTGGATCAGCTTCTACTCTTTACTATACTTACTTTATGTCGTCTGTATAGTGGTGTCTGTGGTCATTTTATACACCTTATCTCCTTGTATTTACAGGTAGTCAGAGGAGGGTGAGATTATAGCCTTTCTGAAGTCATGAATCGGCAAGGGCGAGTCTAAACCTGGTTCTATCCCTTGAGCCAATAGTCTCATCTGTCCACAGGCATGTCATTTTCCATCTAAATTCTATCTTCTCAGACTTTCTCATACTAGGGTCTTGCTTTCATTCAGGCAAACTCTATAAACTTTAAAACCACTTCGTGACAAGAACCAATGTCAAGATATTCAGAAAGGTGAATGAAAATAAGTACTGTAAGTCTTACTGGGACAAAGGACAAAGAAACAGCCTATGGAAAAGAAAGGAGCTACTGTAGTCCTTCTCATTTTTCTTATCATTATATTTATAACTCGATGCTACATGAATGCTTAACCAAAACTGATGAACTGAATTATAAGAAGATGATACTATATACCTATTACTTTATCAAAATAAAAGTGGTCGCACATTCAACAAAAAATGTGGAGTATGATGTCACACATTCAACAAAAAATGTAAAGTATGTATTACAGTAGGCAGGGAATCATGATTCTTTTCCAAGTCATTCATCACATCAGTTCAAGATATTTATGACTAAATATCTATGGCACCTCTTATATAGTCAATGGCCAGAAGAAAGGACAGAAAAGAAATGTAGGAAGGAACCAGGCAAGAACTGATGAACCACTAGAAACAATTGGGTTGGTTTTAGGAGACAGCATATAATTCAGTTCACTGTGTGCTAAAATGGGACTGCCAAGGGAAATGCAGAAGTAAAATCCTCAAAACACTTGCAGAAGGTCTAAGTAAAAATGGGGAAAGATTAGGATGATCCTGGAAAACAATATCTTAAGACAGGATAAAGTTGCCAATCCTTATGGATGACTATCCTCAAAGTAAAAATCTGGATTCTTGTCCCGTTTTAGCCCCTTTAGGAATATGAGGTCCCAAATGTAAGAGGTTCCCTTTCAGGAAGCCCATGCCAAAGTACTTGATATGCTCTTGTAGTGGTGGTTTATGTGGCAATTTGTTTCACATGATAAGGTTGCTAAATTCATAAAAACCCTCTTTAGTTGCTTTTACAGCATGCATGGTAGTGTGCAGCTGTTTCATTCTTCATACCTCAATACTAGGTCCTGGGTCAGAAAATCTGGACCGATTGTCCAGCTTTCCATCGTAAGTCAAAGTAAATTTTTTTTCTTCTTTAAAACAAATAATGAGGCTGTAAAAGATCTTTTATCTTTTAATGCTTTCAAAGAAAGTGAGACCAAAGCTTAAACTCTTATTTTTTTTATTTCAAAAATGTATTTTACATATAGACAAAGAGATGCTGCTGAATGAAGGTTTTTAAAGTGCTGCGAGGTGTATAATGAACTTTTAACTGTTTAAAAAAAAAAAAAAAAGGGATTATTTATTTTCATGAACAACAAGGATATGGCTGTAGAATAGACTTACAATGTATTTGTCAAAGTTCCTCTTGACTTTGATTAGACAGTTACCAAATGTCTTGCCTAGGAAGGAGCCCATGTCCTGGTTGTTGATCACATGTTGACTCATTCTGACCAGCATGTACATGGAGTACCTGGATAGATGAGACAAGACCATAGCATGGAGCTCTCATAAAATATAATGAAGTATTTTAAGTTGATATTTAAATTTAGTTTAAAACTGAACTTATACATTACAGATAATACTACAATCTGTCCACTGTACACTCTTGTTTACTGAATTATGCCTGGGTTATGATACTGTAGCTTGTTCCTTCAAAGCTTCAATATTACAGGGTCTTTAATATATGCAATGAGCATATATTAAATTGGAAGATCCATAAACAACCTTAGATAAGCAGATGATAAAGTTTTGTTAGCTGAAAGTGAACAGGAATTACAAGAACTAGTGAAGCAAATAAGCAGCATAAGTCTTGAATATCTTCTTCTTCATTCACTTTCAGATTTCAACTTGAATATGTTCAAAGAAAGCTGTGGTCAGCTTGACATTGTTGGTGTATGTCATGAATATGGATTGGACATTAATATTGAGAAAATGAAAACTATGATAATTAGCAAAGCAGACGATCAGCAAACGTTAAAGATAAGAATAAATGGGAAATTCTGGAACAAGTCAAGAGCTTCTCAGATCTTGGTCATGTAATATCAGAAGATGGCAGATGCAAAACAAAAATCCAGAAAAGAATAGGAATGGCCAAAGCTACATTCAACAACATGAGACAAATACTAACATCTAAATAATTAACTCACAAATTAAAATAGAATTAATGAAGGAGATCAAAATTAGAAAAGACATAATACCTTACTGAAGACCATAACAAAAGGAAGAGATGAAGGAAAATGTGCAAGAGGAAGACAGTGCTAAAAGTGGGAAATTAATATCAAGAGATGGACAAGCAAGAATCTATCAGAGTGCACCATCAAGACAAGAGATGGACAAGCAAGAATCTATCAGAGTGCACCATCAAGACAAGAGATGGACAAGCAAGAATCTATCAGAGTGCACCATCAAGACAAGAGACAGAAGACAGAGATCCAATGCAGCTGACCTTCTATGTGGAGATGGCAGCTGATGATGATACATTAAATGCTACTGATCTGCCTTCTTTAGAGAAGACCAAATTATCGCTACTGTCCTCATCTTCTTCATTGTTTACTCTCTTATTGTTATTGTTGATCAGAATCGATGTCACTGCACTCCAGGCAAACCCATAGGTGCTCAGTCTCCCTCAGCAAATGTTAAAGGGTATGAATGCTAATTGTTCCTGTTGCGCACGATGCGTCCTCATACGTCCATCCCTTCTGGTTTTATGTTTGATGCCAAATTCCAGCAGTCTTATCCTTGATGATTCACTAATTGCAGTGTGATTCTCTAATAGGTGATCATGAATTGCTCTCAGTATTTCTCTCTTATCCATGTCCAATGCACCTTCTATGGGTGCTATTGAAGCTAGTCTGTCAGCTCTTTCATTTCAGTAGATTCATTGCAGTTCTTGAAGATTCGATGCTTCTATGGAGGTTTTCCATTCATGTCGGAGCCATCCATTTTGGACCTTTCGAAGCATGGATTGTGAGTCTGAAACAATAACTGCCTTTGTTAATAAAGTCTCAGACAGCCATCTTAAGGCAGCAGTAGCTGCCTCTACTTCCATTCTCATGCTGGAGGTTGTTATCATGTAAGCCCTGCTATGTTCAGCAACGGTTCTGCCCTTTACTCTAGCAGAGAAGCCCCACCCTGATTTATTACCACGGATTACAGACCCATCAGTGTACACAGTGGCATTATCATCCCCAGCATTATCATTTATCAGCTGATCAATTTCAAGTTCTGCACTCTCTACTAAGACTGATGATGACTTGCTAGTAGTTCATCCAGCTCTTATCTGAATTACTCCACTCTTCTTCTTTGAATATATTTTCAACTGTGGTCACTTGTCTAATAGTCGCCTCTGCCTGCGCCATCCATGACATCCCCCTCTTTATTCTTGCTCCTTTGATGTCAGCTATGTTCCCATGCAGGGGATGCCTTTTGTCTGTGGTTACTCGCATTTACGCTTTTACCTGGGCCATCGCATATCTGGATCTAAATGACAGCAATCCAAGCATATGCCGCATCATCACAATGGGGGTATCTTGTGTACAGCCAAAGACTATACGCATCCCTTCATCTTGAATGTGTTCCAGTCGTTCACATTGTGATATTGACAGCGTGAGTATTCCCAGACCATACTCGATTACAGACAAGACCAGCTGATGATATAGGAGAAACAGTAGTCTCTGCTCCAGGTGCGCGGCAGCCACTGTTGTTAGGGCTGCCAGACCTCTCTTGCACTTCTGTATGATGTGATCAACATGGGGCTTATATGATAGCCCGTGATCGAATGTTACTCCAAGGTATTTCAACTTGTCCTGCTTGTCAATTTTCTGTCCACTGAGAGTAATGTCTGGAAGATCTGCTTTCAATATGGAGTTATTCAAGGAGCACCACAGCACACAGGCTTTGTTGGGATTGACCTTGGAGCTGGTTTCCTTGCACCATTTAGAAACTGCCTGAAGAGTCTCATGTATGCTTTTAACCATTTGATGTCTATCTGAGCCAGTCCTGTAAATGAGCAAGTCATTGGCAAAAGTTAACGTTCGTCCCAAACCTATTGGTTGGATTGTAAAAATTTTTGCTGTATAGATGTTAAACAGCACCAGTGATGATGGAGAACCCAGAGGTAATCCTGGGCAAATGTGCATTGGTTCTGATGTCCATGTTCCCAAGCGAAATGCAACTGCTCTCTCGGTTAAGGCAGCTGCTATCCACCTTTTTAGCCATGGGTTTACACCACATTCCATTACACAGTCCATCAAGGTTGCAAAGTCAACACTGTTGTAATCATCCTCTAGGTCAATTGCCGCAGCCACCATTTCTTGTTTACCCTGGAAACCCTCATATACATCGTACACAAATGTTCCAGCGTTACCCCATGTTACTTTTATTGGTCTATAACTTCCCAGGGTATCAGGGAGGATGTGTGCATTCTCAAGGTGGTTCATTAACTGTCTCGCCACTAACTTCTCAAATAATCTGCCGTAGACATTTTGCAATGTGATGAATCAATAGCTGCTGAGCAGTGTGGGATGTTTACCAGGTTTAGGAAGTGGCCGTAGGTAGTTTTGTAGCCAGTCTTCCGGCATCTCAGCATTCTATATACTGGTGTTGAAATCCATCACTACATACATAATGCCTCTGTCATCAAGCTCTTTGATGTGTTGATACTGTACCCCATCAGGTCCCGGAGCAGTGTTTCTACTTGTTTTTAAAGTATACATAACGTCCTCTCTTTTAAAGCATATTTATTTCTCACAAAGTGGGTGGTCCATCTCAAGTTTCTCTCAATACTATTCAGTTTCTCCCTCAAGGGGGTTGATGAAGGACATGATGTCAGTCTGCTGCTCTTGGTGCTTATTTTCTATGGCTGCTTGCATAGAAAAGATCAATTAACATGGTATGATAAAATCACCAATGTGGAACTGATGGACAGGACCAGTGAAGTGCCAGTACTGAATAAAAGTTGCTGGCACTGGATAGAATAGGACACATGCTGAGACAGTCTGTTTTCTTAGAGAAACAGAAACACAATTAATGGAACTCTGTCTTTTTTTTTTTAAGAGAAAAAGATCAAATACAAAATAATTGTTTAATCAGTATGTTAATCAATATGTTAATCAATATGACTTCTTAAGAATGTATTCATCATCATTTCTTTTTTTTTTCTCACTATGGAACACACAGCAATACTGTAGCAGACTCCAAGATGGAAGTCTGCATCAAAGCATGTATGTGCTCTTCCAGTGGTAGTTTCATGGTAATTAGATTTATGTGAGGTTGCCAGTCCCAGGTAAGGTAAAGGTTGTCTCATAGCAGATACTGCCATAGGGGAGCAAAGTGACAGAGACTTCACTAATACTAGGTCCAGCTTCGAGAGGTGAGGTGACCAGTTCCCTTCCTTGCTGCCTTTTCCTTCCCTAACTCAAGAGCAAAGTCAGATACCCATTTACAGCTAGGTAAACTGAAGTGTGTCGACACCATGAATTAAACCTTTCACCTTTTCCGTAAAAGACCAGCACACTAACCCCTCAGTTAATAGGACACTCCAGTCCCAGGCACAATCTCATATCAGTTGCCTCTGATGACATGCCAGAGGGAGTAGTCCTAATCTCTCTTTGTCTCCACAGAGATCTCTGTGAACTCCACAGGGCAAGAATGTAATTTCAGGTTTTGGTTTTGCATCAAAACTGCGAGCATTTAGAAAAGTTGTTTTACTTAATACTGATGAACTTATAAATTCCAGATACCTCCAACTTTTCTTAGCTAACAAAATTTTTGCAATCTTTATCATTCCACATGTTTAAAGAAAGAAACAAGAGTTATTTCAGTTCTCTAAGAGAAAGTGAAAGTAAACAAATTATAATCACCTCTGGATTGTAAGAAAAAAAAAAATTAATAACTCAGCTTGTGTGAACATAAGAAATAAATCAATAACTTATCACATTTATTCTCTTAGGGATAAAAGAAAGCACATACATGCCATCCTGTCTGTCTGCATGAGTAAGAAAACTATCCAGCTCAGCTTCCAGCTGTGGGAACAGTTCTGCCATCATGGTCCTAACAGAAAATCATTTAATTACACAAATGTGTCCTTTCTAACACCAATCATGCACAGACAGTAGTTTATAACTTCTGATAAAAGTCAAGAGTTCTATTTATCTTAAAATTCATCTTATAAGGAATTAAAATTGTTTACTACAATAAAATTTCAGGAAACACTGTGTTTCTTAACCTTTTTTCATGCCATGGACCTCTTGAAGTTTCCAATGAAGGCTATGGATCCGTTGTTGGAAGAAAGCATAATAAAAAACGGAACTTTTTAAATTTTAGGTTATGTACATGGACCCTCCAGAATCCATTCATGGACACCCAAGGAGACAGTGGACCACTAGTTAAGACACCCTGTTGTGACTGATCATGACTTAATGCTTTATGTGCCCTACATCAAATATTAACGTTTGGGGAAATAGACTATATTTGTTTTTCTTACATTTTCATTTATTTTGCTTATATTGTTGTCCTCAGAAAGACCTTGCTGGATGATGGAATGATATTTTCGTTTTAGTGTTTCTGTAAGACAGGTTCTAACATTCCTTCATTACTCCTTCAATAAACTCATGCTGTCTTCCTGTCCCGTGCAATCTTCTCAAAGTCTTTTCATGTCTTTCATCATCCCTTGTATTTTAGTTTACAGTTCTCTTCTCCCCATGCTTTTTGGTCTCTCACTATGTCATTCACCCTGGGGATTCTAAAACATGGACTGGTAAAACTATTAACAGGTACCTTCAATGTGTGTCCTGTCCAGCATCTTCTTCTCATCTCTAAGCTCTTAGATTGTTTGTACACTATTTGTAAATGTTGACAGATAAATCAGATACCTTCAATGTGTGTCCTGTCCAGCAACTTCTTCTCATCTCTAAGCTTTTAGATTGTTTGTACACAATTTGTAAATGTTGACAGATAAATTCTTTGGTTTTAAGGACCATCTTCATTGTACATGGACAACTCCATCAGTGCTCTCATCTCCCCCATAAGTGAGTGTCGGTATACATAACTTATTTATTTATTGTTTTGTTTATATTATTTTATTTTTTATGATTATTATTTTTCTTCAGTCACTATCTTGTTTATTTAAAAAAAAAAAAAAAAAAAACCTAGGCTACTCATTTTTTATTATGATTGTATACTGTAAATGAATGCTATTATGTTAACTTTATAATGTTGCATGCCTTTAAATTAATGCTTAAAGTAATATGTGGGAATAAAAGGATATAGTATGCAAGATAAATGAGAGTGAAAGGGCAGAATGTTAGACGGGCCTGCGCGCCCAATTCTCAACCCTTCGAAAATAAAGTTCGTTCGTTCGTTCGTTCCATTAGATCACACAAGGGGAAGATTCCAGTGTGTGTATACAGGAATCACACATTCTATAAATATATTTGTGGTGGGTAGGTTTCCTAATTTTTTAATTTTGCCAGGGTAGCAGCCAGATGGCCTACTCTTTTGATTTCCAACTGCTGAGGGATTTTTAATGTGAGCAACTTGCCCACAGGATCTCCTATTTTTTCGCCCTTATTCAAGAAGGCTAGGCATCCTATCTTACTACCCAGGAGATCAGGGGGTATGACATAATTAGGAACCCCTGGTTCTGAAAAATATTTCCATCAATGATATTCCAGGTAGTGGGAGCGAACCTGGTACCTTTAGAATTAGAGGCAGACGCCATATTTCTGAGCCACTTTGATCCCCTAAAGTTCTTATGAATACTAATGTGAGATAACATTTAGGTTCTGTTTTTGCAACAACAAAAAATAAAGAAAATATATAAGGCTTTTAAAATTAAAATGCAAGCAATGACAAAAAAACTGACATTCATAGGATATTATATATACATCCCTCTTTACTGTACTGTGTAAAAAACATGAAACATCAACAAGGAGTTGCAAGGAAGAACTGAGGCTCTTGAAATGTAGATACAAGAACTAGTGTCATGAAACATGAGAAAACCAATTTAAAAAAGTAGGAATGGAAAGAAAAATAATAAAAATGATAACAATTTATAAAGTTCAATAAGTGATATTATGTCTACTAATAATTCTAGAGTAAATATTCATAGGTCTCTAATGTCTTCTTTTTGTTTTACAGTGTTTCTATGCTCCTTCTATCATACTTGAGTTATCACAAAAAAAAAAAGGATATAATGCAAAGTACTAACCTGACTTGATCATTGATTTGTCTCCTGTTCAATGAAGAGAAAACAGATTGCATCAGTGCACAAAAAAATACAAGTATATGAGAATACTTTTTGTTTTGTTTTGGGTCCAAGTATTACTTATGAATGAATGTTGTTTCTACTTGTCTTTCCATATGTTTGTCACTACATTTGTCCTCAAATTTTAATAATAAAGACAACGTACTATTGAAAAAGTACTTAAACACACAGAGTAAGTCATCTTTTCAAAATAGCAGATATTCGTCTTACATGCAATGTAAATCCAGTCTTTTAAGATGAGCCAAGGTCAAGGTGGGGACCTTACATTTAATACATCTTTCATTCACTGTGCTGGCAGCAAAACATTACAAGTGCACAACAAAACTGGTATATTTCACAAGTTACAAGAGCATGCCTTATGCTATGTCTATATTATTATTGGGCACAACATTAAATTTTCATTGCAAATGAACTAAAATGTTTGCTTAAGTGGGCTAAGCATGACCTGCTGAGAATAATTATCACATAAAACCTTTCTCAAAAGTTCCACTTCAGTCACAGCTGAAATCCTTTAATTGTTTCAATGTAACTTTAACTAATTACAGTGTAATTTGGCCACCACCACAAGCTTTCAGGTACAGAAAATTTGATTTCAGAGCAAGCAAATGTCTGAGAGAAAATAACAGACAGCATTAACAAAATCTTGAAGGAAAAACAAAATAAGGCCTGAGACTAGCCAAGACAACTTTCCACACAAGAACTGAAATCACATCTACCAATGCTATGTGTTGGCAGATATGAACGGAACAAATTTAACCCCATAGAGACCCATAGCAGCTGCTTTCTCCATAATGGTTATGATCGTGAACCCATATAATGACATGATCTGCGTAGTTCTTGGGGGTCTATTAAAGAAAGAATAGGAATACTGATCTGTCTGGCATGTCGTAAAAGGTGTAAAATATGAGGTTGTACATGAGGCTGGCAATCTCATCATGTAAAACAAATTTCTACAGAAACCACTTCTGCAAGAGCATGTGAATGCTTTGCAAAGTCTTCCTGCAAGGGGGCCAACTACAGTGGTAGCTCCATGCTCCCTAGGGAATGAAAAGAAAAATAATGATGATGATATAATGACCGTTTGAAAGCAAATTTGTAGAACTATTTAAAAAAACCACTGCATTTTATTTGGCACCACTATTCATGAAAGAACAAACTGGGCTTTAAGTTTCTAATCAAAATTCAACAATTATGGAGCATTGCCATAAAATTTATACAGCAAAAATTGTTATCACATCTATGTACGAAGCTAATTTATGTTGCATGCTTAGCCAGTCTAAAGAACTGTATTCTATACAAGTGGATAAACTGATCTTCATCTGCCTCTAATGTATTTTTAATAATCCTTTAGCAACCTACTCAAGACTGAGTTGTTAAATGCTTTAAACAGGCTATAGACAAGCTAAGTCAAGCCAACAAGCTGCAGATATAAGTCATTTTTATGCAGATATCAGTCAGCAAGCATGAAGGCATATATGGAGTCATCCTTATATGACCACCAGCTATGCACAATGCTACAATATATGTACGTGGACATGAACCTATGTCTGTGAGGCAAATTACATCTTCATTGACTCTTGAAATCATCCACACACTTCCAGGGATTCCCCCTGTGGTGAAACTTGTTGAGAACCCAGCATTGCACACTAAGCTTGGAGAAGTCACTTGAGCCCCAGGCGTAATTCTTTGGCTTTGACTTGGTTAATTGCATGCAGAATCTAGTGATAGACAGGGGAAGCTGAGAAGTGGCTCTGTGCAGGACATGACAATTCCTTGGGAGAGCCCAGAACCAGAGTGTTGCTGTCATTTTCGACGGAGTCATCTGTCAAGTTATTTGCTTATGTTTGTATCATAAGTATAATTGTGTCTTTACCTGCGATGTCAGGTTGATTAGGGGTTGTCTTCCCTTGTTTATTCATTCATTGTGTTTGACCTTTAGGGTCAGAGGTTGACAGTTCGGCGTGGGCCTATGGGAAGGTTTTTTAAGCGGGGGTGAGATATACTTCCGGGAAGCCGGGAGGTCCTGTTTTTCTGAAGGGACCAAGAGTCCATTGTTTTTCGGGGAGAATCTTCGAAGTAACTGCTATGGCAGTTTTCCCCAGTGAATCTCTGTGCGTCGGGATGACGACAGAATTCCTTGTGTAGTTCTGAGGATTCATTTACCAGGTAATACCGACCTTTATGCATTATTACGCTTTTCGGTGGCAGAACATGTAAAGGATTACCTAGGGTGAACAGCAGCTCACTGATCCGCCATTTCAGAACTTATATATTTGTGCTCGAGGTAGCCATCCAAGACTGTTAGTCTTATATTGTCCAGAAATCCAGTGACGAAGATATATTGTGGGAGCCGCAGATTGGCGGAACTTCTATCTACAATAAGTATTACTGCAGGGTTGATGATAACCTATTTAACAGAAGTACACGGCCGACGTTAGGACGAGGCCTGTGCTTCCGGCTATTATACTACAGCCTGATATGTGCAATTGGCAGGGAGTGCCAAGTTGCACCTGTGTGTCAAGGTAACTAAGGCATCTGACGCGTTTAGTCAGAGACGCCAAGGGCGACGCTACGAACTGTCATTATTGAAGAACTTTGCTATTGACCATGCACGTCTATTCTGATGTTTACCTTTTTGAATGCCAAATGTATACCTATCGATGTCAGGTCAGCATGACCTTGTTACACTGACTGTTCCTGTTGATATTATGTGTGTTCCCGTCAATAAATGTCTTGAAACATGCCTGCAGTGTCAAAGCATCCTTGATTACTGCATGTGAGAGTATGGGTTGCAGGATCTACATCTATACGAGCCTAAACACATTCGCGTCTTCATTCGCACCCACACTCAACTCATCATACGCTCGCACCACACATCTAACAACATGTATACTGTCTTGGGCCAGTGATCACATCAACAAGAAGAAAAAGACAGGTACATTTCTGGTGGCCAGTTACGTGGGCTCTTATGATACATTTCTTGTCGCCAATGTGGCCTAGAAACTTACATTTCTGATGGACCAGATCTGTGGGTTTAAAAAGAACAGAGCGAGCATTTGACATTATTGTTGACATTTATGGATCCAGAAATTTACATTCCTGGTTGGCTGTTACATGTATGATGTCTCCAGTTTTGTCGAGAAAGTTACAAGAAGGACAAGTACACATTACACTTCTGATCTGTGGGTCTAAGCTACACACGGGACAGCCGTAACACACAGCGCTAATTCTACACTTGCAAGTTTTGGCTACAACAGGACAGATATAGGTCATTAACGGTTGACCCAAATAAACAGTACGAGCATTTATATCATAATGCTACATAAACCATAACAAGACATGTACTGAAGGTAACATCTAGGCATTTGCTACGTGGACCATAACTGCATAGAAGGCGGGTTCCTATTGTAAACAGTACTGCGGGTTGTGACACGTTTCATTCAACAACAGACTTTTCTAGGTCAGAGCATTCAAGCTACATTGTTGGAGGTCAAGTGTCTGTAAACAGTACGTGAAATTGTAAACATTCAATGTGCAAGCCCTAATTTGAGAAGGTCATAGTAACTTTGGTTCGTGAATACCACTTTATGTTACAGTGGATTTGACATTCAGTGCGCGTTTGACATTTCGTTTCTGTGTTCGCAAGGAGCAAGAAATTTATTTTAGTTTCAGCTGTGACTGAACTTGTTCTGCAACACATTGAAATTGATTGCTATATGTTTATGTCACTTCTACTGTTTTGTGTATTTTTTCTGCGGGTTTTTTCGGTTGGTGGGTCTTACGGTAAATATGCCACTTGATCGAGGCTTACTGTAAGCGGTCTGTAGGTGCAAATTTTCTTAATTTGGAAATTTGCTAGTGACAATTGGTCGCCATTGATGTTAGCTGTGATGTAATTGTACTTAACGTTGTTTTTGTAATATTTTGTCTGTTTTTCAGTTTTGATTGTCGATTTGTTTTGTTTGTATTCTGTAGGTCTCTCCTTTCTTGTGTATTTCTCTACACATTTTTGGTTAAAACAGTGTTGCCATTTGTATTGTTTTGTATTTTTGTCTTTGTATTTTTTTTTGGTTGTACTACATTACTGTCATGCACAGTCTACATACACATACTTGGTCATGTTTTGATATTATTGATAAGGTAGACTCTTCATATAGAGTTTGTTAAATAATATTATATAAGATATTTATACAAGTTCTTTGATAAAAGACTTGTTATCTACAAAGATTGAGACAGTAAAATAAAGTGAAGTGAGTATACAAGTCTAGCATTTCAGACTTGTCTCCCATTGAAGTGGGATAAGGTAATTTATTTAATTTTTTTTTTCAGGTTTCTGATCTCATTAGACAGAATGTCTACATTGGATTTCTTCATCCAGCAAGGGTTGACCCTTGGTAAGTCTGGTAAAGAATTGGAAGAATATTCATCTGCTCAATTCGCCATTGCATTAAAGTCAGAAGAAAAGAAACAAAAAGAGGAAATTAAATTGAAAGCAGAAGCTGAACTAAAGAAGCTAGAAGCTGAGAATAGAAGATTAGAACTTGAAGAAAGAAGGTATCAAAGAGAGGCTGAGGAGAGAAAAGCTCAAGCTGCTGCTGAGGAGAGGAAAGCTCAAGCTGCAGCTGATGAAAGAAAATTCCAGATGGAAATGGAAGACAAAAAACTTCAAGCTGCTGCAGAGGAAAAAAAACTTCAAGCTGCTGCAGAGGAAAAAAAACTTCAAGCTGCTGCTGAGGCTGAAATTAGAAAAATGGAACATGAGGAAAGAAAACAGAAGATGGAACTTGATGAAAAACTCGCAATTTTGGAGTTAGAGAAATTGAAATTGGCGAGTACGGGTGCTCAGCAAACAACTTCGAGTACGACAAAGGAGTTTGTTAGTAGGATTAAATTGCCTCATTTCAATCCTTTAAAGGATGACGTAGCAGATTATCTAGATAGATTCCAATTTTTGTGCGATACGCATAACATAAAAAAGGAAAAATATGTTGAACAACTGATGCCATTTTTTACAGGTGACACAGTGACTACTCTTATGACAATAGACGAACATGAGAGGACTAATTATGATGTTGTCAGGGCAGCATTACTAAAGAAATACCAATTAAAACAAGAAGACTATCGTCTTCGTTTTAGGACAATGTTGCCAGAAAATGGAGTAGATTTCTCTGATTTTGTTACAAAGATACGTCGTACATTTACACGATGGGTTGAGTTGTCTCAGATTGAGAAAACATATGAAGGTCTAATGGACTTATTATTGCGAGATAAGGTTTTGTCATCTGTTAATGATTCTTTTCTTGCATTCCTTCATGAGCGTAAGCCTAAAAACTTAAAAGAAATGGAGGAATACTGTTGTCAGTATGCCACAGCACATCCCCATGCTACAGTTAGCAATTCTAAAGTGAAAGAAGGGTTGCCAGCTGCTTCGGCAACACCATATGGCCCTAATTTCAGAAAAAAATTTCAGGGTGCTCAACAAAATTGGAATAGGGGAAGTAATCAAAATTACACTCAGAAGCGGAGTAATCCAACACATGATGGTTCTTCGTCTATGCAGTGGAGACAAGATGGTAGTTCTCGTAATTTTAGTGGTAATAATTTGAGACACTTTCGTAAAGGCTATCCAAATAATAACTATTCAAATTTTCGAGGTAATCATTCTCGACGTCAAGATTATGACGATGGTGAATTTAGAAACCGGGATTCAAACCGGAATGATGATTACAATAGGCAATATGATAACAATTA
This sequence comes from Oreohelix idahoensis, assembly GCA_024509875.1. Lineage (NCBI taxonomy): Eukaryota > Metazoa > Mollusca > Gastropoda > Stylommatophora > Oreohelicidae > Oreohelix > Oreohelix idahoensis. Next base: position 459,180 of record JAMPIV010011723.1, on the reverse strand, counting down.
CAGGGGAAATGATAGTCGAAATAATTACAGGGGAAATGATAATCGAGGTAGACCTAGGTTTAACAAAAAAAGACCTTACCAACAGGCAAACTCTGCGCAACAAGAGTTTGATGGAGCCTGTAATACAGTAAATGATAGTGGTAACTCTAGGGCTATCACTGGTTGTGCTTTCGATTTTGGGAGAGCAACTGAATGCCCCCAATGCTTAACATTGTTTGACTCATCAACTGTATCTACGCTAAGTTGTGGTCACCCTCTTCCTGCTCTACCTGCTACAGTTGCGCATGATGGGAGAGGATCTCTCATCTTACATAAAGGTCTAATAAATGATAGGCTAGTCTCAGTACTTTTCGATTCGGGATGTACTACCGTCGGGGTTAAGGAGTCTCTGATAGATCCTTGCTGTGCCACGGGAAAAACAATCAAATGTGTTACATTTGGTGGTACTATGGAAAGCTATCCTACTGCTATTATTAGGATTGACACTCCTTTCTTCACAGGAGATGTCCATGCATGTCTTCTTCCTAATCCTATTGCGGATCTTATAATCGGTCGTATTCATGGGGTTAAGGAATGCACCCCGCAACAAATTTCTAGTTGGGAAGAAAAAAACATTCAAACGGTCAATGCAGTGGTGACAAGAGCTCAAGCTCTTAATCCCCCAACTTCATCTGATAATAGTAATGAAGTTGATAGCCAAGACGAGCACTTGGTGATTTCCCATGACTCGTTTGTTAAACGTCAAGAAGAGGATCCTTCTTTGAAGAAATACTTCCTTCTTGCAAAGAAAGGGGATCCCAATCAAAATACGAATCACAAATCGTATATCACTATGAAGAATGGTATATTGGTACGAATGGTACAACACTCGGACAAGTCTATGCACTCGCAAATTCTTGTGCCTAAGTGTATGAGAGCCTTAATTCTTCGGCATGCACACGATTCTCAGTGTGCGGGACACATGGGTTTTTCCAGAACTAAAACTAGAGTCCTTGCGTCATTCTTTTGGCCATTCGTGAATAAAGACATCCGAATTTATTGCCGATCTTGCAAAATTTGTCAAGAGGTCAAGTCTAGGGGTCCGAGACATGCTGCTCCTATTCAGGCTGCAGATATTCCGATTCGGCCGTTTCAGAAAATGGCTATAGACATCATTGGTCCGTTCAAAATTAAGTCAGCCAGAGGACACCAATTTATCCTCACTTGCGTGGACATGTGCACGCGTTGGCCAGAGGCTATTCCTCTGAAGAGCATATCAACTGTCGATATCGCTGATGCTCTTTGGCTCGTATTTTCTCGTCTGGGATTCCCCGGAGAAATACTGTCGGATCACAGCACTCAGTTAATTTCGGACGTTATGTCTCAGGTAATGGCTACGCTAGACATTAAAAGGTCTCTCAGTAGTATTTATCATCCAATGTCCAATGGATTGGTAGAACGTCTTAACAGGACACTAAAGAACTTACTTGGCAAGATAACGGAGGATCATCCTGAAGATTGGGACAGGGTTTTACCTGCAGTCCTCTTTGCCTATAGAGAGGTTCCCAACGAGCATACAGGGTTTTCTCCTTTCGAACTTGTCTTTGGCGCGCAACCGCGCGGGCCAATGTCCTTGTTACACGATTTGATAACTTCCGATAATATTGACGATGATACACAATCGTCATATGAATATGTTATAGCTCTTAGAGAAAAGATTATCGAATCGTGCAGGTTAGCAACTTCATCTTCCGAATTTGCGAAAGAAAAAGCTAGGCGATTTGCTAATAAGAAAAGACGCCTACGTCAACTTTGTCCTGGAGACAAAGCATATGTCTTACTGCCCTCAAGAGAGAATAGACTTCTCATTTCTTGGAAGGGTCCATACACTATAGTCTCGAAAATTTCTGATGTCGACTATATTGTCGATGTGGATGGAAGGCATAAAACCTTCCATATAAATATGTTAACAGAGTTTATTGAACGTCCAGACTATTTACAGCCTATTTTCCAGGCGACGGACGACTCTCCAGTTCAACATGGTCACATCTCATCCCTGTCCGTTATACAGGATGAGGAAACTATTTTTTCTGACGTGAACTTACCTCTTCCTACGATTCCACTTATTTCAACGGAATCGTGGAGAGACGTTACAGTCTCTTCTAACTTGTCTTTTGAGGAACAGCGTCAAGTATCCTCTACGTTACAATCATATCAGGATGTCCTTACCGACATTCCTGGACACACAGATGTCATAGAACATGACATCATACTTACTGATCGTAATCCGATCAGAGTAAGACCATACCCAATACCTATTCATTTTCAAGCACAAGTCGAGAAAGAATTGGATGAAATGATTCAACTACAAATAATTGAACCATCCACTTCAGCTTATTCTTCGTCGATAGTTTATTGTTCGAAAGAAAGACAATAACATACGTCTTTGCGTTGATTATCGCAAATTAAATCAAGTTACGAAGTTCGATGCTGAACCTATGCCGTTATTAGATGATCTACTTATTAGACTTTCTAAAGCTAAATTCTTTACTAAACTAGACTTGTCGAAAGGTTATTGGCAAGTCCCATTGACGGAACACGCCAAACCTCTCACTGCTTTTTCGACACCTAGGGGTCTGTTTCAATGGAATTTTATGCCTTTCGGGCTTATGAACGCCCCAGCGACTTTCGTGCGCATGATGCGACGAATTCTATCAGATCGTGCAGATGTCATTGCATATTTAGACGACATCTGTCTTTTCAGCGATACTTGGGAAGAACACTATGTGGGTCTGAAGGAATTGCTATCTACTCTACGTGAGCATAGTTTGACTGCTAAACCCTCTAAAGCTTTTGTTGGGTTTAGTGAAATTTCCTTCCTAGGTCATCGAGTTGGTCATGGTCTGTTGAAGACAGAGGACCAAAACATTTCAAAGATATTAAATATCTCGGTTCCGAAGACAAAAAAGCAAGTGCGTAGTCTCTTGGGATTGATACAATTCTATGGAAGATTCATTGAGAATCTGTCCTCCATTATGGCACCACTTTCAACGTTATTGAAAAAAGGTTCTCCTAATATGGTGCGTTGGTCCCAAGAATGCCAATCTTCATTGGATCAGGTTAAGAATTTGTTCTCATCTCATCCTATCTTAAGACTACCGACGATTGATAAGACTTTTGTCCTTCGTAGTGATGCCTCTTCCACTGGCATTGGAGCGGCACTAATGCAGGAATATTCAGGAACTCTGCATCCTGTAATGTATATTTCTAGGAAGCTGAATGCGGCAGAAAGGAATTACTCGGTTTTGGACCGTGAATTGTTAGCTATGGTTTGGTCCATTCTTAAGCTACAAAGGTTCCTTCTGGGCGCGCATTTCTTTATGGAAACCGACCAAAAAGCTCTTACGGCTATGCAAAGTAAGGATTTGAAGAGCTCGAGATCTACTCGTTATGCTATTGCTCTTCAGCCTTTCCATTTCACGGTGCGAGCTATCCGTGGTTCGGATAATGTGATGGCGGACATATTGTCTAGATGCCCACATGATTCCAGTTAAATCTTGTGTCCTAGTTTTTCCTGATATATTTTCAGACTTAGGTCTGTCCTTAATATCATAATATGTTGTAATACAAATGTATTTGGATGATGTTTAGATAATTTAACAAATTTCATTTTGTCCATCCATCAGTGATATGTTGCTAAAATAGCATTGACATTTGTATATTGCTATGATTATATTATTTAGTAATGTTTGATATATGATTGGTATTGCCAGCAACTTAGGTTTCTTGAATGGTATTCCTTAGTTTGTTTGGCTTAAAGGAAATATTTTCTCCTATGTTGGGAGATGATTTGTACCCTCTTCTATTGTACCTGATATTAGGTTCATTGTTTGCATGAGCACAGAAGTGATACTGGTGCTATCTTGCTCATGAACATATTAAAAAAAAAAAAATTGCATTTTTTTTTTTACAGGGGGGTGGTAGTAATGTTGCTGTCATTTTCGACGGAGTCATCTGTCAAGTTATTTGCTTATGTTTGTATCATAAGTATAATTGTGTCTTTACCTGCGATGTCAGGTTGATTAGGGGTTGTCTTCCCTTGTTTATTCATTCATTGTGTTTGACCTTTAGGGTCAGAGGTTGACAGTTCGGCGTGGGCCTATGGGAAGGTTTTTTAAGCGGGGGTGAGATATACTTCCGGGAAGCCGGGAGGTCCTGTTTTTCTGAAGGGACCAAGAGTCCATTGTTTTTCGGGGAGAATCTTCGAAGTAACTGCTATGGCAGTTTTCCCCAGTGAATCTCTGTGCGTCGGGATGACGACAGAATTCCTTGTGTAGTTCTGAGGATTCATTTACCAGGTAATACCGACCTTTATGCATTATTACGCTTTTCGGTGGCAGAACATGTAAAGGATTACCTAGGGTGAACAGCAGCTCACTGATCCGCCATTTCAGAACTTATATATTTGTGCTCGAGGTAGCCATCCAAGACTGTTAGTCTTATATTGTCCAGAAATCCAGTGACGAAGATATATTGTGGGAGCCGCAGATTGGCGGAACTTCTATCTACAATAAGTATTACTGCAGGGTTGATGATAACCTATTTAACAGAAGTACACGGCCGACGTTAGGACGAGGCCTGTGCTTCCGGCTATTATACTACAGCCTGATATGTGCAATTGGCAGGGAGTGCCAAGTTGCACCTGTGTGTCAAGGTAACTAAGGCATCTGACGCGTTTAGTCAGAGACGCCAAGGGCGACGCTACGAACTGTCATTATTGAAGAACTTTGCTATTGACCATGCACGTCTATTCTGATGTTTACCTTTTTGAATGCCAAATGTATACCTATCGATGTCAGGTCAGCATGACCTTGTTACACTGACTGTTCCTGTTGATATTATGTGTGTTCCCGTCAATAAATGTCTTGAAACATGCCTGCAGTGTCAAAGCATCCTTGATTACTGCATGTGAGAGTATGGGTTGCAGGATCTACATCTATACGAGCCTAAACACATTCGCATCTTCATTCGCACCCACACTCAACTCATCATACGCTCGCACCACACATCTAACAACATGTATACTGTCTTGGGCCAGTGATCACATCAACAAGAAGAAAAAGACAGTTACACAGAGTACAGTATTTTAACTCTGCATAGTTGGAGCCCCCTTGGATGGTGGGGAATGCACAGTATGCCACATGCTTCTTACTCCTAGCTTGGTACCAGATATGACGATCCTTTAAATGCGAGCCAAGCCGAATAAACTGGAGCTTATGACTTCAACTCAACATGTTTCGGAATGGCAGAAAAGCCACAGGAAAAGCCTAGATTTGAAGTGTAATCTTCAACTTGGTATTGGCTGCAAAAGAGCAAGAAGCTCAGCAACCCTAGTTAAACAACAACAACAACTAATCAGCAAGTCAGCATTAAACTTAGCCCAATTAACAAGAATCAGAGCCATGTTTTAGCCTTTCCAACAACAGGTATCCAGTCAATGGTTGCCAGTCCAGCTCAGTCAAGTCAACAATTAGCACAAGTAGTGTTAGGTTAGTCAAGAAAAGTGATCAGTCATATTCTAATCAAGCTAACAATAATCACAAATAAAGTTTGGTCTGATTTACAACAAGCTCTATTTTCAGCTGTGTTGCCACTCTTGCTTTATATAAGAGATTGTATTATCTTTTGTTTGCTAGTGAGGGACTAGCCACATACAAAAATTACTTGTCTTCAGCTATTTATTCTGGTTACTTTCTGATCACAGCTGTTTAATATATGTAAGTGTATGTAAGTACTTTCCCCGTGCAGCAAAGTTACCAAATTCTGGGTTCAAATCCTGGTAGCGTCACATTCTAGTCTAACCAGCTGTAAATGGGTACCTGACTGTGCTCTTGAGCTATTGAAAGCAAAAGCAGCAAATGGGTAACTGGTCACCCAATTACATAAAGCTGTAACTAGTACAGTCTCTAACACTTCACTCTGCTATGACAATATCTGCTACGGCACTATATTTTTTTAAAAGTGTATATAAGCAGCCGGGCTTTGCCATAAATGTACCTATCTTTAACTCCGCAATTATTTTCCACCCTGTGCTGTAATTTTAAATCATGATAGACTAAAAACAATGCTCAGAGAGTTGTTTTGGCATGGGTGTCAAACTGCCCAACGCTCTGAGCGTTGTTCCAGAGTCAAAGAGTTAATGCATCTGTAGGTGTGTATAAACACTCATTTTACTGCGAGTTTAAAACTGGAGATAGTGATACACTGAATGAAACAATTAATGGAATATGTCACAGAACAAAAGCAGTTACTCAGAAAGTGTATTAGACCATACTAAAAGTGTTATAACAGTTGGAGAAACAGACAATGCTATCACATTAACTCTTACTATACGGCTCGCCAGCTGAAGTGGCGCGAGATTTTTACCAAATATACGGCTCGCCAGGTGAAGTGGCGTTAGACAGTAAGTCTCTCTTGGCAAAGTTTAATGAAAAATTGTCGATGTTTTATCCAATCCAATATTTATAAAGTCACTTCCTGTATTCAATCTGTTTACATTTTCAGCATCGTATATTGTTATTCGTCATTAATATTCGATTTTAGTACCTTTGTTGTTCGGCTGTTGACCGTAAACATATTTTTTCTAACCAAAATGGCTTCATCTTCAAACTTCTTCTTCTTCTTCCTCGTTCGCCCTGAAAAGGATGGTGGTTGCGTTGTGTCTGTTTGCGCCTAAGCTGTGATATTTGCACCTTTCGGTCGACACATCCGACTTCTGCACGGCATTTTTTTGAGACCGGGTTTGCCTTCCCATTTCGATCCGCACTCGCTCAGCCAGACTGCACTGCTGCAGACTGTTTCCAGGACCACCACGTGGAGGTGGAGTGCGGTCTTGACCAGCTCTGGTTCGCTGGTCCTGATGCAAGCAGTCAAGCTATGGGTCACTGACTGCATTCACTATTGCTGCATCTTGGGGTCCCAAGCAAAGGTTATCGGCTGTACAAGCAGCACAGCTTATTTCTTCTTGGATTGAACATGAGGATGATCAGTTATCGAGTGATGATGACAGTTCAGATTCAGAATATATTTTACCCATGAAGATATATGTAATCAAAACACTGAATCAGATGAGAAGGGGGTGTTTCCCCTAGCTGGTTCTGTCAGTAGTACTCGTACTAGAAAAGACAACAAGGAAAAGGTAAAGCTCCCATGAAGAAAAGATTAAAAGAAGATATATCTAGATCACCCCATAGAGAAGCAGAACCCACAAGTACTGATGGTAATACAAGTGCAGTGAATGAGAAAATTAGGTGGAATGAAGTTGATGCTGGCTCAACACAAAATGCTTTCTGCTTTGTACTGCCTCATGCTAGGATTACAGGTGTGAATCCAAATATTATACCTGATGATTCTTCTGCATTTTATTGTCTCAAAGCTCTTTAAACTAATGAGATTATAGAAGAGCTTACTGTTTCTATAAATGAATATGCCGGACGACTCTGTCAGTCAAAATCAGAACTGGCGACAAAAAGATCTATCAAGTCTGGTATCAAGTTACATCTCCAGAACTGTGCAAGTTTTTTGCTGTGATAATAGCAATGGGGATTATAAAAAAACCAGCCATTAGTGATTATTGGTCTAATGAAGGCTTTATGCAAACTCCCTGGTACAGACAGATGTTTACACGGGATAGGTTTCAGATGTTATATCACACGATGTTTCATGTGAGTGATGTAGATGCACAAGGTAAAGCAAAGATCGAACCATTTCTACAGAAAATGTTATCTAGATTCCAGGAAGCATTTTACCCTTACAAGGAGCTGTCTTTGGGTGAAATGGTAATTGGGTGGAAAGGCAGATGGGCTCACAAAATGTTCAATGCCTCTAAACCCAAAAAATATCTTGTGAAGACATTCGGTCTTTGCGACAGTAGCACTGGGTATGTAGAAAATTTGTTGATATACTTTGGGGCCAATACTTCTTACAAACCAGATATTGATGTAAATAGCCAGCAAGCCATCAAAGTTTTTGACACTTTGCTACAACCATGTGGAAAAGGTCATCACATCTATGCTGATCGATATTACACAAGCGTGCAGTTGCTTCAATATCTGAATAACAGGAGTCATTATTTCACCGGGACTGTTAACGTTAATCGAAAGAACTTCCCAAAAGAGCTGAAAACTACACAGCTAATGCATATGGAAATGAAATGGTATATGGAGCAAGAAAAAAGATTTTTATGTGTAATGTTTAGGGACAAATAAGCAAAAAAAACATGCATTCTTGTATCAAGATGCCAACAGTGGAAAGCAAGGACATCACCAATCGCTTTGGTGAAACAAAAAATAAACCACTGATGATTAATGATTACAATCAACGCATGAATGGATGTGACAGAGTGGACCAAAGCATTGTAACATATGGCACATTTAGCAGAAGAACAAGAAAGTGGTAGAAAAAAATTTTCTTCTGGATTTCCAGCAATTTACTCCCAGGATTGGACATGGCAATCAAGTGAACAATCCAGTCAACAGACTAGGAGGAACAAACCATATTATTAAAAAATCAAAATTTCATCGCAACTGTGTCGTTTGCAGCACCCCTCAAGTAAGGGTCAGGACATCCTTTTATTGTGAAGGATGCGCAAATAAACACCATCTACGAGGCGTGTTCAAATGAAACCCGCCCGTGCTGCGCCAAGTGGACATTTGTAGGAGGAGCATGATGACGTCACATCTGACGTAATAAGCACATACGCATGTACAAGTGTGTAAGTGTTCATTCTCCTAGTATTCATTGTTTATGCTGCAGACCGTTAAAATAATGGCCTGTGTGATACGGAATCCGTCCAAGGTCGATCAGCGAGCGGTGATTCAGTTCCTAACAGCCGAAGGATGTCGACCAGTCGACATTCATCGCCGAATGAAAGCAGTGTATGGTGACAAAAGTGTGTCTAAGACTACAGTGAAAGACTGGGCATGAATGTTTCGAGAAGGACATCAGTTAACGAAAGATCTTCCGCGGCCAGGTCAGGTGCATATTGTTGTGACAGAAGAAGCCATCGCCGAGATTGATGCAGCAATACGGGTGGACCGTTGTCGGAGCTTACGTTCGCTAGCAGAGGAATTTGCTGTGTCTCTTGGGACAGTTCAAATGGTGGTTAGGAAGAAACTGAAGTATCGAAAGGTGTGTTCACAATGGGTCCCACAGATGCTGACCGATCACCATAAGGAAGAACGCATGGGGTGGAGTATGAACCACCTGCTGCGTTACAAAGAGGAGGGTGATGCATTTCTGTTGCGCATAGTGGCAGGAGATGAGTCGTGGTGCCACCACTTTGAGCCATGCAGCAAAACAGTGAGCATGCAATGGAAACATCCCGGATCACCAAAACCCAAAAAATTCAAGTCACAGATTTCCGCCGGTAAGGTTATGCTGACCGCATTTTTTGACCATGAAGGACTTCTATTGGTAGACTTTAAAGAGCCTGGCGTGAAAATCAATGCCATCCGCTACAAAGACACACTAGACAACCTGCATACAGCCATCAAGAATAAACGACCCGGCATGCTTTCGCGTGGTGTGATTCTGTTGCACGACAATGCTCGTCCACATGTTGCGAACATTGTGCAGGAAGCGTTAGCAAGGAAAAGGTGGGAAGTTCTGCCACACCCAGCCTACAGCCCTGATCTGTCACCATGTGACTTTCATTTGTTCGGACCCTTAAAAAAATCTCTAAAGGGACAACGATTCGACTCCGATGCAGACATCAGGGCCTCGGTGACCAAATGGTTCAATAAGCAACCAAAGTCATTTTTCTCGGACGGCATCTGCCGTCTACCCAAGCAGTGGGATGTGTGTCTGAATGCCTATGGTGACTATTTCTAAAGAACCCCAGTGAGTACTTGCTTCATAACAATTGCTGTATTTAATTCTACTACTCCTGCTGATGTACCTTACATATATTTGTTATAAAGCCACTGGGACGGGTTTCATTTGAACATGCCTCGTACATCCAAATAACTGTTTTGCTGCTTATCATGAAAGGAAATAGTTTGTGGTAAATGTAAATATCAGTTGTGTATAAAGTTGTGTACATAGTTTATTTTCGTCATGATTTTTCAATATGTGACCTGAACATTTCAAAAAGAAACAATATTTTTATTTATTATTAAAAACAACTGAAACTTGTCTGTGTTCCGTATAATTGGATGAAAGTGGTTCTAGGAGTTCCAGGCTTCCAAATTGGATTATTTTTGTGGGTAAGTACAACTTTTTTCCAAATTTATTATATTTTTAAATTTTTCTGCATTCATTACTGCATATGTTGCATGCATGTTTAAAGCCATTGAACAATTCAGTTAGGTGCATGTCAAAGGGGTTCCATTTCTCTATATTTACATATATAAAACTTTATGTTATCATTATAAATAAATTATTTAATGCAAAATCAGAAACGGTAGTCATGTCTGTAAATTTAGGCTTAAAATATTTGTGCGCTTTATCTAAATATACCAAAAAAATTCAAATTGTGATAAAAGCTTTATTTGTGTTCAGAAAAAACTGAAACTTTCCTACATTATGTGAAAATGGATGTACTTTAAAATGAAAGTAGGTTTAGGGGTTAAAGTTTACCAGAATTAATTATACATATTGATAAGTACAATTTGTTTCTCAATTTTTTCAATTTTAAAATTTTTCTGCACTCATTACTGTATATGTTGCATGCATGTTTAACACCACTTAACAATTAAGTTAAGTGCATGTCATAGATGTTTCATTTCTCCACATTTTGATATATAACACTTTATGTTATCATTATAAATAAGTTATTTAAGGCAAAATCAGTAAAGGCAGTCATGTCTAAAAATCTACTCTCTGAAATCAGCTCGTAAAAACGCGGTTTTTGAGCACGTATACTAAGAGTTAAGAATACAAAAGGCAAGAGGAGCATTTATTTCTTTGGGAATCGTAAGGAAATCAAAAGAAATCAAGTCCAACACATCATCTCAAATGTCAAGGCTGTCCTATTGTATGGTTGTGAAACATAGCCAACAATAAAAAATCACAACCAGAAAGACACAGACTTTCATACATGTGTACTTGTGCTGAACAGAAGGATTGAGATGGTATGAAAAGATCACTAGTGTGGAACAGATGGATTGAAATGGTATGAAAAGATCACTAGTGTGGAACTGATGGCAAACAACAAGACAAGCACCAGTGGAACAGGAGGTGAGAAGAAGACTGGCAATGAATAGGACACACATTAAGAAAACCAGTTTATAGCATTACAAGGTAGTCCCTGTTCTAGGATCTCCAGGGTAAGAGAAAGAGATGGAGATAAAAAAAAAACACACGAAGAGAACTGGAGGTAGACACGATAAAAGGGATAATGAAGACATGAAAAGACCTTGAATGGTTAACCCAGGGCTTGGTGTGTTTTTGTTGAGGACATGTGCTCTTTAGGGAGCAGACAGATATTGGCTGGCTGACTAAATAGTGTTATCATGTCATGTCGCATTGTACCAGCAAGAGCTGACAGATATTGGCTGGCTGACTAAATAGTGTTATCATGTCATGTCGCACTGTACCAGCAAGAGCTGACAGATATTGGCTGGCTGACTAAATAGTGTTATCATGTCATGTCACACTGTACCAGCAAGAGCTGACAGATATTGGCTGGCTGACTAAATAGTGTTATCATGTCATGTCGCAATGTACCAGCAATGTCTGTGGCCAACTCTCACAATAAAAAAACACAGTTAAATCTTTCAGATCACAGATTATTTATCCAGCACACAATGTAGAATGAAATGAAATTACTTATTTGTCTTGTGTAGCATAAAACTGATCACATGTCCTTTATTTGGTGTAATGCGTCACATAACTCTAATACTGTCTATTAATATTGTTACTGATAGGAAACTACAGTTGGGGGCTCAGGTGTCCCCCTTACTAAGCAAGTATTTAAGCCATTTACTATAAAGTTAAAGGTTAAACAATCCGTTATCTATTATTTAGTTTGGTTTGGTTTTAAGGGCTATCTTCATTGCACACGGACAACTCCATCAGTGCTCCGATCTCCTCCCTTAGATCACACAAGGAGGATCTCAGCACAGTGCATGAACTCCATAGCACTGGCGAGAATCCCAATGTGTGTATATAGGAACCACACATTCTATACATTAGTTTGTGGTGGGTAGGCTTTAAATTGTTAAATTTTCGCCAGGGCAGCAGCCTTATGGCCTACTCTTTATGATTTCCAACTGCTGTGGGATTTTTAACGTGCGCAGCTTGCACACGGGACCTGTTTTTTCACCCTTATCCGGGAAGGTTAGGCATCTGATCTCACTACCCAGGAGACCAGAGAGGAGTATGACATCATTAGGACCACTGGTTCAGACAAAAAAATTTCCATAAATTATACTCCCTCTACTGAGAATTGAACCTAGTACCTTAGAATTCGAGGCAGATGCCACACCTCTTAGCCACTCTTATCCATTATTAACCATGTATTTAGCCTCTTTCAGTATGGGTGGTCTCTTATGAGACAAAGGAAGAATAGAACAAGTGCTGCCTCAGGCATGATGCACAAGGCCAATAATATGAGGTTGTGTCCATCTGGCAAGGGTAACCTTATTATGTAAAACTGCTACAGAAACCAATGCTACAAGTGCCTGTGAATGCTTTGACCAGGTTTCCTGTAAGGGAGGGGGTCAGCTACAGCGGTGGCTCTTGCTCCATGGGAAGCATAAAGTAAAATGATGATGAATGTGTAACTGATGATTTATTAAAGCTGACCTGTCCATGATTTTTTTTTTTTTTTCAACGTACGCCCGCTATTACTCTCGAGGCAAAATCTCAGGTTAGTATATCTAACGTGAGACTGATTTTACGTGAGTATCCTATTTTTCCCTGTACACTAACAGGTGTCCTCTCGCCTTTCAGGCAGATAGTCGCCGTCTTCGGAGAGGTCCCTGATCTAACTTCTGTTTTCTAATTAAAATACAATGAGTAGAGCATCAAAGTGAAGCAGTTCCAGAGCTATGAAATGTGAACTTTAAAATTATGGTACGTAGAATAAGACCAGTACAGTTAAATGTGAACTGTGTAAGCTCTCAGGATTATTAAGCAACTAACAACAAAGGCAGCCATCATGCACTTGGTTTACTCACATTTCAGTGGTGACAGCAGCCCTCTTTTGCAAGAGCCCCTGACCCAGGTTTTCTGTTATATATTCACCCCTAAGAACAAAGGGTGTTAGTTATTTTGCATGAGTAACTGTGGAAGGGCTAATATGTTAGTGCATGGGTTCATATTGCATGTATTTCAAAACAGCCCAATCTAGAATCTAGTGTTTAAGATATAATGGCATACATTTTTCTAAAAATATTTTTCATTCCAGTATTCACTTTCATGTCTCTTAAAAAAAAAATTTTTTTTTTCCCCTGGAACTTTACACAAAATCAATTTAAAAAAAATATCAGTGCACCATACCAGTTTCATTTTTTTTTAAACTCCCAAAAATAATAGGTTACTTGAGTACTACCAACTAGTTAAACTTTCACAAAATGAGAGGACTGGATTTAAGGTATGGGCAACTCTAAGTTAAACAATATGAACATATGTTTATCAATGTTAACATCATAAAAATATGTTACCAATTATCACATTTATGTTAATATGATGAATAAAAGTTTATCAATATTTAACTTATGAAAAAATGGTTATTACAAGTAATATTAAAAAGTAAAAGCATATTCATCAATGTTAACATAATGTTAATGAACAGCATTCTACCTGTCTTAAAACATAAAATTAACCCTTGCAGTGCCTGGTATATGAAGATATAAGCAAATATTGCACCTTTTCTGGCCACTGACTTTATAGAATGTTGGTTCAGAAATACATTTACTATTAATACAATAAGAACATTATAAACCACACTGGTATTGAATACATTCTTTACAAACTTGCCAGAAATGAAGCCATAGTGCAATATACTTGAGTGTTGCGTAGCAACAAGTAAACAAAGTAATTTATGCTATGCCCTGTGTAGTTCCATGGGGTCTCTGAAGAAACAAAGAAAGAACAGGACCAATGCTCCTTCAAGCATATCGTAAGTCGTAACTAATACAAGGTTGTGAATGTGGCTGGCAAACTCATCATATCAATCAGATTGTTACAGATACCACCACTGCAAAAGTCTTTGCTTTGTTGCAAGTTTCCTCATGTGGACCATCTGCAACGGTGGCTCCATGCTCCAAAAGGAGTGAAAAAGGGGGATGATGATGATGATGAATCTACATTACACCATAAGAGTGAATACCTCTTCATGTGAGTAATTCCTATCCTTTGGCACGACATAAAAATGTGTACAGTTTAGTACTTTGACATGTGACAAAACTAAGACTGAGAAGTACAGTGACACTCAATAAGAACTCCAAACATTAAGTACATCAAGAAGAAAACACCAACAAGACAATATGTTACAAAATATAACAAAAGTAAATACAACAAGCTAGTTTACCAAATGATGTAGTACAAAACAACAGTAAAACATTAAACAGTTCTGAAACACTAATTAAAATAACAGTTAAACATAAATAGTTCTGAAACACTACATAAAACAAGAAGAAATCTTATGTTATCCATTTATACAATCACACTAGTAAACATAATAATACTTAAGTTACCAAGCAATTAAAATAAAACATCTAACACTGTCAGAAACAGAGACAGATGTGCTTATGTGAGAGCTTGCACTGATTTAACATTTCATTTTGCCTTTCATGAATGCTGAGATTAAGTAATTTACCGAAGCTTTTATGGAATGGAGTTAAACTTAATGAACAATAAAATTAACAATCATTAGATCTTACATTCCAGGAAAAGAAGACCCTTATCAAGGCCATCAGGAAAATTGACCAACAAAGAGACAACTATCACTATCTTGATCGAGCAAAACAGGTGATCCTGTTCCATATTAGAACAGGACATAACAGACTGAACAGTCACTTATACAGACTGAGATTGGTCCCATCACCCCTATGTACGTGTGGACAGGCAGCACAGACAGCCGAACACATCCTGCAAGACTGCCACATGCTTAGTCAATTGCAAACTGAACATTGGCCCACAGAGACGCACATCCACACAAAGCTGTTTGGGAGTCTTGACGAACTTTCAACCACAGCAACATACATCCAGAGAACCGGACTTCTTGTGTAGACATTACTAAACAACAGCGAATGAGAAGAAGAAGAAGAAGATCTTACATTTGAGAAACAAGAAATACAACTAATGTGGCATCTACTTTTGACAAGCAATAAATATAACAAATTTTACTTCTTAGATTTGAAGATCAATAACAGCACTATCATGTGTATCTTTTCTTAAGGAACATTAAGTCTAACACTGAAACTATATATCTCCTATGAAATCACATATATTCATGAAAAACCAATATAGATAATGCTGCATCTAACACTTGAATAATAAATAACCATTACATATTACATCTGAAGCTTAAACATATCATTTATGACTAGAAACAATCTAAAGTAGTAAAGCACTATCAGTGATGACTACAATTATGTTACACTAAGCTATAAATCACTTTTGACTATAAACAAACTAACATAAGCTCTATAGAACTTTTAACTAGGAACAAGGTAAAACTATGCAGTATATCACTTTTGACTATAAACAAACTAACATAAGCTCTATAGAACTTTTAACTAGGAACAAGGTAAAACTATGCAGTATATCACTTTTTACTATAAACAAACTAACATAAGCTCTGTAGAACTTTTAACTAAGAACAAGGTAAAACTATGCAGTATATCACTTTTGACTTGTAGAAAGCAACACTAAGTTCTGTATTACTTTTGATTAGAAACAAAGTAAACTGTACTCTAGAATATCAATAAATATTTGGAAACATGTAAAAAATATGGTCTAGAATATAAGTTATAAATAAGTGCAGGATAAACTGCACTGTTAAACTCTACATGTATGATATGTGCTTAATGTTGCTGTCTGTAGCACTTATGTTAAAGGCAACAGGTGTTAAGTTCTGCAAAGCTCTGGAATATAACATTTAATTTATGTCAAAATTTAAGGTTCAACACATATTTTGCATGTGGTGGAAATAACCTATTGAGACTGAAAACATCAATGATGCAATGTGTAAGCAGTGTTCCATTAAATGGCAGTGAAAGCACTTATTGACACAGAAAAAATGCTCAAAGATATATTCAGTGAAATTTTCAGTGACTGATAGTGAAAATACTTGTTTTTTCTATAATCCTTCAGCATATGGCTTCAACAAACATTCTCTAATGTCCTCTATTCAGGGCTACTTTTTCCAATTCCTACGATGATGGGTTCACTATTCTCACTTGATCTTCTTATGCTCAGGTCATGTCTTCTAAGTGCCTTAATGTTTTTCTCTCATCTTGTGTGTTCTACTGTTAGGCCTGATGAGCAAAATTCTCAGTGGGTTTATTGCAGCTTGTGTCTTATCCAACTGCATATTCTTCTTGTTAATAGTTGGTTTGGGTTTTAGTCTGCTTCATTCCACAAGACATTGTCAGAACATCTGATTTTCATACATTTCTGTCATTTGTTAAAAGAATGCCTGCAATGTGACAATGATTATGTTTCAAGTCTTTGTGTCTGCTGAGGATCCTCAGTTTGTTTGCTGTGATGAGGGATTATGTGTTTCACATGGTCTTGAGTGTAGAGAGGATAAATCTTATGCAGATTATACATGTGATGATCTTTAGTTTCTCCATATGCAGAGACAATGCCTCTGAGGCAGCTACAAATTCTCAAACCTCTGCCACAGTGCTTCATGCACGTCTCACAATGCTATTGTACTGATTATTATGATGTTTGTGTTTAATACAGGTCCACCTTAGCAACTATTTTAGAATTGCTGTACGTTTGGTTTTGGTTATGATTTTTCTTACAAATAAAAGAGGCAAACGTCCTCTGTTAAATCCAAATCGTCGAGGGTCTGAGTTAGTGACTAATGCAAGAATGTTTTTTTTTAACTTTGTTGCTATTTCCATTGTCATGACGACTCTTCTCCCTCTCAAGCCAGACTTGGAAAACTTCAGTCAGATTTCCACTGTAAACCATTCAGCACTTTGCCTTTGTATTGCTATGTCAAGAGTCAGTATAAGGATAAATAAACAGACTATGTATATGATCAAAAGATAATGAAAATGCTTGTGAAAAGACATTTAATGTGTTTGCTTGGATAGTAAAAAATTTTCAGTTATGAGGTGCTGAAACTTTTCAATGATGGTGTAGTAAAAATTTAAGATAATGAAAAAAAAAAATCAGCAATAGTACTGAGAAAATTTGTGATAAATATGAAAAAATACAGCAGTTAATGATGGTAATTTGAAAATGTCTCATAATGGTAAAAATGGAACTGTTCAATGATGGTAGTGTAATGAAAATGATAACTGGTAAAAATTAAACTTCAGTGATGTTATTGTGAAAATGTTAAGCTAACAATGAAAATTACATCTAAATAGAAAGTTATTACAACAAACAAAAGTATCAAAGATAATATTACAGGTATTAACTGCCATTAAAACATACTCAGTTAAATGAAACCCAAAAAAAGTTGTTTACAACACTGTCCTATGAATTAATGTAAAACAAATATTCAATTAAAATTTTAAAACTTCTAAAGGCACTAAGAAATATTTTTTGAGCTGACTAATGACCTGTTCCAGTAGTTAGTAATCTACAGGGTGTCCCAGATGTCTTGGTGCAGTTTTAAGCTTTCGTAACTTCAGAAATATAAATGCTGCAAACTGACAATAAACCTCACTTGAAAGTTTAAGTTAACTTGCTTTTACACATATTTAGTGCGAATTTTGAATAATACATTTTAAATTTTAATTTTTTGTTTCAGTCCTTCTGATTGAAGATGGCAAACTTTGAAGAAAAAGTTAACCGTGTTCTCTGGTTAGCTGACCTCAAGTTCACAACAGCAGTAAGAAGAAAATTCGCTTCCCATTATAAGAAGGAGGCTTCCCACAGAAATTAAAATTGGTTTTCAGAATGTTCAGTTCAGCAGACACATAGCACACTGATTCTTTGGAACTCAAATGCCCTCTCAAATTTCATCCAGTCTCTTGGCTTGCCCGGAGTCTCCTGTATCTACGTTTGTCATGAATTGAGCTAGTTTCCTTGAAATTTTTCATCCAGCTGTTAATTAAATTTTTGTGGGAAGCCTCCTTCTTATAATGTGAAATTCTATTTATGATTTGCTATTCTGAGTCTCCGCAGCTTTGCTCATACTTCCAGATTTAAAATCAAATTCCTGTGTGCCATCACAACAATCTTAGAAAAACCTTTTTACAATATATGTATCAGAAGTTCTTATTAAACACATGCAGCAGCTATTTTTGGGACACAAAATATATTTAATTTTCACATAACAAACTCTGAAATCTTATATAGTAAAAGTCTTATAATAATTTTACTATAACAGGAAACATGAATTTAACTAGGGGCTTGCATGCTAGAAATTGTGAACAGAGGTGTCAAGTTACTAGATTTTTTCATCATCCCAGACTGTTGTCTGAATACTTACTCTGCTGCTGAATACGTCTGTCTGGCAACCCACACTTCTCCTTCCCCACCTCCTCCTCCTTCAGCAGCTGTGTCTTTGTCCTATAGTTCAAAAAGAAGTGCAGATCAGATCTGACAAATTAATAACAATTACCATAACACACAGAAAGTGTTACATATTACTTCAGTGAACTGACTGAAACAATCCATGAACAAAACCATTTCCCATAGGAAAAGTCTCTCCTCATAGATACCACAGCCCAACATTGGGGACACCCATGGGTTATTGGAGACACACATGGGTTATCAGAGGCCTTAAGGGGCGCTAAGAACAGAAACAATGTAACCTACCAGGCAAGTCACAGACGTTGACTAAGGAGGTTGGCCATGGGACCAGCTAGCCCGTGCTGTATAAATTCAAGTCCAAGAAAACTTCAACAACATGGACAAGTCAACTAAGTTAGTTTAAATAACTCAGATAAGCCACTTAAGATAGAAAAAAACGGCCCCTGTTAAGGAGACATGAAATGGTTAATGAAAGCAATGAGAGAGCTGACAGACTAGCTCTGAGAGCACCCATAGTGGGGACACTGGATATGGATAAGGGAGAAATTATATGTACTAAAGACAATTACTGATTGCCTGTTAGAGAACGACACGTCCATTGATAAATCAACAAGGCTAAGATTGCTGGAATTAGGCATCATATGTAAGACTAGCAAGGATGGACCTATGAGAGGATGCATCCATCATTTATACAACCAGCGCACTATAGGAACAGTTAGCATTCATACCCTTCATCATTTGCGGAGGGAGACTGAGCACTCATGGGTTTGGCATGAGTGCAACGATGTTGATTCTGATCAACAATAACAATGAAGACACTGCAAGACCTTGAACAGATGTCACAGGAAAGGGAGGCTTGCAGTGTAATTTTTGAAGGCTTGTGCTCCACACTAGCTGAAAGGTCATGATGATGATGATGAACACTGGGGAACAAAGCATGTCATAAAAGGTAATGGAGGGTTGTGGATGGGGCTAGCAACCTCATCATATAAAACAAACTGCTACAGAAACCATCATTGTAAAAACACATGAAGTGCTCCGGTCAACAACAAAAAAAAAAGGGGGGAGGGATCAGAACATTCATTCAGTTATAGGTAAAGATGAAAATCTCTCATGTATCTAGACAAATTCTCATTATTTCTGTCTTTATCTTGGGGTGCTTGTGCAGAATGGGGTAGAAATGGTATAACAAGATCACTAATGTGGAATTTATGACATGAACCAGACACTTGCCAGCGGAACAAAGAGATAGAACACGATGGCGATGGATAGGACACACACTGAGGAAACCTGAGGATAGCATTACAAAGCAGTCTTTGTTCTGGAACCCCCAGGGTAAAAGAGGCAGAGGTAGACCAAGAAACACATGGAGAAGAGAACTGGAGACAGAAGTGAAAATGATGAGGAAAATGTGGAAAGAGCTTGAGCTGATGGCACGTGACAGGAGGACTTGGCTTGTGTTTGTTGAAGGCCTATGATCTTTGAGGATACTGACTGACTGATTGATCTAGAAAAATCAATAAAACTACCTTTAACAAGATGAATGTATGAAGTTGTAGTAAGGCCTGAAATATATCAATACAGTATTTCTGGTGGTTAATTTTCCTACTGAGATGGATATTTGTTCGCTGTGTCCTGTAAAGAGGCCTTAACATTTGATTCTCATTAAAAATTATCTCTATCATCAGCTTCATAATCATCACTATCATTATTATCATCATCTGAAGTCTTATCTCTGAAGCTTAACTACAAAATATCACCATTTCTTTAAGCCCATCTAGAATATTCTGTCTTCCTCCAAAGGAAAGTTAAAGGATCTTGTTACACACCCATTGAGGCATATTGGGAATATGGTGTTAGGCCCAAATTTTCTTGACTATCGGCACACTAAGGGTGATGTGGTCAGCATCACGCTGGCCACCTTAACCTTCCCAGAGCTGCTCTGGTTCATGCTGGGTCGACCCCAGAGCCATTTGCGGTCTAAAAAATCCCACCTCAACTGGGGATCAGAGCTAGGAAGCCAGTGCACCAACCACTGCACTATCATGGCTCCCGTCTTCCTCCACTTGTATGGTAAAAGGTTAAGGTAGTCCCATAGCAGATACTGCCATAGGGAAGTGAAGTGTTAGAGACTTCACTATACTTGGTCCAGCATCGAGAGGTGGGGTGATCAGTTCCTTTCCTCGCCACCTTTTCCTTCTCTAACCCAAGAGCAGAGTCAAGAACCCATTTACAGCTGGGTAGACTGGATCAGCAAGAATATACTGCGTTCACCTTTCTTCAAAATATGCATTAAAAAATATATATAACCTCCTTGAGTTGTAAATTATATAAATACTTCTTTGCTGTATTTATTTTGCATCCAAAGTCAGTGTTTTTGCTAATCAGCCATATTTATTAGCTCGTAGATTAAACTAAAATAATACAAATTAAACTGAAAGCTAATATTAAGATAATATGCAGATTTTCACTTTAACAGAAAAACTTTGCATAATATTATAATTCCATCAAATAGCCTTCGGTTAATTTCGTTACCAGCTGCATTTAGTGTACACAATTAGTAACTCTAGGAGACAAACTACCACATCAATTACCTTCTCCTGCTCATCCTCTTTGGAAGTGCTCCGGTCTATGAGGTGGAAAAATTTGAAACAGAAGTCCTGCTCAGCAATACACACTCTCTCAAGTTCTGTAAGGACTTTTTCTAAAACCTGAAACAAAGCGGTTAATGTCTAATGGCTTATTGCTTTATTCACACGAGATAACAAGAACTAGGGGAAGATGTTCTCAAGTGCTGTAAGATCTTACTCTCAAAACCATCTTTCTTTATTACATTCTATGAAGTAAATATATTCTTGTCTCAACTGACCATTTTAGAACATATATTGTTCATAACTCAACTTACCATTTTAGAACAAGCACTGTTCATAACTCCTTTGACCGTTTTAGAACAAACATTGTTCACATTCACAAACAAAAAAAAAAAACATTTTGGTGATCTATGTTATTTTATCAAACTATTTGTCGGTTATAATTAGGGTATTTAGTGCCATGTTATTTTCAGTTATGTGTTATATTAAAATAACTATTGCCGCTTGCAATCGATTGCTGTCGGTTGTGTTAATTTATATTAGAATTTGTTGTTTTTACGTGTCATGTTATTTGTATCACTTCAGTGTTTCTCCTTACATCATAAGTATATAAACCAATAAAACAGTATTGAATCAGTTCTACAAATTAACGGTTCACGTGAAACAAGGTCCCTTGTTTCACGTGAACCGTTAATTTGTAGAACTGATTCAATACTGTTTTATTGGTTTATATACTTATATTCCTTACCAGTTTTACAGCAGCCCCTTAATTTATCTCCTTACATCATGAGTAGTTAGCAGTTTTTTTTTGTTTTTTTTTAAATGTGCGGTTCCTAATCGCAATTCTGAAGGCGTTTCTTCTTTCTATTAAAATGAAAATCCGGAAGTCTATAGAAACTGGTTAAATGAGTAAGTCTGAAGAACCTTCGACAGCAGCCACCAAAATTTACAAATGTACATGTAGCCAGTCAGAGTGCATCAAACATATGTTTGTATCCAGTCAGCTGTTTTCTTTGTTATATCAAGCTCTGTCGGAACCTGGCATGTGGTGGATGTGATAGCAAATCAGCTGAACTAGTAGTGTGTGTGTGTGGGTGCGCACATGCATGTGTGGGTGCGCACATGCATGTGTGGGACAAGAAACTTTATACCGAGCATTTTCACAGGAGATAATCTGATCATTAGAAAGGTCCCCCATAAGACAAGTGCTTCAGTCTTCTTACATACAAACTTGACACTCAAGGAGGACAGGCTCACATTGGTCATGACTTTCAAAGTGTCACCATTTTGTTGATGTTTCCTCTGCCTGTGCTGGAAAACTGATCCCACTCCACCTTGGCTGCAATATTTAAATTGGCTGCTTCCTCCTGATTTTATCCATTCTGCCAACTTGAAGTGTTTGTGAAAGTAACGACTTACTGTTCTAAATTCTTCAGCACAAAACAGTCGTTCAACAGTCAGCAATATGTCTTTTGCAGTTTCCTCAAGTCTTTTAAGTGCCTTTGCACTTGATTATCCTTTTAGACATAGCTGTTTCTGCAGATCATAATACTGAGGCTGCTGGCACACATTCTGTGCCTACTTTTACAGATATGAATTTTGTTGTGATATATGTTCTGTGATATATAAATATAAAACCTGTATCAAGATCTTGAGCAAGAACAGTATTCTGTTGTACAGAAGGGCAAAAAAATAAGATAAAATGTTACGACAGAAACCATTCGTTACATAAACTGTTTAACAAATATCTATATTTTTTTAAAATGATGCACAGATGCAGCAAGGACTGAACTGATCTACCTGATCAAAGACGCTTCTGATGGCAATGTCAAGTTCAGAGCCATACTTAACAGCAGAAGAGTCAACACTCTGGATGGAGCCTGAGCGTCCTCTGTGGTCTAGCTTGGTAAGGCTTGTAGATGATCCAG
Source organism: Oreohelix idahoensis (assembly GCA_024509875.1). Lineage (NCBI taxonomy): Eukaryota > Metazoa > Mollusca > Gastropoda > Stylommatophora > Oreohelicidae > Oreohelix > Oreohelix idahoensis. Next base: position 436,010 of record JAMPIV010011723.1, on the reverse strand, counting down.
TCAGACGAGACAGGGTGGCAGTACCTAAGGAGCAAGGGTCAAACAAACAGAAATGTTGGCAACATTTGTTCTTGTCATATAGTCAATGAAATAGGTTATTGCTATTTAAGTAAAACTGACACTAGGTTAAAGATTATATGCTATGTACATCAGTTTTATTACTTTAGATAGATGCACAATTTGTACATATCTGTTGATTTTATTGCGTAAAAACAATGGAAAATTAAAACATAAAATTTTTTTAAAAACAGTACTGTGCTTTTCTCACCCAATCTCCAGTAAGAATTTTACCTGGCGATTGAAAAGTCCTTAGATTCACCTAGGTTTAACTTAAAGTACAGTGGCAAACAGACGTGGATAACAGAGTTGTAACAGCAAATATCTTCAACGAGTCACACCCATATCCTTTTTAATTTGTATGCATTTTTAGATTTTTCTCACTTTCTTGTCCATACTGTGTTAATGAGTGTCCAGTTTGCTGAGTGGTTAGAGCTATGGCCTCTCATGCATCATGCTCCAGTTTACCCAGCTGTAAATTGGAACCTGATGCTGCTAATGAGTTAGGGAAGGCAAATGCAGCGAGGAAGGGAATTGGTCACCTCACATCTCGAAGCTGGACCTAGTATGGTGAAGTCTCTAACACTTCACTCCCCTGTGGCAGTATCTGCTATGGGACTATTTTTAAATTTTACTGTGTTCATACGTCTTGTCTCTTACAAAGACCCTACAGTCCTAATGTGAACTATTATTTGTCCCTTATCTTACTAAGAACCCAGATTACCTATTTTTCTTCACCTTATAGTAAATTCCAGCATACCTAGTTTTCCTCTGCTATCTTTTGTGCTGACTAGTTTCTGTTTAGAACTCTCCATGAAGTCAGAAACCTCTCTAGTGTAAAGTTTGCACAAACTGGACATATAAACCTGAAAACATAGTAAAATTAAGGCACTAGGGGGAAAACATAATGAAAACAAGAGACATTTTATTATGATTATGGCATGTAAATAGAAAATTATATATAAGAATTTCCTTAGATGTCCTTCCATCCCAAAATTTTTTCCATTTTTTCCCCCACCAAAGTTGCAGTCTGGAAACTGTGTAAAAGTTGTGACCTTCTGGCCACTGCACCAAACTGCACAAAGCTTGAAATATTTCCTTTCGTGACCGCACCAATGTGTCCCATCTTTTTCCCACCAAAGTTGCAACCTCTTTCATGGCAGTGCAGGAAATGAAACCATCTGTTTCCACCTTTAATAATGGCATTTGTCTGATTCTTGACTTGTCCCCATTGTTAATTCGGGTGAGTGTAAATAAGGAATGGAGTGCACTACATTTGCAGTAACTCTGCCGATTTAGTCGCTCAAGTCGATACTCCCTTAAATAGTGATTCGGACAAGGATTAATGGAAAGTTTATTTTGAACTTAAAATAAAATATGTACAAAGGCAAAATTTTTAAAAATATCTGTACATTTACAAATTGTATTGTGATAAAGCCACTGTTAATTAATTAGTCCAATTTCAGTCCATTAGCTTTTTTTTAACTTCTCCCCAAGCCATTTTTTGTTGCGTTACTCCATAGCGTCAAAGGCAATGCATCCAGATACATAACCACAAGATAATTATGCCATCATCAGGGCATGCAGCAGAAAGAGCATGATATAACTATTTCCCGCCATATTTTGGTGGGTATACTGTTTGTGTAAATAGACAAGTATTAAAATAAATGGCAAGCCCTCAGCTTATGCCACCCTAAGGCAGACCATTTCTATCTCTCTCTTTGATCCATAACCGCCAACCGTCAAAGCAGTCAGCAGCCATCACGCCTGGTGGCGACTTGTAGGGCAGCAACAAAATGATTCCACCTTGCTCGGTCGGCGGCCATCCTTCGTACAGTGCCCCAACTGTGGTTCATTCTTTGCATCTCAGCTTCCACAGTTCTCCGCCAAGTTGTTTTTGGTCGGCCTAGACCATTTCTATGACAGGTAAAAAAAGACTGTCAAGAAAATGTCCTTTGATCTGGAATGACTTGGCTGCTCCTGAGTAGATAAATACTGTTGGCTTTATATTTTCCTACTAGTATATCCAAGCATCCTATTGGTAGATTGGTTGGAGCACAGGCCTCACATGACAAAGTTACCAGGTTCCAGGTTCGAAGCCTGGTAGCATCATGCGCCAGTCTACCCATCTGTAAATGAGTACTCTACTCTGCTCTTGAGTCTGGGAAAGCAAAGACAGCGAGGAAGGGAACCAGTCACTTCACAAAGGTGAACATAGTATAGTGAAATCTCTAACATTTCAGTCCCCAAATGTTATTAAGTTTTTCTTTTATATTTCACAAGTACATGGACATGATGGGTACAAAAATGGATAACCAAAGCCTGGACTATATCTCCACATTCAACACATTACAAATAGTTTAGCTAATGCTCTTAAAACTTCATATACTGTTTAAGGCAAAGAAATAACAAACAAATAAAGCATGATGTTTACAGTCTAAAATTGGTTTACTGAAGTAAATGTCACGAAGTGAATTTAAGTATAGGGTGTTGTCTGAGTGTGTAGACAAGACCCTATTTGGAGAAAGACTGAGAAGATAGATTTTGATGAAAATGACAGTGAATGTGGACAGATGAGACTATTGGCTTCGAGGGTGAGAACCTAGATTGACTCTCCCTCGCCACTCCTGATGTCTTTGATAGCTATAGACTCACCACCTCTTACTAACCTTAAAGGAGATAAGGTTTAACTAACGACCACAGACACACTATACAGACAAATATATATACGTACAGTATAGTTAAAGAAAGTGACTGATCCAGACTACAGTTTATAGTTTATTTACACAATAAAATAAAGTACATATCAACCATAAGTAACGTGCATGGTCGCACACCTGAAAGAACAAAACCCAGTTAAACAAAAATGACAATTAATAAAATCCAACCTTTTCACCCAAAACATTCAAATTGCATGGGAAAAAGAAAGAATCAAGGATTATACTCAATGAAATTGGTGGGGTCTCAAATCACGAGCCACCACTCCTAATTTTCTTATTCTAAATTTATTAAATTTGACCACCACTGTCCAGTTGTAGACCTAACTACTGTCTACACAACCTCTGCATGAATTTTCTAAAGTCCTACACTGCAGCTCACGAACACTGCTCCACAAACTGACTTCTTCAATAAAACCTCAGAAGCTGTCCTCTGCTCTGATTTTATAACTCTTTATCACTTCAGTCTCTCCACTCTAAGCATTCAGAAGGAATTTTAACCCTATCTCCCTCCACAAATTTTCTCTGTTGATGACTTGGGCTTTAGACTCAGTGACTCTCTGATGCGGCTGTCATCTTCTGAGGATCTGATGAGTGGCTGGTTGGGAAAAGTATGATTTCCCTATCTCTTTTCCATTGTACTGATAACAGGTCTGGTTCACTACCACGACATGTGATAGCCGGAGGCGGTAATTAGATTCAAGGCTTTATTATGGCCTTCTGATGAGCACTAGGCAACGAGCCTATCTGATGTGCTTTAGCGAGCTTAGAGCTCCTGATTTCTAGAACCAGTTCCCGCTGAAGATTTCTCTCTTCACTGCAAGGGAACTTCTCGGTTCTTTCACCTCTGGCGATATCTCGAGCACTCGGCTCCTGAGATGACAAATTTGCCGTTGGTAACTTGTAAGGGCCGGTTTCAACCCCCCTTTTGTGCTGTGAAACTGCCAATTCGAATTTCCCACTTAAGAGCAGTCGAAAATGACTTTGTTTACACGGCTGAATTTCTGGAGGCAAAAGAGACCCGCTAATGATTTACCCTGTTATTTATTCAAGGGATCCCACGCCAGAACCCATGCCCTACGTCATTGCTTGGCGTCGCTCTTAAACCAATAATATTCCAGCATTTCATAAACTATTGAAATCCCCCAATGATAACGCAAGCTACTCATATTATTACCGCTACTGCGCGTCCAAAAATTGCGTCATGTAAGATCATGTTACATCGACCGCGTGAGCAAAATTAACTTTAATTCGATCCTAGTGCCAGTTTTAAGTACCTGGGTAGTGCTTTTTTCACACCCACCCCCAATTTACCTGGGTAGGTGTGGGTTTTTCGGTTTTATCCGAGCTGAAAAATCTACCCAGCCTAAATAACTACAACGCCTAGTAAATACAATAAAATGACCGCGATTAATTTAACAAAGGAAATACAACTACTTGTACACAATTCATTCATAACCCTCCACTCCCAAAGGAGCATAGGCCTTCAACAAACACATGCCAAGTCCTCCTGTCCCGTGCCATCATCTCAAGTTCTTTCCATGTTCTCCTCATCATTTTCACCTCTGTTTCCAACTCTCTTCTCCATGTACTTCTTGGTCTTCCTCTGCCTCTCTTGCCCTGGGGGTTCCAGAACAAGGACTGCCTTGTAATGCTATCAACAGGTTTCCTCAGTGTGTGTCCTATCCATCGCCATCGTCTTCTTCTCATCTCTTGTTCCACTGGCACTTGTCTAGTTCTTGTCATCAGTTCCACGTTGGTAACCTTGTCATACCATTTTAATCCCTCTATTCTACGCAAGCACCCATTTATGAAAGTCTGTAGCTTTTTGGTTGTTGTCTTTGTTGTTCTCCATGTCTCCGAGCCATACAATAGGACTGACTTCACATTTGAGTTGAAGATTCTTATTTTCGTGTTGGATCCGATTTCTCTTGATCTCCATATATTTCCCAATGCAATGAAAGCTCCTCTTGCCTTTTGTATTCTTATTTTGATATCGCTGTCTGTCCCTCCAACTTTTTCTATATTACTGCCAAGATATGTGTATGATTCTACATCTTGAATTGGTGTTTCTTCAAGTTCAACCCTGTTATCATTACCTGCATTTATTCTCATTATTTTTGTCTTTTCCCTGTGTATTTTCAGACCCAATTGCTGTGACCTCTCATCGAGTGTTTTCAGTTTGTCCTGCATCTGATTACGGTTATGGGACAGAAGAGCCAAGTCATCAGCAAAATCCAGATCATCCAACTGCTTAGTCAGAGTCCACTGGATTCCATTTCTGTTTTGTACACAATTACTTTAGAGAAAAGAAAACTGGTGCGAGTATAAACTTAAACCCTACAGTAATCCCTCCTGAAAACACAATTAATTACCAAGAGAAACAATGCCCTCTCAAATTTATAAAGGACAAGCAAGGCAAATTGCTTACTGCCCCGAAGGAAGTAATGGAAAGATGGAAAGAATATTTCTCAGAACTCCTGGATGGTGAGCATGGTGAAGCATCAGAAATGATAAACACTAGCACAGAAGAGAAAACCAATGATGGTGAAGATGACATAAAGATGGAAGAACTGAAGGCAGCACTGGAGAAAATCAAGATGGGCAAAGCAGCAGGGCATGATGGTATAACACCAGAAATGGTTAAGTTCATGGGAGCATCAGGCGACCTATTACTCTTAAGGGTTTTACAGGCGGCGTGGTACAACAAGACCATACCAAAGGATTGGGAGATTGCCATCATAACACCTATTTTCAAAAAGGGTGACAATCGACAGTGTGGAAACCATAGAGGCATATCCCTTCTCAGTGTCCCTGGTAAAATCTACTCTAGAATCCTAGAGCAGAGACTCCGACGCCTAGCTGAGCCACAATTGGATGAGGTCCAGTGCGGATTCCGAGCAAACCGAAGTACTCAAGACCTAATCTTCACACTCAGACAGCTGAGTGAAAAGGCCCTTGAGTATAAGAGTGAGATGCATCTTTGTTTCATAGATCTGGAAAAGGCGTTTGACAGGGTCCCCTGGAGCAAACTTTGGGACTGTTTGGCAAGGAAGAATATTCCAGCACCTCTGATTCATGCTATACAGAGCTTCTACAAGTCTTGCAGAAATTATGTGAGGACAGCAAACCATAAGTCAGAAGAGTTCAGGACCACCACTGGTGTAAGACAAGGTGATATCCTATCACCTTACCTCTTCATACTCCTTATGGACGATGTCATCAAGGCATGTAAGGGGAGAACAAGAAAGTATTCAGTGGGGTACTGGAAGATGAGACAGGTCTATATTTTGGAGCTGGCATTTGCTGATGATGTTGCCCTGATTGCTAAATCAGAGGCACATCTCCAATCCAACCTGCAAGTCTGGAAGGAAGAGCTGTAGAAGAGAGGGATGGTCATAAGCAGCTCTAAAACAAAATCCATGGTGATATCACGAGAAGAAAGAAGACATCAGATTAAGCTGGGAGAACAGGTCCTGGAGCAGGTCGACCACTTTAAATACCTCGGAGCTATTATAGACCGAAAGGGAGGCATCAAAGAAGAGTTGGCCACTCGAAAAGCAGCAGCTGGGAGACTTTTTCAGGCCATAAATCGAGGATTCCTCAGCAAGAGAGAGGTTGGTAAGAAAACAAAGAAGGCTGTATACCGCTCCACCTATGTCCCAGTCTTGACATATGGATGCGAGTCATGGGCAATGACTACAACCCATAAAAGCCAGATCCAAACCTCAGAAATGAGGTATCTGAGGAAGGTGGTTGAAGTAACAAGAAGAGACATGGTACGCAACCAGACGATACGTCAAGGCCTTAAATCCTACCCCCTGCAGACCCAAGTAGAACAGTCCCAATTAAGATGGTTTGGCCATGTCTGCAGAATGGGAGAAGATCGGATACCATGACAAGCATGGGAAACAAAGAGCCAAGGATCCAGACCCCGAGGACGACCCAGAGTCCGCTGGGAGGACAACATTAGACAATCTTTGAAGGACCGAGGCCTAGAATGGAACCAGGTGTGACAACTTGCCCAATCTTCTCTTCATTTTTTTTATTATTTACGGACATCGTTTTTTTTTCTCATCCTCAATGCATGATCGCAAAGTCCCGGGAAGTGTCACTTGCGGAAATTCTCCTAGCATTCAGTATTTCTCCTCGCTATTTTTAGATACGACGTCATTGTTGACCAATGACCTCGGTAGCTAGGAACCTGTTTTAATTTAAGACTGCTTAAGCTGATAAAACCAGTTTATGCCACTTTAGGAAGACCCCACGTGACTTTTAACGCTATTGATTGGAGCGTTTATTTGACGCTAATGTCACATGATGCACGCTATGGATCACGTGTCCAAGCGGAAATGTCCCGCTAAAAGTGCGCCAAACACGGGCAATCTTCACTTGCCCGGAACCCTTGAGACAGCTAGGTCTAACCCAATTATCGGCGAATTCTCGCATTAAAAGCACTGAAGCCACGTGTCTAATTGCGGGTTAGCGTCCATCTTTGAGTAGTCTATGGTGGAGCCTTGCACGACAGTCCAATCTCAGCGCAGAATACGGAGTCGAGCACAGAGAAGGCAAATCCGAACCATTCAAGACCTACCGGGGCAACGTCAGGAGACCGGAGAACTAACCACACTTCACTATCAGCCGGGGGCTGAAAAGCTAAGTCCACGACAAAGGAAACTCACCTAATCAATGCCACAAAGTTTAGTCATCCATGATGAAAAACACGTGAAGTGTGAGACACATAATACATACAGCAGACACTAATTCCATCGACAATACTATCATTCACCATCTATTCACTTTATTGCAATAAACCAATTGGGTGTATATACTGTACCCCACGCTTTGTTCCTTCCATTAGATGTTGAATATTGGCTATGTTTATCTTCCTTTATAAGGGAGGGGGGGCTCGTAAAATATAATATAATTTAAAGAATAATAATAATAGATAACTGAGAAGGGGACGACGGTAGCGAGAGACCAAATATCTCCTTACAATCTTTTCCAGACCTGTCGAGTTAGGAGAATTTACCCTCTTCGTCACCCTTTGGAAGTGGGAAAACCCAGCAGGGATTCCTTGAGCCAAATCTTCCACATCAGATCTATTATTTCCTCTAAATAATTCTCTTATCCTTTAAACGCTACGTGACACTGGTGTCTCGGTCCGGGATTTGAACTTATGTATTTTATCATACCTCTGGGATAGTATCATCCATTCAGTCATTACAGTATACCATTTTAACACATGTATTTTCACACAGTGAGCTCTAGAAAGACAGAAAACATTTTTTCTAGAAATTCAGGCATTGATTGGTGAATCCCTTTATATATGTTGTGTTTAATTAAGTTAGTTCTTGATTTTGTATTTCATTGAATTACAGACCTTAAGTCTCCATAACTGTAGTAATTTCATTCTACAGCAGTCGGATAAATAATTAGTATTTACTTGTTGCTAGAAATACTATTGGAAGGTAGCACTAGCTTACTCAGTGTGGACTTTAACTGCAAAAGATGGCTGAAATAGTTAAGCTTAAGGCAGCACTAGGGGAGGCCGGTCGAGATCTAGGTTATAGTGGGGTGGACCTTGCAAATTATGTCAGTGTCGAGACTGATAAGTATTACGCTCGAGAAACAGCGAAAGCTGAAAGAGAAGAGCGAATAAAGTTAGCAGAAATAGATGAGAGGATAAAAGCTGTAGACGCTAGAGAAAGAAGCGAGAGAGATGAACGCGAGCATGCATTGAAGATGAAGCAGTTAGAGATGCAGGGACAAGCTCAAAGAGTTGAACCAGTAGCCGGTGCGACCGCATCTACCTCCTCAGGCAACCTATCGCCACGGTCAGATGATATGCCCTCCTTGCACGCAGGGGGCACAGGACCTTTGCCATCCTCACTCATGTCAACTTTGGGACCCTTGACGTTTCCATTCGAAGCTTTCTCGGAACAAGCCGACTCGATCGATAGGTATCTGGACAAATTTGAGAAGTTTGCCACCACGTTTGGTTTGGAGAAGAGCAAATGGAACCTGAAACTGTCGCAAGGGCTTAGAGGAACTGCTTATGACGTGTATAGCAAGCTTCCTCCAGGTTTACAGGATGACTACGACTCTTTGAAAAAGGCACTATTGGTTCGTTATGAGCTACATGCTGACGCCTATAGGAAGAGGTTCCGTAACTCTAGGAGGGAAGTCGGAGAGAACTTTGCTCAGTTTGCTGCGAGACTGGATTCCTACGTGGAGAAGTGGGGTGCCCTAGGGAATTTTACTCATGATTGGGAAGGCCTGAAGGAAATGGTCATGATCGAACAACTGAAGGACACCATGACTTCCGACATGAGAAGATTCCTGACAGAGAATGGGGCCAGCACTTTAGAATCCATAGTCCAGTTAGCGGAACGATATCAGGCAGCACTATCAGAGAATCCACCACCCAGACGGAAACAACCAGATTACGTACCTAGACAGACAGCTCAGTCACACATGGACCCCCAAGTGAAACCACCGTATACTAACTGCAAAAAGCATGACAAGCCAGACTACAAGACTACTCAGAGATCTAATTTCCAGCAGCAGAGGCAAGGGGAAAAATGGTGTAAGCACTGTAGAACCATCACCCACAATACGCAGGAGTGCAACCGGAAAAACCCACCTCATCATGCTGCCTGCTTACGTAAAAGTGCCGCAAGGGGAAATGGACCGGAAGAACCTCTGGACAAACCCCGACATCCCCCGGTCGTTGAGACAGTCCTCGTAAATGACCAAGAGGTGACCTGCCTTTATGATACAGGCCTTGCATTCGACGCAGTTGTCTGTGCATCCCTAGTCAAGCCTGACCAGATGACAGAAGACACTATAGAAATACAAGGACCTACTAAAAGTGCAGCACCTATGCGTTTGGCCATAGCCAAGATTAAGGTCAAATCAAAATATGTGACTGGGGAAATCCGTGCAGCGATCTTGGACGACCCTATTTATCCCTTGATCTTAGGGTGTAGGTATGTGTTCTTGGGAGAACCCATTCACCCTCTGGTTGTGGCGGCTGTCACCACTAGAGGACAGGCCAAACGGAATACGGAGTTGGAATCCCCACCCAACATCCTTCCTGAGGAATTAAAAAAGGCACAAACGGAGGATCAATCTCTAGCACCCTGCTACAAAAAACTACCGAGAGCGCACACTCCTCTCCAAAAGGGAGACTTCTACAAGAAAAATGGGCTGTTGCATCGGAAAGCAGGAAATGGAGGACAGGAACATGGGCAACTTGTGGTTCCATCAGCATACCGAGCCCAGGTCCTAGAAATGGGCCATGCCCTTCCGTTTAGTGGCCACATGGGCATAAGTGCCACGATTCAGCGTATTTCATGTCATTATTATTGGCCAGGTATCAACGCCGATATCCAGAGATATGTGAAATCATGCCCACAGTGCCAGAGGACAGCGCCGAAACACTGGACGGCCCCAGCCACTCTGGGAGAAATGCCAATCTTGGGCACACCCTTCGAACGAGTAGCGGTGGATATTGTGGGTCCACTTACTCGTAGCAAAAAGAGAAACAGTTATATACTCACGTTAGTGGATTGTTGCTCCATGTGGGCAGAGGCAATTGCTATGCCCGCCTGTGATTCTAAGCATGTTGCTGAGGCTCTGCTCACCATATTTACTCGGCTAGGGTTTCCGTCACAGATCCTGACAGATAATGGTTCCCAATTCCGAGGAAAACTCACCGAGGAAGTGTTTAGGATATTTCAGGCCCGACATATCCACACCTCTCCCTACCACCCCCAGGCAAATGGCCAGGTGGAGCGGTTTAACGGGACCCTTATTTCCATCCTTCGGAAACTTGCGCAGGAAAAACCAGAGAGCTGGGATCAATACTTACCCGCAGCACTATTTGCTTACCGCGAAGTACCCCACAATTCTACTGGGATGCCTCCTGCCACATTGCTGTTTGGTAGACCTATAAAAGGACCTTTAGAGGCACTGTTACGTACTTGGACAGATGATAAAGCTGATGAGACGGTCACCTCTGCATCCCAATACGTGAAGGAGTTGACCCAACGCCTTAAAACAGGATGGGAACTGGCAAAGGAAAATGTACGCCGTGCCCGTCGTAAACATGCGCGTTACTACAACCGCACTGCGAAGGATAGGGAGCTAGAAGTAGGAGAACAGGTATTATTACTCCTGCCCAGTAGCAATAATAAATTGCAAATCGGGTGGAGAGGTCCATATAAAATTGTTGAGAAAATGTCGCGCACCAATTACAAGATTGCCATAAAGGGGAAGCAGAAAATTTACCACATAAACCTGCTGAAGCGATATTATGAAAGACCAGGTGCAGAACCAGCACATTTCCTGACACTGGCTATTGCGACGGAAACTGAGGCAGAACCCCTGACCTCCTGTGAATACCCTCTTCGTCAGTGCGAAACTCATCAAGATGTTCAGATTAGTTCAACTTTAACGGAGGATCAGCAGACACGGGTTCAACAGTTGTTGAGAAAACACCCTAGTACACTCACGGATAAACCTGGCATGACCAACCTGATAGAATTTGATATGAAGCTAACAGACCTCGCCCCGGTACGAGTTAAGAACTATCCTGTTCCTTATGCTAAAGCAAAGGCACTGAGTGAGGAAATCGAGTACCTGCTTAAGGAAAATATTATCTCAAAATCAGAGTCGCCTTATAGTGCGAGTGTAGTGTTGCTTAGAAAATCCACAGGAGAACATCGCCTCTGCATAGACTACCGAAGGCTCAACGCTGTAACGGAATTTCAAGCGGAGCCCTTACCGGATCAGAATCAGCTTTTCACCAAGCTGAGTAGAGCACGATACTTTTCGAAGATAGACCTTAGCAAAGGGTACTACCAGATCCCGGTAAAAGAGGAAATTCGACATATGTTAGCATTTAGTACTTCTGAAGGCCATTATGAGTTTAATGTATTGCCATTTGGGCTAAGCAACGCCCCAAGCGTCTTTACTCGTATGATGAGGAAGCTACTGGAACCCCTGAACCACCCTGGGATAAGTAATTTCATGGACGACATACTTATTGCCACGAACACCTTTGAGGAGCACCTGGACGCAGTTTCCCTACTCTTCGAAAGACTTAGAGAAACAGGACTCACCGCTCGCCCTACAAAATGTCAAATTGCCTGCGAGCAACTAGAATTCCTGGGACACACTATCTCGCATGGATGCATGTTCCCAGATGCGCGTAATATTGAGAAGTTACAGCGGGCCCCACGACCCCAGACTAAAAAGGATGTAAGGTCATTTGTGTCTCTATGTGGCTTCTACCAGAGATATATTAAAGATTTTAATACCCTGAGTGCGCCATTGACCGCATTAACCAAGAATGGGAACCCGGACAAAGTAACCTGGACAGCGGAGTGCGAAAATGCCTACACGCTGCTGAAGGAGAAACTCACAGCTAGGCCAATTCTGCGACTGCCTGACTTAACTCTGAACTTTACGCTGCGAACAGATGCTAGCAATATAGGGATAGGAGCCACTCTCCTGCAGCCTAGTGATAGACCTTCTGCAACTCTATTCCCCATCGCATATGCTAGTAGGAAATTGAACCCTGCTGAACAGAACTACTCTACCATCGAACGAGAATGTCTGTCGCTAATATGGGCTGTGCAGAAGTTTCAACCATATTTATACGGGAAAAAAAGTTCACGGTGCAGTGTGATCACCAACCGTTGATATTTCTTGCAGCGTCGAAGAACCTTAATGCCCGGCTTATGAGATGGTCACTCCTGTTGCAGCCATATTCCTTTCACATAGAATACATACCTGGGAAGAACAACGTAGGGGCAGATTTTTTGAGCAGACATCCGGACGCAACCGAGGAGATATGAGAAACTGGAAAAGAAGAGGAAGACAGGACAAGAGGAGTTGGACGGAACGTCAAACTTGAGGAGGGGCTTGTGTGACAACTTGCCCAATCTTCTCTTCATTTTTTTTATTATTTACGGACATCGTTTTTTTTCTCATCCTCAATGCATGATCGCAAAGTCCCGGGAAGTGTCACTTGCGGAAATTCTCCTAGCATTCAGTATTTCTCCTCGCTATTTTTAGATACGACGTCATTGTTGACCAATGACCTCGGTAGCTAGGAACCTGTTTTAATTTAAGACTGCTTAAGCTGATAAAACCAGTTTATGCCACTTTAGGAAGACCCCACGTGACTTTTAACGCTATTGATTGGAGCGTTTATTTGACGCTAATGTCACATGATGCACGCTATGGATCACGTGTCCAAGCGGAAATGTCCCGCTAAAAGTGCGCCAAACACGGGCAATCTTCACTTGCCCGGAACCCTTGAGACAGCTAGGTCTAACCCAATTATCGGCGAATTCTCGCATTAAAAGCACTGAAGCCACGTGTCTAATTGCGGGTTAGCGTCCATCTTTGAGTAGTCTATGGTGGAGCCTTGCACGACAGTCCAATCTCAGCGCAGAATACGGAGTCGAGCACAGAGAAGGCAAATCCGAACCATTCAAGACCTACCGGGGCAACGTCAGGAGACCGGAGAACTAACCACACTTCACTATCAGCCGGGGGCTGAAAAGCTAAGTCCACGACAAAGGAAACTCACCTAATCAATGCCACAAAGTTTAGTCATCCATGATGAAAAACACGTGAAGTGTGAGACACATAATACATACAGCAGACACTAATTCCATCGACAATACTATCATTCACCATCTATTCACTTTATTGCAATAAACCAATTGGGTGTATATACTGTACCCCACGCTTTGTTCCTTCCATTAGATGTTGAATATTGTCTATGTTTATCTTCCTTTATAAGGGAGGGGGGCTCGTAAAATATAATATAATTTAAAGAATAATAATAATAGATAACTGAGAAGGGGACGACGGTAGCGAGAGACCAAATATCTCCTTACAATCTTTTCCAGACCTGTCGAGTTAGGAGAATTTACCCTCTTCGTCACCCTTTGGAAGTGGGAAAACCCAGCAGGGATTCCTTGAGCCAAATCTTCCACATCAGATCTATTATTTCCTCTAAATAATTCTCTTATCCTTTAAACGCTACGTGACACCAGGCCAGGAGGAAGACAGCCGATAGGATAGTCTGGCGCTCTCTCTTCCAAACCTCTACACCTCACGGTAGAAGGAGAATGACTAAGTAAGTAAGTAAGAGAAGAAGACTAAACTCAATTAGTTATAGAACAAAATTACAGGGAGAAGAAGAATGGTCTCATAACAACATAAATAATTATCTAGAGAGGACTAATGGGGCCTATTGAAAAATAAAATCACAGTACCACATCACAGTAAACAAACATAAAACTTTTTTCAAATAAGATGGTTATAGATTTTGCTGACGACCTGGCTCTGCTGACCCATAACCATAATCAAATACCAGACAAAATGAAAATACTACATGAGAAGTCACAGCATGTGGGTCTGAAAATACACAGGGAAAAAAATAAAGATAATGAGAATAAATGTGGGAAATGATAAGAATATTGCATATGAAAAAACACCCATTCAAGATGAAGAATCATACATATACTTTAGCAGCAATATAGACACTGTTGGTGGGACAGATATCAAAATAAGAATACAAAAGATAAGTTTTCACTGCAATTGGGAATATATAGAGATCTAGAGAAATAATTCCAACACAAAAATAAGAATCTTCAACTCAAATATCAAGCCAGTCTTATTGCATAGCTCTGATACCTTTGATAACAACAAAAACAACAACCTAAAAACTACAAAATTTCATAAATGGGTACGTGCGAAGAATAGAAGGACTGAAGTGGTATGACAAGATCTCTAATGTGGAACTGATGACAAGAACTAGACAAGCGCCAGTGGAACAAGAAATGAGAAGAAGATGCTGGTGATGGATAGGACGCACATTGAGAAAACCTGTTGATAGCATAACCAGATAATCCCTGTTCTGAAATCCCCAATCCCTGTTCTGAAATCCCCAGGGTAAGAGAGGTAGAGGGAGACAAGGAACACACAGAGAAGAGAACTGGGGACAGACATGACAGAGATGAAAAAGACATGGAAAGACCTTGAGCAGATGGCCCAGGACAGGAAGACTTGGCACAAGTTTTGTTGAAGGTCTATGCCCCTTGGGCAGCTGAAGGGTGATGATGACAGTTATGGCCAAAACTGACTCTTTCAGTAACACATAAAACAATCTGATTTATCAGTGTCAGGTCTGTATTCTTTTATCCAAACATCTGAAGGCCCAAATATTCTGAAAATCAAAATTTTCTTTGGGCGACTTTAGGCTGTTTTTTTTATTACAATTGGGTGATTTTGGGCAACTATGTGCAATTTTCGAACACTTGCTGGGCAACTCTGGGGAGGTTTTTTAAACACATTTTGGGCGACTATGGGCTACTTTTCAAATTCGATTTGGGTGACATTTGGAAATTGAAAAAAATCTGGTTTCCGAAACACAGCTGTCCCAGGGATTTCGGACAACAGGATACACACCAGTACCTCACAATTGTTCAGAATGAAGGGTTGCACATTTTGTAACAATAGACCTAATATAGCCAACAGAATTAGCATATCAGTTGAATGGGGTATTTCTTGTAAAACTGAGGTAAAAATTCAATGAAACAAAATAAGCGACAGGTTTCTGAAACACAGGTCCATTAAGTAACAAGCAAACACCTTGTATGAAAAGTCTATGATACACTGGTTAATTTAGAAACACATAACAAACAAAGAAATCTCATTTTTAAAAATGTATATCTATCTTTACAGTTACATCTACCAGCATCATGAAACGTTGGTTCATTTAGAGATACATGTAACAACATCATCAACTCTTTTTGCACTCCTTACATGCATGGAGGGATATCTAGAGTCATCCTTATATGACCACCAGCTATGCACAATATACATATGTGGAAGTGAACCTCTGTCTGTGAGGCTAATTGCACCCTCACTGACTCTTGAAATCATCCACACACTTCCAGGGATTCTGCCTGTGGTGAAACGTGTTAAGAACCGAGCATTGCACATTAAGCTTGGAGAAGTCACTTGAGCCCCAGACGTTATTCTTTGGCTTTGACCTGGTTGACTGCATGCAGGAGGATCTCATCGTGGACCCAGTGATAGGCAGAGGGAGCTAAGAAATGGCTCTGTGCAGGATCTGAAAATTCCTTGGGAGAGCCCCATTGGATGGTGGGATATGCACAGTATGCTACGTGATTCATATTCCTAGCTTGGGATCAGATGTGAAGATCCTTTAAATGCAAGCCAAGCTGGAGAAACTGGAGCTCATGAGTTCAACTCAGCACATTTCAGAATGGCAGAAAAGCCTAGATCTACAGTGTAGATAATACCAAGGAGTCTTCAACTTGGTATTGGCTGCTAAAGAGTGAGAAGCTCAGCAGACATAGTTAAACAACAACAACACTCCTTACAGAGCATGGAGCCACCGTTGCAGATGGCCCCACTGAGGAAGCCTATGCCAAAGCACAAACTTTTGCAGTGATAGCTTTTGTAGCAATAAGTTTTAAATAATGAGGTCGCCAGCCCCCCATACACCATCACATATTAGTGGCCTTGTACTATGTGCCTGAGGGAGTCGTGGTCCTGTTCTATCTCTTGTCTCCTTAGAGACACCCAGGAACAACACGGGACACGTACAAGCATAAAATTAAATAAAACAAGTGTTCCATCCATTAAGTTTATGAAACGCTGGTTCAAGTATTACGTTGAAACCAGTACATAAAAATCACAAAAAGAGAGTTATGGTCAAAAGTTTGTGACATATAAACTGGCTAACTGAAATTTCAGTAACAAAGGCAGTCTTTGTGTCAGACTCTCAGTTCATGCTTTGAAAGGTTCAAAATGTTGGCTAAGGCATGAATGGAAAACAATCAAAGAAGCTTCAAATCTGCAGGAGCTGGTGTGGATCTACTGTCCTAGTCATGCAAGGATACGTTGTAATGAGAGCGCTGAAAGACCAGCATCAAGAGCACCCAGTGAGGACACTCGATATGGATAAGGGAGAGATACTTACTTACTTACTTAGTCGTTCCCCTTCTACCGTGAGGTGTAGAGGTTTGGAAGAGAGAGCGCCAGACCATTCTATCAGCTGTCTTCTTCCTGGCCTGGTTCCATTCTAGTCCTCTGTCCTTCAAAGATTGTCTAATGTTGTCCTCCCAGCGGACTCTGGGTCGTCCTGGAGGTCTGGATCCCTGGCTCTTTGTTTCCCATGCTTGTCGTGGTAGCCGATCTTCTCCCATTCTGCAGACATGGCCAAACCATCTTAGTTGGGACTGTTCTATTTGGGTCTGCAGCGGATGGGATTTTAGGCCTTGACGGGTCGTCTGGTTGCGGACCATGTCTCTTCTTGTTACTTCAACCACTTTCCTCAGATACCTCATTTCTGAGGTTTGGATCTGGCTTTTGTGGGTTGTAGTCATTGCCCACGACTCGCATCCATATGTCAAGACTGGGACATAGGTGGAGCGGTATACAGCCATCGTCGTTTTCTTACCAACCTCTTTCTTGCTGAGGAATCCACGATTTATGGCCTGAAAAAGTCTCCCAGCCGCTGCTTTTCGAGTGGCCAACTCTTCTTTGATGCCTCCCTTTCGGTCTATAATAGCTCAGAGATATTTAAAGTGGTCGACCTGCTCCAGGACCTGTTCTCCCAACTTAATCTGATGTTTTCTTTCTTCTCGTGATATCACCATGGATTTTGTTTTAGAGCTGCTTATGACCATCCCTCTCTTCTCCAGCTCTTCCTTCCAGACTTGCAGGTTGGATTGGAGATGTGCCTCTGATTTAGCAATCAGGGCAACATCATCAGCAAATGCCAGCTCCGAAATATAGACCTGTCTCATCTTCCAGTACCCCACTGAATACTTTCTTGTTCTCTCCTTACATGCCTTGATGACATCGTCCATAAGGAGTATGAAGAGGTAAGGTGATAGGATATCACCTTGTCTTACACCAGTGGTGGTCCTGAACTCTTCTGATTTATGATTTGCTGTCCTCACATAATTTCTGATAAGGGAGAGATACTGAGAACAATTAATGATCGCCTGTTAGAGAATGACACTGCAATAGATGAATCATCAAGGTTAAGACTTTTGGAACTTAGCATCAAATGTAAGGCTTGCAAAGATGGACACACGAGAGGATGCATCTATTGTATATACCAGTGGTTCTTGACATGGGCCATATGCCTCCCCCCTCCCCCCAGAGAGGGGCCATGCCATATTTCTAGGGGGCCACAGTAAGATGGTAAAGTATTTTTTTTTCCAGCTAACAGTGACTATGAGGGGGGCCAAAGAGGTAAATGAGGCTCAGAAGGGGGCCATGAGCAAGAAAAGGTTGAGAACCACTGGTGTATACAACCAGCGAGCTACAGGAACAGTTAGCATTCACACTTTTTGACATATACTGAGGGAGACTGAGCACCTATGGGTTTGCCCGAAGTGCAATGATGTCGATTCTGTTCAACAACAACAACAAACAAACACAGATTGAAATAAGGCAAAAGAACTGAGTTTATAAAATACGGTCACACTGTAAACACAAAGATGCAGTGAAATTAAAACCAAAAAAAAAAGAAAAAAAAAAAAAACAACAAATAAATGATATAAAAGAACCTACAGCAGAAAGTTTGTGAAACACTGGCTCATCCGTGTTCTTGAGCCACAGCATCAAGTCAGCATATATGACTAGTTCCTTGTGAATGGAGCTGTGCTGGGGCATTCTGATCTCGCCAGCATAACGACTCAGAGTTTCACCAATCTCATTTCCCTGAAGAGGTAAATTTAACTAATATAACAACAACAGTTATGACTCAGTATATGTTGTAATAACAATTCACTGTTATGAGATGACAAACAACAGACTGCTGAATATTATATGAGACGTCATTAAAATATGTTGATTCTATAGGCATCCTTTTGCACTAACACCATTGATATGATGAGGGAACATATCATTAAAACATTCCAATACATGTGATGTTCATGATCTAGGAGGAGCTCGCTATTGGTGATA
Source organism: Oreohelix idahoensis (assembly GCA_024509875.1). Classification (NCBI taxonomy): domain Eukaryota; kingdom Metazoa; phylum Mollusca; class Gastropoda; order Stylommatophora; family Oreohelicidae; genus Oreohelix; species Oreohelix idahoensis. The sequence goes on along the minus strand of JAMPIV010011723.1, from coordinate 417,198 downwards.
AGATTACTTCAATCTGATAAATAACTTGTATCCATGCTCTCATTCTCTTATTTACCACACACACATGAGCCAATAGAATTTCAAAGCAAATAAACATATAATAAGAACCAACAGAATTTCAAAGCAAATAAACATATAATAAGAACCAACAGAATTTCAAAGCAAATAAACATATAATATGAAACAACAGAATTTCAAAGCAAATAAACATATAATAAGAACCAACAAAATTTCAAAGCAAATAAACATATAATGAGAACATATAATAAGAACCAACAGAATTTCAAAGCAAATAAACATATAACTTATTTTCTCATTTTTAACTGTTTTTGTTTTGTTTGTTTGTATCTTAAACACACTATAACTTAACAACTATAATAATTGATGTTATAATACAGAATAATGAATGAATGAACGCCCCTTTTTCACTCCCTAAACCTCAACAGATGGCATACATAGAAATCGATAACTGAATGTAACTGATTAGCCTTAACTAAAATAAAGTACTAAATATATAATCTGTGAAATAATAATGTATTTTGAAACAATAAAGTTGAATAAATTAGTCTCTAACATAATATTGTCAATTTTTATTTCTGTAATGAACGAGCTGATTTTCTTAAAATTCGCACTTTGAAAGATGTAAATACAGGGTCACTTCCTTGGCAACCATTAGTGGTTTCTAAGAAATCAGCTGATTGATAGGTAGCTCAAATTATGCATAAAATGAGCGATAACATTAAATTATGTAATATTTTTGCTGCATTCATGTGAAAAGAGTTACTGTGAAGATTCAGACGTTTAAGATCAGCCTGATGATGACTGCTGGTCAGAAAACTGACGCAAAGGTGATACAAATCAGTAAGTTTCTTTATGGTATCATTATTCTCACTTTCAACACAGAGACACTTTTATTCCATGTATTAAGTTTAGGCAGATTATTTTCATCATGTCAAGGAAAAACTGTTTCTAGGAAGTAACAGTAACAACAACAGGACTCTAATACATTGTATAACTGAGTTGTGTAGATATAACTTCATAACTGTTGCTAAGGACAGCAGTAATAATTTGTTGATGCTGATAGTTTTAGCTCACCCGTGTGTTACCGGGGCCCGAAAGGGGAGCAAAGAATAGTAACACTGTCCCCTGCCAAGCATGTCGTAGAAAGCGACTAAGGAGGGTTGGGCATGGGGCCGGTTACCCCATCCTGTAAAAAATTTAAACCACAAAAAACTTCAACAAATATGGACAAGTCAAATAAAGAAAATAAAACACAGCCATCCAAGACAGGGGAAGGTCCTCTCGCGGGGAGGCGTATGATGCAACACAGAGAAAGCCGAAAGGAGTCTGTGTTGCTGACTAACCTTCTTTCTTCTAGGAGAACTTCCAGATTTGGCACCTGGAATGTTCGGACATTAAACGAACAAGGGAAAGTGGCGCAAGTGGCAGCAGAAATGAGGGAATACAAAATCGAGGTTTTGGGAATGTGTGAAACAAAGTGGAAGGGGGTAGACAGGAAGAAACTCATCACAGGTGAATTGGTGCTGTCCTCAGGACATGAAGACGAAAGTTCATACCACAGTGAAGGGGTAGCTCTTATGTTATCTAAAGAAGCACAGAAAGCACTCATTGAATGGGAAGCTGTTGGACCCAGAATAATAACAGCTACTTTCAAAACAGCTAAAAAGAAAATTCATGTAAATGTCATCCAATGTTATGCACCAACTAATGACAAAGAACAGTCTGTGAAAGAAGCATTTTATACTAAACTACAGGAAATTATGGATAAAGTAAAAAGAAGAGACATCACAATTTTGATGGGTGACATGAATGCAAAGATAGGTACAGTCAACACCGGATTTGAAGAAGTCATGGGAAAACATGGGCTAGGAGTAATGAATGAAAATGGAGAACTATTCGCAAACTTCTGTGCTTCAAATCAACTGGCTATAGGAGGAAGCATGTTTCCACATAAGAGAATACACAAGGCAACATGGATATCACCAGATCATAGAACAGAAAATCAGATTGATCATATATGCATAAACAAGAAGTTTAGATCATCATTGCAGGATGTAAAGGTATACAGAGGAGCAGATGTGGCATCAGATCACCATCTTCTGATAGCCAAAATAAAAATGAAACTCAAGAGATATGCAACAATGCAAAATTATAGACAACAGTATAATGTAGGACAGCTAAGAAATTAAGAAACAAGAGACAAATTTGCGGTCACAGTATCCAACAAATTCCAAGTGCTCCAACAGCTGGAAGATGTAGAGAATACAGAAGACTATTGGCAGCAGGTCAAAACTGTATGGAAGGAGACATGTGAAGAAATACTGGGGAAAAGGGAAAGACAACAAAAAGCATGGATAACAACAGAAACCATCAATAAGATAAAAGACAGAAAAAACAAGAAAGCAGAGTTAAACACAAGCAAAACCAGAAGTTCCAAAGCCAAGGCTCAAGAAGTGTACACAGAAGCAAACAAAGAAGTAAAAAGAAGTATCAAAAGAGACAAGAGGAAGTATATTGAGGAGTTGGCAAGAGAGGCAGAAGATGCTGCAGCCAAAGGAAATATGAGAGAACTGTATAGCAGCACAAAGAAGCTAACAGGGAAATACAAGCAAACAAGTTGCCTCATAAAAGACAAGAATGGGAAACTGCTCAGCAATATACAAGAGCAAATGAAGAGGTGGACAGAATATTTTGGGGACCTTCTCAATAGACCAGCTCCACAAAACCCGCCGGACATCCAGCCAGCAGAAGAAGAGCTACAAATTAACGGTGAAAGAAAAACGAAGGAAGAAATAAAGAAAGCCATAAAGCTTCTAAGAGATGGAAAAGCGTCTGGACCTGATGGCATTCCAGCAGAGGCCATCAAAGCAGATATCGACACGGCTACAGAGATGTTATATAAATTACTTGGTAAAGTCTGGGAAAAGGAAGAGATACCAGCAGAATGGAAGGAAGGATATCTGGTTAAGTTGCCTAAGAAGGGAAATTTACAAGAGTGCACAAATTATAGAGGAATAATGTTACTATCAGTGCCAGGAAAAGTATTAAACAGGATTATCCTTGAGAGATTAAAAGAGTCCATAGACAAGAAACTGAGAGATGAACAAGCAGGTTTTCGACAAAACAGATCATGTACAGACCAGATAGCCACTTTGAGAATAATAGTTGAACAAAGTCTGGAATGGAATTCACCACTATACATCGGATTTGTGGACTACGAAAAGGCATTTGACAGTGTAGACAGAGAATCACTTTGGAAATTGTTGAGGCATTATGGAGTTCCCCTGAAGATCATTAATTTAATAAAGAAAACATATGAAGACATGACATGCAGAGTTCTTCACGAAGGACAGCTTACAGAACCGTTTGGGATAAGAACAGGAGTGCGACAGGGATGCCTCTTGTCTCCATTTCTTTTCTTGCTGGCAATAGATTGGGTTATGAGATCATCGGCAACACACAACAGAAATGGAATCCAGTGGACTCTGACTAAGCAGTTGGATGATCTGGATTTTGCTGATGACTTGGCTCTTCTGTCCCATAGCCGTAATCAGATGCAGGACAAATTGAAAAACACTTGATGAGAGGTCACAGCAATTGGGTCTGAAAATACACAGGGAAAAGACAAAAATAATGCGAATAAATGCAGGTAATGATAACAGGGTTGAACTTGAAGAAACACCAATACAAGATGTAGAATCATACACATATCTTGGCAGTAATATAGACAAAGTTGGAGGGACAGACAGCGATATCAAAATAAGAATACAAAAGGCAAGAGGAGCTTTCATTGCATTGGGAAATATATGGAGATCAAGAGAAATAGGATCCAACACGAAAATAAGAATCTTCAACTCAAATGTGAAGTCAGTCCTATTGTATGGCTCAGAGACATGGAGAACAACAAAGACAACAACCAAAAAGCTACAGACTTTCATAAATGGGTGCTTGCGTAGAATAGAGGGATTAAAATGGTATGACAAGGTTACCAACGTGGAACTGATGACAAGAACTAGACAAGTGCCAGTGGAACAAGAAATGAGAAGAAGACGATGGCGATGGATAGGACACACACTGAGAAAACCTGTTGATAGCATTACAAGGCAGTCCTTGTTCTGGAACCCCCAGGGCAAGAGAGGCAGAGGAAGACCAAGAAGTACATGGAGAAGAGAGTTGGAAACAGAGGTGAAAATGATGAGGAGAACATGGAAAGAACTTGAGATGATGGCACGTGACAGGAGGACTTGGCATGTGTTTGTTGAAGGCCTATGCTCCTGTGGGAGTGGAGGGTTATGAATGAATGATAGTTTTAGCTACTCATATCAAAAGTTATGATTAGTACAGCCTTCCCCATGCAACTTTTTTGATTGTTATAAATGTATAAATATCATGTAATTATAATCGTATCTTGTAGTATTTTTATCTTTCCTTTTTTTTTGTTGGAATTTCTTTATTTATGAAGAACTGGATTGTATTCTGAAACCCTGCTTCAACCATTCTGCAGCTCTATTACAGCATTTAAGAATTTTTTATCTGCAGCTGCAGTAGTGATAGGACCCAGAAATGCTAAACAGCTTCTGACAAATGTCATAGCTGATTGTTCAGACGTTTGTGTCATCTTTCTAAAATGTATACTGGAAAGAATGCTGATGGCTCAGTTGGCATGTGTTATTATGAATTATCTATTGGTATACTTTAGATTGTAACCTTATTAATGCATTGCATTTTTTTTGGCAATGAATATTTAATGTCTCTGAATAAATTATATTACTAATTCTTTGCATAATGCTTGGCTTGAAGGCTATCGTAAGTTCTTTCTTATTGTCTGACACTCACACAAAAGATCAAAATTATAAATTAGGAAAATTTAAAATGGTGTGCCTGAACATATACACTAAATAAAAAATTTCATTTGAGCATATGAAAATGTGTGAGTAGGTGCGTGAATAATAATAAGCAATCAAATTTTCATTATTAAAAAGTGAAGAAGTGCAAAATGCTAGTATGGTTCAAGGTTGACCTGGAATTTTTTATTGTGCAAAAAAAATGACAAATGCTATAATCGCTACAACATCATTCCTTTTCAAGGTATTCTCCGTGAATGCAAGTACACTTCTGCTCTGGCAGCTTCAAGATACTGGCAGTATAGAAAAATTTGGCCTGACCTCACAGCCAGTGCAAGACTGAAGTCATCAATGCTCTGAAATGGCTGCCTTTTATCAGTCAAAACTGGTGGAAATAGCGTTCTACCATATCAGGACTGTAAGGAGGGTGTGTCATTTTCTCCCAGCCCACTAATGCCAACATCTCCATGGTGATGCACATAATGTGGGGGCAAAAGTTGTTGTGCAGCAAGATGATTTGCTTTGAGAGCTGCCAGGTTTTTTTTTTTTTGGAGTTGCTTGGTAAACAAAAACATCTTCAGTGCTCATCTTGCCCACTTAATAAAATAGTGACGTAGTATAAAATCCTCCTACTTGTCTATTTCTCTCTACATCAGCTCATCAACTTGTCAAATATTCACGTCACTGTGGTTGTTTGTGGAACAAGAACATGTGGATTTAAGATATCTTCTCAGCCATAGAAAAACTCCCTAAACCAACCACATATATATATTGTTCAAAAAAAGAAACGCATAGCTACTGAAGGCACACACATAGCCATAATTATGACATTCAATAACTTTTTAAATTTATTGAGTTAATTGTTCAAATTGCACACAAGAATACCTTAGGGTTCAACCAATCAATTGACAGTTGTTTTGCATCTGGGTCACGAGAGTTTTTTGGCGTACGGGCTTTCCCGTTAGTATGGTGTGTTGCCTCCTCTTGCATCGATCAGCGACTGGCATCTCCTGGGCATGGATGCGATCAGACGTCTGATGTGGGCTTGTGGGATGGCTGCCCACTCTTCCTGGAGTGCCTGGAACAGAACACGACGATTGGCTGGAGCAACGTCTCGGCGACAAATACATCTATGCAGCTCATCCCACAGGTGCTCAATCGGACTCATGTCTGGAGACAGGGATGGCCAGGGAAGGGTGAGAATGTTGTTGGCAGTCAGGAACTGCGTGGTCAACCATGCACAATGGGGTCTGGCGTTGTCCTGTTGAAACACAGACCTTTGGGCAGCCAAAAGTAGAAGGACATGGGGTCGAAGAATTTCATTGACATATCGTTGCGCATTCAAGCCTCCTTCAATGTGCACCAATTGACTCCTTCCGTTGTAACTGATCATTCCCCACACCATTGCACCTCCACCACCGTGCGGCGGAGCTTCATCAACGCAATTTTGGGCAAAACGTTCATTTCGCCTATGGTAGACCATACGCCGTCTATCATGACGCTGCAACAAAAAGAAAGATTCGTCACTAAACCAGACACGTCTCCATTGATTGTCAGCTGCCCAGGGACGATGCTGGTTGGCCCAAAGAAGTCGATTTTGGCGATGGCGGCGCGTAAGAACAGGTCCTCGGTGAGGTCGTTGTGCCCAAAGTCCAGCGTCATGCAGTCTATTCCGGACAGTTTGATCAGACACATGACGTCCTGCAGACAATGACTGGGCAGTTGAGGAAGCTGTTGTAAACCTGTCTCTGAGGTGACGAAGCCGAATAAAGCGATCCTCCGCTGCTGTTGTCACTCTGGGTCGTCCACTGCGATGCCGGTCTTCAACTGAGCCAGTGGTTTGGAACCGGTGCCAAAGTCGACTGATGGTACTCTGATGCACGTTTAGATGCCTGGCAACCTGACTTTGACTTTCGCCTGCATGCAGTCGGCCAATAGCAATGTTCCTTAAATTTATCGATAGAGACGCCATAAATGTCTGTGTTGCGCACAATTTTTTTGTGTGGCGCACAGATTACTGTTGGTACGCATACAAATGTAAAATGTAATTGTTTGTCTGACAATATATATATTTATTATAATATTTATTTTGTGTATCGAAATATTTTCCTGGTCAAAGCGATATCACCCATGTTGAACTTATACTTTTATTATATGGGTTATCTTTCCTGAATATCGAACTCAGCGTAGGAATCTAGGTTTACAGCGATCTATTCTTTGTTTGGTTAGAAATAGATTGTTCTTGCTTCAGAATATCTATGGCCCGAATCTATGTGTATTTCTTGTCTATGTAGGACGAGTCTGTCTTATATCTTAATATCTTTGTATGTCTAAGTCGAACTATATCTTCGGTGTCGAACTGGGGGTCAAAGGTTGTTCGGCGGAGGTGTCGCTAAGGGGAGGTGAGAAGGTTCCGCCCTGATGGGTGCTGAGTTGTTGTAGCGGCCTGTCGCCGAAAAGTGATCTCTATATTAGTGGGGAAAGAGGTAGTCTCTTTAGACATATCATGTATTATTCACCCCAGTGTTTATTCTTACTGCCAAGGAATGGCAGAATCATATTCTAGTGTATTTCTGATACCAAGGTAAAGACGCATTTCTTATGAACTTTTCCTGAGGCATTGTATTCGATGGGCAGTCGTACGGTTGTACGTTTAGATGAATATTAACCAGATGAAGATGACATTCATACCTAGCAGCACCATATTATGTGATGAAGTCAATAGTATCAATGGTAGAATCTACAAAGCAATGAGGACATTTAATGAATGATCAGCTTTGATTGCGCTTCATAGTTTGTATCCTGGGTGAGTGACAACTCACTGGGAGAAGAAGCCATTTTGAATTCTATATTTTCCAATCATCGAGGAGAGAACAGGTATGCCCCCTTACTATCACCTGATGAGTCCAGAGATCACTGCTACAGAAGAGAACCCACTACTAGTGGTTCAATATTGTTATCAAAAAAATATGTGCTGAGCTTTACTTAAAGGAATCTTCGCTAGACGAGGTTAGGTCTAGGAACCATCTTGAACCTTGTTTATGAACTGACGTGCTCCGTCAGTAAAGTCAGACGATATATATTGGAATTACTGAGTGCTTGTCTACTGACATTCCATTGGTACTGTTATGCAACATGAGTGCTCATGTGATAGTGTATTTCATTGATTAACATTATTATGATTTATGCCAACCTGTCTCATACCTGTCAACCTCCTGAGACAAAAATCTGTACGCCGGGCCAAAAAAATCCTTACAAACACCCAAAAATCCTTACGCAAAAAATATATTAATAAATTATACGCAATACAGTTTTAAAATGAGAAATGACATATACAAATCTATTAGCATTTGAATTATTGTGATATAAAACATGCTAATAGCCTCAAACTGTTCTTTACATATAAAAAACTAAGTGATCATGATGTACACTGTTCTTTCGATGTAGTGTTTTGTATTATAATCAACACATGCACTTTTAGCACTTTGCAGAATTGCATTTGTGGGCTTAAAGTCTGCACAGCATGTATCAATGTTAATCTTACACTGTAAAATAGAAGTGAGTGTGTCCGCATTCATGGACCTCCTGCAGTCTGTGTGGATTTTTTTCATCATTGAAAATGATCTTTCGCAGTCAGCATTGCTGTGAGGGAGTATCAGCAGTCGCTGAATGATGACTTTCAAATTAGGGAAGCGGATGGCACCAGTACTAGTTTTCTGGTCAACAACTTCCAGCCAATAGCTACAGTAGCTCTTTTTCTGACCACTATCTGTTAGTAGAGGCACACACACATCAGACAACATACAGTAGTCATCGAACTCATCTTTCAGTGCTTCCTGATCAAGATCTTGGGCAAAAGCATCTGCCAATGTGCAGATGTTTGGATACCTGAGATTATCTTTAGTGCTTGGATCTAGCACTTTTAAGTCCTTTAGAACCTGGTTGTCAAAGGGAAATTTATAAGTAATTTTTTTAACCACTGATGTGTAAAAATTTCTGACATCCTCAAAAAATGAACTCTTTACTCCACTATCAAGCTCCATTTCTTCGATAAATGCTCTGTTCGAGAGGCCAATTGCCAGTATGCTGTCATCATGCTGCACCCCACGATCACTAAATTTGATATGCCTCAAGTCAACAACCTGTTTAACATACTTCATCTCCACAAATTTAACTAAAAATTTTCTAAGCAATCTGTCCATCTCCTCCATCATGCCACCAATCTGCGACTCATCTGTTTGAAAGAGTTTATTAAACTCATTTAACAGTGGCAGAATGAAACTCAGAAAACGAAGGGTCAGCTGGGTTAGTGGTGCTTTTAAAAGTTTATGGATGTTTTGGACTCTGCCAGGCTTTTCAACATCATTGTGGCTTTCAAAATAAGATGAGAGAGCTGTATACTGGTTAATAATTCTATCCACTACCTTCTGCAATGACAGCCAGCGATTCTGACAATGTTTAAGAATATTCAGGTCATCTGCTTCTGTGAATAGTTGGAACTCCTTATAAGCCTTTCGTCGTTTTGAGCTGTGCTCAAAATGATAGTACATGTCTAACAAAAGGTCTTCTACTGGCACAGTCAACTGTTTGATTCCATCTTGTGCACATAAATTTGCAAGGTGGCAAATGCACCCAATACTAAAAAAATAAGGGTTCCTCTGCTTGATCCTAGTAAGTACTGAGTTTGATTTCCCCACCATGACATTGCAGTTGTCACTAGCAAAGCCGATGCAATTTTTCCATGGAATATGAAATTTTGTGAACAGATTATCAACATCACTGAATATCGCCTCACTGGTTCCACCACTGCATACAGGCATGTCCAACAATCTCGTTCTTGGTCCCAATCCTTCTTCAAAAACTCTCACCATAATAGCTAACCGCTTCTCTGTTTTCTTGTCATTTGATTCATCAACCATTAATGAGAAGGGTGTTTCCCTGCACAGCTTTATCACTGGTTCTGTTGCAGATGGAGCCAGGCAGTTTTTAATGATAAGTGTTGTCTTTGTCCTCTTCGACTGGAACTTTCTGGCAATATCACTGTCAGGAAACATTACAGGCGCCAAGTCACAAAAGTGATCAGCAACAGATGCAGTTAAGTTATGCTGGGCAATGAAATTGGCAAATAAAACTTCAGCCCTTATAATGCCACCCTCTTCCTGCTTTGGCTGAGCAAAAAAGGTCTTAATAGATGCTCCCTTCTTCATTGCAAACATTTGTTTCATGCAATTTCGATTTAAAATGTACTTTCAGATCATATAATCCTGAAGCTACTACTTTAATATCTTTGCTGCATAATCTACAAAAAGCATGGGTTGATCCTAACTTGGATGCATCTACAATACCAGGGAAGAGTTTAACCCATTCGACCTGAAACTTACCATGACCTGCAAGCTTTTGTTTCTTTGAATTAGGCTCAGCCATCATTCAGTGGATGAAATATTTCAACTAATAATCTTTGTAGACGAAGAGAATGATTAAAAAATACTACGAACAAAGCAAACGGCTAACAGCAACAACAAAAAAAAAAAAAAATTATAAACAAAATTATGAACAGAATATCAAATCTAGGAAGAAAAAACGTACCACCAAAAATTTACAAAATTATTATTTACGAGTTGGTAGCTTAAAGTGATAACAGATTGCCACTTTATTAAAAAATAAAGCAGCTAATCTTGAGTGCTGGAATAAAGTAGGCCTACTCAACGCAAACAAACTTTTTTTTTTCTAGTTATGTAGGGCCTACACAGAATATTATGACAATTTAACGGAAATATATTGAAGGGCAAGATATAACTGGAAAGATTAAGACAGCGATTAAATTGCAACAAAGCAAAACAACAGCAATATTTAACCAAGTTATAAGTACTCAGCTTTTTTAAACGAAATGGCGTCGAAGTGTGGTGGCAAGCAAACGTGGTCGTTGATAACAGGTAACTTTAAAAATACGCCATGTCACACTGAAAACTAAAAGCGTTTGAGGCCGAATTCAAAGTTTTTGCCGAATTGTTGGGAATGAAAGGATTTGATTGGTTGCTGGGAGAGACCTCAGTTTAAAAGCGGACGCCGAGATTCCCGGAATTAAAAATAAAAAAAATGGGTAAATAAAAACCTGGGCTAGAAAATATTTTCTGATTTAAAATTTTAAAAAACTTGGGTTGGAAAATATTTTTAGAATTAAAAAAAAATAAAAAATTTAAAAAAAAAAAAAAAAAAAATTTTTTTTTTGGCGGGGAGAAAAATCCGTACAACGAGTCTGTACGGCCGTACACTGCTAACAGTATCAACAATCCGTACATTGTACGAAAAATTCGTACAGGTTGACAGGTATGCTGTCTGCTGTCACTGTACCCGTGCTGTCAAATGTGATCGTTCCAATTAAACTGTATGAAACGTACACAGTAGTTGGCGTAAATGACTTCCAGCCATAAGTGAGTGAGATTGGTCTATTTGTCAACTCTAACGAACGTTTGCCATCATTCGCATGAACTGTATCCTCACTCCATGTCTACACACCACTGCGTAGGTCGAGTTGACCTTTTGTTTGTCTTCACTTTGACAACACCCATCAACACCCTTCGAACACGATTGCAAACAACCAAGCAACAGTCTGCTTGAAAATGAACTGAATTTTTTTTGTGTAGCGTTATCCTTTTATAGGGTTTCAGTTGCGTAGTCAGTGAATAGTGTTCACCCCAAATTTTGTTGCTTTCACGTGCGCGTAACATGAGCTGTGGTCAAAAATTGTGTCATAAACACTATTGACAACTGCGTTGTAACGATTACAAAAACGAACGCAATTCAGGTCAACACGTGCATTTGACACTGTAAAGAACATTTGAGGCTGGTTTTTATATACCCTAGCACCAAATTTTACTTACAAACTCATAAAAACACACCCTCGGATAGCTATGCGTTACTTTTTTTGAACAATATATATATATATATATATATGGGAGCCGCGCTGGTGTAATGGTTACCACGTTGTGCTGGCGATCAGGTGTTCAAGATTCAAGGCCGAGCATGGGCATTTGAAAAAGTATCATCGACCGGGATTTTGACTGAATAACCTGAATGGCTCCTGAGATAAACCCTCTGTGGATGGGAAGGAGCAAAGCTCCTGACCAGGTTGGAAGGACAGTCCACATGCTCCCCAGCCTCGCAATGATATGTCATTGAGCCGAAAGGCTGAAAGTCTAAGTGCCACTGGTTAAGAAAAAAATATATATATATATACACACACACTAGATTTTGCCATGGTTCCTTCTCTATACTGTGTAATTAATATCTGCAGAATTTCTGTATGTTTCTCTGAATATTAGTAGTGGTAGTATTCCTTTCAGTCATTACTGACTATAGGAATGTGCCCTCTTGTAGTGAAATTGACAGAGATACAACGGTAAAATACTCAAAAGATAACATTTAAGGATAAAAACATAATGCGTAGGCTGCTGATGTACATGATCGCCTAGACCGCGGGTCATCACCCTCCATAAAATTGACTTGCTAGACAGGAGGGGAACGGCGGATCAAAAGAAAAAAAATATGACTGGAAAGGCTAAGGAGACGCAATGGGGGGGGATGGAGGAAAGTAAAAATTCACGTCCCCCAAATTGACACGAGGTACGGAATTGGACGTTTTGCGATACCAAGCCTTGATTTGAATTCAGCGGCTAAAACGCAGATGTTAGGAATATTACAAAAATTTAAAAAGTAATTTTTCTTAATATTAATGTTAGGAATATAAAAATTAGCTGGCCGGATGGCCTATTCTGAGCAATGAAATAATATGATCTTAATTTTACAAACGGATAGATAATATTGAAGATAATGACAAAAGACAGTGTAGTTTACATCATCGACAGACTGCCTTGAATAAAAAGTGTCGTTATTTGCACACAAAACACGACCTTGGGGACGCAGGTGTTCAAAGTTACTTATTATGGAGAAGTGGGTTTTTGAGCGGTAGCTGTGTCTAAATATAACTTTTTACGACAAAATTTTAAGGGGAGAGAAAGGTTGCTTCAAAAATCAAGCACATTTTTTTTAGAAACACAAGTAGAGACGGACAGACTAACAGATAACCATCCATACTTGACTGAAGCATGACTGAAATGACTTTAGTGTAGAAATTTGAAATTTAAAGTACAACTAGGCAGTGATTGGCCACAGACAATCATATCATTAGCGCTCAGACGCGAATTTGGGGTCATTCTTCAATAATTGTTCAGTGTTAGACACAGATTTTAAAGTGTGGTGTTTTCCCATATGAAAGACAGTGAGTTAAATTTAGGGACGCCATCCTATAGCCAGCAGCTCAGCTGAGTTTTGCTAGCACTTCTGTGTTAATTATTCATAATCTGGTAAGATTGAAATTATTTCTTTATATATTTTGAATATTGTTTCATGTTCGAGTGATTTGATACTGCCATATCAAAATCTAGCCTTACAAACAAGTAGGGAGTTGCTCTAGACCCCCGCCCAAGTCAGGGTCTAGGGACCAACAAGGTACATAAACTACAGCAAGGATTATGCAAGATAGATCAAGCGTTGAAACAGGTTACCTATCTTCTTTTAGGGCCGACAACTAATAAATATTTTTCAGAATCTATGGTCTGGGAGGATCTGTCTGATGTAGGCCCACCATGGTAACTGTGCTGTTTGGTCAGAGAGATCTGACCTGTCTGTATGATGTGGTTGTTGTGTCAGTGTTGTGTCCAGACGTGGGTAGAGAATAGATTTTGACACATGGCCCATACTTTGATTGCAGAGCTGTGAGTTTCTATCGACAACAAAGCAGAGTCTATTCGGTGGGTGACTGTACTCGAGTGTATCTGTGCAGTTCTTGTGACAGAGACCACCATTATTGCCCGCCAGCACGGAGAGAGGTGGGACCGCAAGTTTTCAGCACCAGAGCTACAAAAAGATGAGTGAGCCTCTGGTCTGCTGGACATTCACCAACTATTGGTAGTGACTAATATCCCCGTAAAAATTCCCACCATTTTCTGGACATTGTGTAGTCAATATAGACAGGTGTGATGAGGCCACCCCAACAGCACAAACAGTAAATATCCTCCCAAAGAGATGACTACTCGAACTTTTTTTAATAAAACTAACTAGTCTAGTACTTAAATAGGTACGCTCTTGCATTTATTATGTAACATTCCATGCATTTTTTTTCATAAATTTTCAATCCTTCTTTTAAAACAAGTTCTGGTCACATAAAACTTGATCCAGAACCAATAAATGTAATATAATTATATCAAAAACTTTATACACGTGAGTTAGTTCAGTGTATTTTAACACTTGTTAATCTTATTAGTCTTCTTAAATGTCTGTGGGTGTATTTATAACTAACACACCACATTACACATCATTACCCTAGACACTTTACGTAGCCACATTCATTAAGAAAAAAAAATTAAGTGTGAGGTCGTAGTGGTAGCAAGAAAGGCCTTCTGATAATTCTCAACTACATTTTATCTCAGGAGCCTTCACAGCTGGCCTCATACAAGTTACATGTAGTAATAACACCATCATACAATACCATCAACACCACTACATAAATTGGGGTCTTGTCCAGGGATAATTAGCCCAACAGTAAAATTAGGATCTCCTGGTGGGAGAAATAAAAGTAGGGAAATAAATTGTAAAATTTCCTTTAAAATTAAAAGTGTCCCTGCAGATAAAAGTTGGTGAATCTTCACAGCCAGTAATAATTAATTAGTTAACTGGTTAGTTAGAATTAGTTAGACTATAGTCATATAGTAATTAGAAGTACTTAGTGTATTTACTGGTTAGAGATTTATCTTGTATATTATTATATTGTCCAAAAAGTATGGCAGAGCTAGCAAAGTTTAGATCAGCTGCTGTGCTCACTGCGAAGGAGATGGGGATGGATGGTCAAATTTTAATTCAATACGTAACGACTGAATGTGATAAATATATTGAACGGGAAGAAAGGAGATTAGAAAAAGAGGCTGAAAGAAAATTAGAGGCTGACAGGTTAGCTGAAGAAAAGAGATTACAAATTGAGGCTGATAGAGAAATTAAGAGGCTGCAGATTGAGGCAGAAGAAAAACGACAGCAAAGGGAGGCAGAAAAAAAAAAGGCCGAAAGGGAGGCAGAAGATAAAAAGGCCGAAAGGGAGGCAGAAGATAAAAAGGCCGAAAGGGAGGCAGAAGATAAAAAGGCCGAAAGGGAAGCAGAAGATAGAAGGTTGCAGAGGGAGCATGAATTACGACTAAGGGAGCTGGAATTACAAGGCCCGGCTCCTGAAAATGGTGCCAGCCCTTTTGCCTCAGATGCTACGCCCAGTATGGGAGCCTCAAACTCAGCTATGGGGTTTCATTTAGACCATTTTGTTGAAAAAGACGATGACATAGAGGGGTACCTAGGACGTTTTGAGTTATTAGCTACTACATATGGGTTAGAGAGAGAGAGGTGGAGCTTAAAGCTATCACAGGGATTGAGGGGTACTTCTTACGAAGTATTTGCCAAAATGAACAGGGAAGACCAAGACAATTATGACATGTTAAAGCAGGCTTTGTTATTAAGGTACGAAAAGAATGGTGAATTTTATCGTAAGAAATTCAGAAATGCCAAACTGTTGTCTGGGGAGACATACCACCAATTTTCTGCCAGAATAGAAACCTATTTGGAGAAATGGACGGCTCTGGGGAAGACCCAAGATCTTAAAGAAATGATCATGATTGAGCAATTGAGAGAGTCCATGGCTCCAGACATGAGAAAATTTCTCATGGAACAGGGTGCAGAGAAGTTGGGGGAAATTTTAAATGTTGCTGAGAGGTATCAGGCAGCTCAGGCAGAGGTAAGTGGTGCTAAGAAGAAGCACATAGACAATTTTAAAGCTCCACAGCAATTTAATAAATTTGATAATAGAGAGCAGGGAAATAAGGGTAGGACAAACTTTGAGCGGCAAAGAAATGACTATCGCGACAGAAACTCACAGTTCAATGACCAAAAGTTCAATGAAAGAAAACCGTTGAACCAAGGAAAAAGATGGTGCAAATGGTGCAAGAAGGATAACCATAACACCGAATTTTGTAGAAGGAAACCTTCAAACATTGCTGCAATGAAGTCGGGGACGCAAAGAGTAAAGGTTAATCCTAAGGGACAACAGGAACCTTATCACCCCCCAGTTTGTGAGGATGTTATTTGTAATGGGGTCACCATAAGGTGCCTTTATGATACAGGTTTGGATTATGATTCAGTTGTGAAGTCTAGCCTAGTGGACCCAAGTCAGTATACCACAGAAACAGTGGAAATACAAGGGGCGACTAAGGACATACCACTCATGACACTTCCCATCGCAAGGATAACGGTGAAAACTCGCTATGTGGAAGGAGAAATCAGAGCAGCAGTGATAGATGAACCAATCTACCCTCTGATATTGGGGTGTAGATACGTCTTCTTGGGGAATCCCGAGAAACCTGTGATCATGGCGACAGTGCAGACCAGGTCACAGAAGAAGGAGGAAGAAGGTGAACCTATAAATGCTCATCCAGAGGAGATGAGGAAGGCGCAGGCTGAGGATAGGACACTCAAGCCCTGTTTTAAAAAATTGCCCAAATGCCACACACCTCCGAGCAAGGGGGAATATTTCATGAAGAATAGATTATTATACAGGAAGACAGGAACTAGATCCACTGGTCACGGACAGTTAGTTCTTCCCAAGAGATATAGGGCAAATTTGATAAGGAGCTTACATGTTGGAAAAGATGGTGACCATGAGAAAGTCGGTACCATCTGCCAAAAGATTGCTCTAAAATACTATTGGCCCGACGTAAATGTCGATGTTGAAAACTTTGTAGAAGCATGTGGCGTATTTCATGAGGGAACACCCACAAAGGGAAAATATGTGCAGGACCTAGAACCGCCACGGGGCAACTTTAGGCCTGAAAGGAAAACTAATTATACACGGGTAGACAAAGTGGAATGGGAGCCCCCTTTTCACACCCAGTCTTCACTTGAATGGATTAACATGGCCGCTATGCGAAGAGTACAAAGAAGAAATTTAACCCAGGATAGGATGACAATCCCTCGGTCAGACTTATATAAACTGGAGGAACAGACAAGAGAGCGAAGATCTCTCATAAACAATCTTAAGTGGGGAGACAAACCCCAGAGAAAAATTGGTAGTGGTCGATTTGTGAGTGATGATTCTAGGAAGAAAAGTCCTCATTATAAAGCTTCTAATGGACGGGACCAGATGAGTTCCATGAAAAATAAGTATGATAAATTAAAGATCCAGATGTAACTTTATTAAGGACATGGACAGATGAGAAGGCGGAAGAGACTGTTACCTCATCGTATCAATACGTGAACGAACTGACCACTCGTTTGAAAGCTGGATGGAAACTGGCAAATGATAATTTGAAACAAGCCAGGAAGAAACATGCAGCATACTTTAATAGGAAGGCAAAGGACAGGGAACTGGCAGTCGGAGAGAAGGTGCTGCTTTTACTACCCGGAAGCCAGAATAAATTACAAATTGGTTGGCAAGGTCCATATACGGTTCTAGAGAAGGTGTCTAGAACAAACTATAAAATTGACAAAAAGGGGAAGGAAAAAGTTTATCATGTAAACCTGTTAAAGAAGTATCTGGACAGACCACTCCAGGAAAGCACCCCCTTATTGACCTTAGCTATTGCAACCCAGATGCAAAAGGAACCACTCACCTCACATGAATACCCATTACATCCTTGTGAAACAGCAGCACAGGTAAAAGTCAGTAAGCACCTGACTAAAAACCAGAGGGAGAGAGTTCAAAAGGTTCTGGAGGAACATACAGATGTATTAACAGATAAACCAGGCCATACAAATTTGCTACAGTATGACATGAAACTGGTAGACTCAAACCCAATCTGTATGAGAGCCTATTCTATTCCGTTCGCGAAGGAGAAGGCATTAAAGGAAGAAATAGATTATTTATTGAAGGAGGGGATTATTTCGCACAGTGAATCATCTTTTAGTTCTAGTGTCGTTTTGTTGAGGAAACCGTCTGGGGAACACAGACTGTGCATAGATTACAGGAAACTGAATGCTGTCACAGAAGGACAAGTGGATCCATTACCAGACACAAAACAGCTATTTGCCAGACTGAACAAGGCAAAATACTTTTCAAAGGTGGATCTTAGTAAAGGCTATTACCAGATCCCAGTGAAGCCTGAAGTGAGACCTTATTTGGCTTTTAGCACTTCGGATGGACATTATGAATTCAATATGCTACCATTCGGACTGAAAAATGCTCCGAGTGTGTTTTCAAGGATGATGCGAAAATTGTTGGACCCCCTGAATAACCCATGTATCACAAATTTCATGGATGATATTCTCGTCGCCACCGAGACATTTGAAGAACACATTGAAGCTCTGGAGATGTTGTTTGATAGACTTCGGGAGGCGAACTTAACTGCTAGGCCAACAAAATGTTGTATTGGATGCAAAGAGTTGGAATTCTTGGGACACACTGTATATCAGGGTAATATGACCCCTGATCCTAAGAACTTGGAAAAACTGCAGAGAGCACCTAGGCCGCAAACAAAAAAGGACGTGCGATCATTCGTGTCGTTATGCGGATTTTATCAGAAATACATCAAGAATTTTAACGCTATTTGTGCTCCTCTGACTGATCTGACTCGCAAGGGACTTCCAGATAAAATTATTTGGACTGCACAATGTGAACTAGCGTTCCAAGAGTTAAAGGAAAAACTCACTAGCAAGCCTATTCTCAAACTGCCTGATTTGACACAGGACTTTGTCTTAAGAACCGATGCAAGTAATGTGGGACTCGGAGGGGCTTTGTTGCAAAGATCATCTTCACCTGATGGGGAACTGAAACCAGTCGCTTATGCAAGCCGTAAATTGAATAAGGCGGAACAAGGATACTCCACAAGCGAAAAAGAATGTTTAGCATTAATCTGGGCAATAAAGAAGTTTCAAATCTATCTATATGGTAGGACATTTGTGGTGGAGACGGATCATCAGCCTCTCGTGTTCTTGTCTCAGGCTAAGCATGAAAACGCAAGATTGCTGAGGTGGTCTTTATTGCTTCAACCTTATCAGTTCAGTATCCAATATATCCCAGGCAAATTGAATGTCGGTGCAGATTTCCTCAGTCGGCACCCCTGTGATCAAAATTAGAGTAGTGGCAGACGTGAGGAGTAATTTTACCTATGTGTATCGCTGGTTTTGGAACTTGCCATAGGCATGTTTTCAAGTGGGGAGATGTGTAGTGAAATTGACAGAGATACAACGGTAAAATACTCAAAAGATAACATTTAAGGATAAAAACATAATGCGTAGGCTGCTGATGTACATGATCGCCTAGACCGCGGGTCATCACCCTCCATAAAATTTACTTGCTAGACAGGAGGGGAACGGCGGATCAAAAGAAAAAAAATATGACTGGAAAGGCTAAGGAGACGCAATGGGGGGGGGGGGGGGAGGAAAGTAAAAATTCACGTCCCCCAAATTGACACGAGGTACGGAATTGGACGTTTTGCGATACCAAGCCTTGATTTGAATTCAGCGGCTAAAACGCAGATGTTAGGAATATTACAAAAATTTAAAAAGTAATTTTTCTTAATATTAATGTTAGGAATATAAAAATTAGCTGGCCGGATGGCCTATTCTGAGCAATGAAATAATATGATCTTAATTTTACAAACGGATAGATAATATTGAAGATAATGACAAAAGACAGTGTAGTTTACATCATCGACAGACTGCCTTGAATAAAAAGTGTCGTTATTTGCACACAAAACACGACCTTGGGGACGCAGGTGTTCAAAGTTACTTATTATGGAGGAGAGGGTTTTTGAGCGGTAGCTGTGTCTAAATATAACTTTTTACGACAAAATTTTAAGGGGAGAGAAAGGTTGCTTCAAAAATCAAGCACATTTTTTTTAGAAACACAAGTAGAGACGGACAGACTAACAGATAACCATCCATACTTGACTGAAGCATGACTGAAATGACTTTAGTGTAGAAATTTGAAATTTAAAGTACAACTAGGCAGTGATTGGCCACAGACAATCATATCATTAGCGCTCAGACGCGAATTTGGGGTCATTCTTCAATAATTGTTCAGTGTTAGACACAGATTTTAAAGTGTGGTGTTTTCCCATATGAAAGACAGTGAGTTAAATTTAGGGACGCCATCCTATAGCCAGCAGCTCAGCTGAGTTTTGCTAGCACTTCTGTGTTAATTATTCATAATCTGGTAAGATTGAAATTATTTCTTTATATATTTTGAATATTGTTTCATGTTCGAGTGATTTGATACTGCCATATCAAAATCTAGCCTTACAATCAAGTAGGGAGTTGCTCTAGACCCCCCCGCCCAAGTCAGGGTCTAGGGACCAACAAGGTACATAAACTACAGCAAGGATTATGCAAGATAGATCAAGCGTTGAAACAGGTTACCTATCTTCTTTTAGGGCCGACAACTAATAAATATTTTTCAGAATCTATGGTCTGGGAGGATCTGTCTGATGTAGGCCCACCATGGTAACTGTGCTGTTTGGTCAGAGAGATCTGACCTGTCTGTATGATGTGGTTGTTGTGTCAGTGTTGTGTCCAGACGTGGGTAGAGAATAGATTTTGACACATGGCCCATACTTTGATTGCAGAGCTGTGAGTTTCTATCGACAACAAAGCAGAGTCTATTCGGTGGGTGACTGTACTCGAGTGTATCTGTGCAGTTCTTGTGACAGAGACCACCATTATTGCCCGCCAGCACGGAGAGGTGGGACGGCAAGTTTTCAGCACCAGAGCTACAAAAAGATGAGTGAGCCTCTGGTCTGCTGGACATTCACCAACTATTGGTAGTGACTAATATCCCCGTAAAAATTCCCACCATTTTCTGGACATTGTGTAGTCAATATAGACAGGTGTGATGAGGCCACCCCAACAGCACAAACAGTAAATATCCTCCCAAAGAGATGACTACTCGAACTTTTTTTAATAAAACTAACTAGTCTAGTACTTAAATAGGTACGCTCTTGCATTTATTATGTAACATTCCATGCATTTTTTTTCATAAATTTTCAATCCTTCTTTTAAAACAAGTTCTGGTCACATAAAACTTGATCCAGAACCAATAAATGTAATATAATTATATCAAAAACTTTATACACGTGAGTTAGTTCAGTGTATTTTAACACTTGTTAATCTTATTAGTCTTCTTAGATGTCTGTGGGTGTATTTATAACTAACACACCACATTACACATCATTACCCTAGACACTTTACGTAGCCACATTCATTAAGAAAAAAAAAATTAAGTGTGAGGTCGTAGTGGTAGCAAGAAAGGCCTTCTGATAATTCTCAACTACATTTTATCTCAGGAGCCTTCACAGCTGACCTCATACAAGTTACATGTAGTAATAACACCATCATACAATACCATCAACACCACTACACCTCTGATGATGTCTCGGTGGGCGCAAGGTTGGGCGCTTGGGTAAAGAGGTCAAGCTGTTGCCCATGCAGCATGCCCCTCAATGCTGGTAGGTGCAGAGGAACGACGCAGCTGATACAGTTTGGCACCAGTACACACATATATATATGCTGTACCTCATGTCCATGCCATGAAACGCATCTCTGCCTCATTTCTAGAAATTGGACAATACATATGAAGAGACATGAAGTGATGTGAACCTTGGAATAACAGCCACGCCACATGTAAATTTCACAAAATACTTATTACACTGTTGAATCTCCAGTGAAGATATCCGGCATTACAATTACTTAGATTGGAATCTGTAATCTTCAAGAAATATTTACCGCAATATTCCTGCCGTCCAAGAAACTTTGGCGATCAGTGAGGTCGGTCAAATTGGACATTGATGTCATGAATATATATACTACATGATTGATTTAATATGCAACCTTTTGATGTAAGAGTATGTCTACTCTTGATGTTGTCGTCCTCGTCTTCATGAATTAAATCAATATTGAAAACTGACATTCAAGCCATGGGTCCAATGTATATCACTTGTACGTTGGTCAATGACCCAGTTATTGCTGTTGGTATATATTAACATTGGTTCATCTGTTCAGTTCACACTATACTTCAATTCGCGTGTTACACTTGTACAATAGTCGGCCACCTGTAAGCCCGACAAAACTGACAACGCTTAAGTCAGCAGTCATATTGACAGTACCAACCAACCAAGGCTGCAAAGATATTGAAATTGACGATTTGAAAGATCTTGCCATGGTAAGGAAACTTGATATCTTCGAATTGCTGCATTAGTTCTCGAAGCATGAGTTCTTGATCGAGAGAAAAAAAACTTTCTTGTCCCCTTTTACTGGCCCACCAGCTGTTAGCTCGGTTTTATCGTGACTTAGGGGTAGTGCTGTTGGTACTGTCAATATGACTGCTGACTTAAGCGTTGTCAGCTTTGTCGGGCTTACAGGTGGCCGCCTATTGTAAACACATGAATTGAAGTATAGTGTGGACTGAACAGAAGACCCAATGTTAATATATACCAACAGCAATAACTGGGTCGTTGACCAACGTACAAGTGATATACATTGGACCCATACCTTGAATGTCAGTTTTCAATATCGATTTAATTCATGAAGACGAGGACGACAACATCAAGTGTAGACATACTCTTACATCAAAAGGTTGCATATTAAATCAATCATGTAGTATATATATTCATGACATCAATGTCCAATTTGACCTCAATGATCGCCGAAGTCTCTTGGACGGCGGGAGTATTGCGGTAAATATTTCTTGTACATTACAGATTCCAATTTAATAAGTAATTATAATGCCGGATATCTTCATTGGAGATTCAACAGTGTAATGATTCAAAACTAGCCCAGTAGTGGATCTGGACACACTAGCGGCAGGCCATGAAAAGATGTGCCGAAGCCCTACCTAGATCTTGCTGAGAATTTACAAATGGTATCAAATTGAGATACTGGAAACAAACGAGCTAGAATTGGCTAAGGCTAACACTTCACCCTGGAAGGTAGCATATCAAATAAATCATAAAGTCTTCCCACGACGTGGGGGTAAAGACTTTCCACGAACTTTGTTGGAAGATGTCTGTCTTCATCAACCGGCTTTTTGGTATCTCCACAGCGTCCGCGCTGTTTGGCAACAATCAAAACCGATCGCACCAAGTTGCGCTCTTTAGTGCAAAAATTGGTACGTAATTAATTAAAACTTATACTACTTACTCAGATGCGCACGCATGGTGCATCTAACACAGTTAGACTTGCATCTAGCTATGTTAAGTCTCGCACACTTAACTCCTATGCGAAAAACGACTTAACACACGCCATATGTAAATTTCACAAAATACTTATGTTTAACAATGCTTTACTTTTTTCCTACTTTCATTTGCAGAGGCAGTGATAATTCCCAGTCAATCTTGAACCACCATCTTATAGTAGTTCGTACAAGCATCGTCAGCTGAGCACAACGGTCCCTCATATTTTCAGAAAGTAATGACAAAATAAAAGAGCAGAACTTCATGCTAAATCACCAGTCTGTTGTTCATCATTTTTTTTTCTCACTTAGTCCTCATATTCTGTGATAATAGGTTGACAAGGTTTTGTTTCCATGTTTTATTTAACAATACATACAATGTAAGCCAGTGTTAACAAATGAAACAGTGGTCAGTGTAATAGACTACTTTCTCAACGGGTAGTGTCACAATAGTGTGAATGAAAATGTGATACTGTTGCATTATTGCACAATCATAATCCATAAGAATAAGTCTACACAACTGCAACCTGGTGATAACAAACTGCAGTATCTTCCCTACAGCCTCAAAAACACCTGCAGCAACTTCCATCTGAATTTCAGCATGGATTTATTTAAGACTTGGCATTAAGCATGTGGAGTGCTTTTCATGCTTTGATAATTATGTTATGATGTAAAGATTCCTGTTATCTAAAAAAATAATCAACAGCAAATTAAAGCTTTGTACAAACAGCAGCAGCCAAAACAGCTCAGTCTGAGAAGTCATTAATTGAAGAAAATGTATTTATTCATCATGACATGTGTACTAATGCTTTCTCTGTTTTGGTGGGTGGAAAAAAAAAATGAAACCAAATGCACATACAAGAAAGAAACAATAAAAAAAATGTGAACCTGAAAATTTAAAATGGACAAAAATCAAATTGAAATGCATGTTGTATTACTTACAAAAATGTGCTGACACTTCTATAAAAGCAAAGATTCATTTAATTTAAATCTGATGCACTTTCAGAACAAAAACCAATATAAAAATCAAAAGTACATGCACACAGTCACACAAGATAAACTTCAGGTGACATACACTTGACTTTACATTAATAACATTTAAAAATAAACATAGCAGTAAATGCACTTGACTTTGCCATGAATAACATTTAAATATAAGCAAAGCAAAGTACTGTGCTCAGACTCCCTCAGCAAATGTCAAAGGGTTTGAATGCTAATTGTTCCTGTAGCGTGCTGGTTGTATACACAACGGATGCATCCTCATATACATCCATCCCTACTAGTCTTATGTTTAATTCCAATTTCGAACAGTCTAAGCCTTGTAGATTCATCGAATGCAGTGTCGTTCTCTAAAAGGCGATCATCAATTGCCCTTAGTATCTTGCCCTTATCCACATCCAGTGTTTCCACTCTGGGTGATCTTGAAGCTTGTCTGTCAACTCTCTCACTGCCGCGTACTCCTGCATGACCAGGAAAGTAGATCCATACCATTTTCTGAAGACTCAAGACTTCTATGGATGTTTTCCATTCATGCTGTAGTCATCCATTTTGGACTTTCCGAAGCATGCATTGAGAGTTTAACATAATAACTGCCCTGGCTGATGGAGTTTCAGACAGCCACCTCAGGGTTGCAGTAGCTGCCTCTAGGATCTCTATTAATACAACATAACACATGGATATATTCTCAAGTCTTGTGTTTACACACATGGTATATACATATTTTACAGCTTTATATGTGAAAACATATCATTGCATACTTAAAGTTATCCAACGCTATTCATGTGCTCATAATAACATCAACCACGACAACAGATGCATCCAGATGAGAGTATATATATATATATATATATATATATATATATATATATATATATATATATATATATATATATATATATATATATATATATCTACACACACACTTGATTTTGCCATGGTTCCTTCTCTATACTGTGTAATTAATATCTGCAGAATTTCTGTACGTTTCTCTGAATAGTAGTAGTGGTGGAATTCCTTTCAGTCATTACTGACTATAGGAATGTGCCCTCTGACGATGTCTCGGCAGGCGCAAGGTTGGGCGCTTGGGTAAAGAGGTCAAGCTGTTGCCCATGCAGCATTGTTAAAATATTGATGACCTCTACACCTCGCAGTAGAAGAGGAACGACTAAGTAAGTAAGTAAAATATTGAAGTTTGTGTGTCAGTGGTGTCTTAGATGTTGGGACATTGTTAAAGTTCTCAAGTCTTTTTTGTTTTTGTACAGCCATGGTACACATGTCCTTCACAGCTTCATCTGTGAAAACTTATATCAATAGATCCTTAAAGTTATCTAATGCTAATTACACTGACAAACAACATTTTTCTTTCTTATATAAGAATAAGTGTTCTTAGGTCAGTTTCTTGCGCTGATTTCAAATTTGAAATCCGTTTATCTCTATCACATCGGGTTCTTAAGATATTTATGAATAAATATATTTTTGGGAAACCGTTATTTGCTCCATTTCATTTTTACTATATAACTTATTAAAAATTAATAAAATGCAAAATAATTCTACTTTTTATACTGCTAAAAGATGCATGATATATGTTATGCTATTTTTCAAATAGTTACTGTATTTTGAAATAATTCTGAGCGAAATATGGCTTCTAGAAGTTGCAGAAATTCGGCTGATCTGTTCTGTTACGTGTGCGGATATTTTACCGATCGTGTTCACCAGAAAAACTTTATACCATTACTAAAGAAAGCATATGAACTTTATTTCGATTCGAAAGTTGATGATGCAAATAAATCTTGGAAGCCAAATGCAGTTTGTTCGACTTGTGCAAATACATTGGCAGGTTGGTTACGAAAATCGCCGAAGCATAAGTCGATGCCTTTTGGAGTGACAGTAATATGGCGTGAACCGACACATCACGCTACTGATTGTTACTTCTGCTTGACAAATATCCATGGTTTCACTTTTAAAACTAGAAAGTCTGTGGTTTATCCAAATATTGAATCGGTTTTGAAACCAGTGCTTCATGATCCAATCACGTGTCCGATCCCAGTTCCACCAGAACAATATCCGTTGGACGTGAATGAACCATCAGAAAGTGATAGTTTACCTGCTTTAGAAACTAATTCTGACTCGGATTATATACCGGTGAATGATGGTGTTCACTTAATTAACCATTCAGAACTTTCAGATCTAATATGTGATCTCGCTCTTACCAAAGGACAAGCGGAATTACTCGGTTCGCGACTCAAAGAATGGAATCTTTTAGTGCCCAATACTCCGATATCTAAATTTCGTCATAGACACAGAGAACTTGTTCAATACTTTGAGATGGATGATGACATTTGCTATTGCAAAGATGTAAACGGTCTAATGGTGCACCTCGGTCATGAGCACATAGTCAACGAATGGCGACTTTTCATCGACTCTTCCAAGACTAGTCTAAAAGCCGTGTTATTGCATAACGGAAATTTATTTTCATCAATTCCAGTCGCCTACTCTGTTCATATGACAGAAACTTATGACAATATGGCTATACTTTTGGCAAAAATAAAGTACAATGACTACCAAGGGCGGATTTGTGGAGACCTAAAGGTCATTGCAATTCTCACGGGCATGCAGACTGGGTATACTAAATTTTGTTGCTTCCTATGTGAATGGGACAGCCGCAACAGACAGGAACATTATGCAAGAAAGGTGTGGCCTATCAGGGATCGTATGCAGCTCGGGCATAAAAATGTAATACACGAGTCATTTAGTTAACAAAGACAGCATCATTTTACCACCATTATATATAAAGTTGGGGCTCATGAAGAATTTCGTAAAAGCGTTAGATAAAACGAGCAAAGCTTTCACTTATCTTCGAGAAAAGTTTCCGCAAGTTAGTGATGCAAAGATAAAGGAAGGTATCTTTTTAGGACCTCAGATTAGGAAAGTTATTGCAGACAAACAATTCGAGAACTTGTTACATGGTAGTGAACTTCGTGCATGGATCGCATTCAAATCGATCGTCGATAACTTTCTGGGAAATCACAAATCTGTCGACTATGTGCATATTGTTAAGCAGTGCATAGATGCATACAGAATTATGGGCTGTAACATATCCCTCAAAATCCATTTGCTCGATTCGCATCTTGACTTTTTCCCTGACAACCTTGGCGAAATCAGCAATGAACATGGAGAACGATTCCATCAAGATATTGCCGTAATGGAGTCACGTTATCAAGGACGGTGGAGTGTGACCATGCTTGCCGATTATTGTTGGATGCTTCATCGCGATGTACCACATGCCATTCACCGACGAAAGTCGACTGCAAAGAAATTCAAGCCTACATAACTGTTAAACTTCTTGTACGAATGATGTTGTAATACTGCATGTGTTGTTAAAAAACTTCAATTGCGTATTTCTAGAGATCCCGACCTGATAGAGAAAAACGGTTTGCAGATTTAAAAACAGCGCATTAAAATTGACCAGAAAAACATAGAAATGTTAGAGAAAGAAAAAAAAAATTTTTTTTTTGTTAGCCAGTGTTATGTGCTCATCATAATAGCATCCAGCACCTTGTAGTTCCCAGAGGACTCTGAGGAGACGAATAAAGAAAAGGACTACTGTTCCCTTCGGAACATTGTAAGAGGTGACCAATATGAGGTTGTGCAACAAGCCTGGCAAACTCATCATGTAAAACAAATTGCAACAAAAACCACCACTGCAAGAGTAAATGAATGCTTTGTACAAGGGGGCCAGTTGCAGTGGTGGATCCATGCTACATGGGATGGGAGGAAGGAACTCATACTGGCTGGTCAGTTTACCCATGTTTATGTTTTAATATAAAACATCGCTACACACGTTTTTTCCTCTGCTGTCTACATGTACCTGCTATAATCCTTGATGATCCAGAGAGTCACCTAATCTGGACAGTTCTTCTTCAACAGGACTAAAATTAGTGAGGCTTTACTTCAATTTCCAATGAAACATGAAGTTATAAGGAAAATGTCTTTTGCTTGGAAAGTGTCTTTGGGAGAAAATTGTTAACGTATTGAACTTTGTGTGTCAGTGGTGTCTTAGATGTTGGGACATTGTTAAAGTATTGAACTTTGTGTGTCAGTGGTGTCTTAGATGTTGGGACATTGTTCAAGTATTGAACCGTGTGTGTCAGTGGTGTCTTAGATGTTGGGACATTGTTAAAATATTGAAATGTGTGTGTCAGTGGTGTCTAAGATGTTGGGACATTGTTAAAGTATTGAAGTTTGTGTGTCAGTGGTGTCTTAGATGTTGGGACATTGTTTAAGTATTGAGCTGTGTGTGTCAGTGGTGTCTTAGATGTTGGGACATTGTTAAAGTATTAAAGTTTGTGTGTCAGTGGTGTCTTAGATGTTGGGACATTGTTAAAGTATTGAACTTTGTGTGTCAGTGGTGTCTTAGATGTTGGGACATTGTTCAAGTATTGAACTGTGTGTCAGTGGTGTCTTAGATGTTGGGACATTGTTAAAGTATTGAACTTTGTGTGTCAGTGGTGTTTTAGATGTTGGGACATTGTTAAAGTATTGAGCTGTGTGTGTCAGTGGTGTCTTAGATGTTGGGACATTGTTAAAGTATTGAACCGTGTGTGTGTGTCAGTGGTGTCTTAGATGTTGGGACATTGTTAAAGTATTGAGCTGTGTGTGTCAGTGGTGTCTTAGATGTTGGGACATTGTTAAAGTATTGAAGTTTGTGTGTCAGTGGTGTCTTAGATGTTGGGACATTGTTCAAGTATTGAACCGTGTGTGTCAGTGGTGTCTTAGATGTTGGGACATTGTTAAAGTATTGAACTTTGTGTGTCAGTGGTGTTTTAGATGTTGGGACATTGTTAAAGTATTGAGCTGTGTGTGTCAGTGGTGTCTTAGATGTTTGGACATTGTTCAAGTATTGAAGTTTGTGTGTCAGTGGTGTCTTAGAAGTTGGGACATTGTTAAAGTATTGAGCTGTGTGTGTCAGTGGTGTCTTAGAAGTTGGGACATTGTTAAAGTATTGAGCTGTGTGTGTCAGTGGTGTCTTAGAAGTTGGGACATTGTTAAAGTATTGAAGTTTGTGTGTCAGTGGTGTCTTAGAAGTTGGGACATTGTTAAAGTATTGAAGTTTGTGTGTCAGTGGTGTCTTAGATGTTGGGACATTGTTAACCTTTAGCACGCTGCATAAAATTTCAGAAAACTTGCCCTACAGCTGCATTCTTTTTCACAACCCCCCATTTTTATAGTGGGCGACTTGTAATGTCTATAGTTTTTGTGTTTCTTGGTCAATTGCTATCATTTTTGGAATTTATGTAAATAAATGAATGGTGAATCTGAGGATATAAAATTTGTTTGTGTACATGTTAGATGTGATAGGAAGAGAGGAAAGGAAAGATGAAAAAAACGAAAAAAATTAAAAAAAAATTAAAAAAAATTTTTTTTTTAATTTTAAAATTAAAAAAAAAATTTAAAAAATGACCAACGAACGAAGCGTCCATATCCCTTGCATCTCAATGAAAGTCATTTGACCAATAGAGCAATACAAATCAAATGACGATCTTTTCGTTACACCCATCATCAGTAGCAAAGCAACAAACTCCCTAGCCAGCCGTGACATTCGGCCGTAATCCTATATTTTTCCGATATTCCTAATCCTAACCCCGAAAATTATACATACTTGAAAGGCCATTTTACTTTCGTTTCCATCTCAGCCATCAAACATATTCTGAGAACCGATTTCAGCGCTTATAAAGACAAAAATTTCATCCCCACCGCATGGCGTCAGAATGCAATAAAATTAGAGCGAAATGGCCGCGCGTCTGATGCCGATTCATTTCGATTAAAAAAATTTACAAAAAATAAATGCGGATACACCCATCACTTTTTTAAGATCGGAAACGGAAGCTAACTCTCTTGCAATTAAAGTTACAACTTAACATCCGGGGCTGAAAATCACGTGTACACAAGTCATGTGCTAGAAACGATGACAGCCGCAAGGCGTAACATATCGCCTCCAGCTGGCAGAACATAGGTTACCTTCGGCGATATGTCTCGCCGGCAGCGTGCTAAAGGTTAAAGTATTGAGCTGTGTGTGTCAGTGGTGTCTTAGAAGTTGGGACATTGTTAAAGTATTGAAGTTTGTGTGTCAGTGGTGTCTTAGATGTTGGGACATTGTTAAAGTATTGAAGTTTGTGTGTGACAGTGGTGTCTTAGATGTTGGGACATTGTTAAAGTATTGAGCTGTGTGTGTCAGTGGTGTCTTAGAAGTTGGGACATTGTTAAAGTATTGAAGTTTGTGTGTCAGTGGTGTCTTAGATGTTGGGACATTGTTAAAGTATTGAGCTGTGTGTGTCAGTGGTGTCTTAGATGTTGGGACATTGTTAAAGTATTGACGTTTGTGTGTCAGTGGTGTCTTAGATGTTGGGACATTGTTAAAGTATTGAAGTTTGTGTGTCAGTGGTGTCTTAGATGTTGGGACATTGTTAAAGTATTGATGTTTGTGTGTCAGTGGTGTCTTAGATGTTGGGACATTGTTAAAGTATTGAAGTTTGTGTGTCAGTGGTGTCTTAGATGTTGGGACATTGTTAAAGTATTCAAGTTTTTGTGTCAGTGGTGTCTTAGAAGTTGGGACATTGTTCAAGTATTGAAGTTTGTGTGTCAGTGGTGTCTTAGATGTTGGGACATTGTTAAAGTATTGAAGTTTGTGTGTCAGTGGTGTCTTAAATGTTGGGACATTGTTCAAGTATTGAGCTGTGTGTGTCAGTGGTGTCTTAGATGTTGGGACATTGTTAAAGTATTGAAGTTTGTGTGTCAGTGGTGTCTTAGAAGTTGGGACATTGTTAAAGTATTGAAGTTTGTGTGTCAGTGGTGTCTTAAATGTTGGGACATTGTTCAAGTATTGAGCTGTGTGTGTCAGTGGTGTCTTAGATGTTGGGACATTGTTAAAGTATTGAAGTTTGTGTGTCAGTGGTGTCTTAAATGTTGGAACATTGTTAAAGTATTGAGCTGTGTGTGTCAGTGGTGTCTTAGATGTTGGGACATTGTTAAAGTATTGAAGTTTGTGTGTCAGTGGTGTCTTAGAAGTTGGGACATTGTTAAAGTATTGAAGTTTGTGTGTCAGTGGTGTCTTAGATGTTGGGACATTGTTAAAGTATTGAGCTGTGTGTGTCAGTGGTGTCTTAGATGTTGGGACATTGTTAAAGTATTGAAGTTTGTGTGTCAGTGGTGTCTTAAATGTTGGGACATTGTTCAAGTATTGAGCTGTGTGTGTCAGTGGTGTCTTAGATGTTGGGACATTGTTAAAGTATTGAAGTTTGTGTGTCAGTGGTGTCTTAGAAGTTGGGACATTGTTAAAGTATTGAAGTTTGTGTGTCAGTGGTGTCTTAAATGTTGGGACATTGTTCAAGTATTGAAGTTTGTGTATCAGTGGTGTCTTAGATGTTGGGACATTGTTAAAGTATTGAAGTTTGTGTGTCAGTGGTGTCTTAAATGTTGGGACATTGTTCAAGTATTGAGCTGTGTGTGTGTCAGTGGTGTCTTAGACGTTGGGACATTGTTAAAGTATTGAAGTTTGTGTGTCAGTGGTGTCTTAGATGTTGGGACATTGCTAAAGTATTGAAGTTTGTGTGTCAGTGGTGTCTTAGATGTTGGGACATTGCTAAAGTATTGAAGTTTGTGTGTCAGTGGTGTCTTAGATGTTTGGACATTGTTCAAGTATTGAGCTGTGTGTGTCAGTGGTGTCTTAGAAGTTGGGACATTGTTAAAGTATTGAAGTTTGTGTGTCAGTGGTGTCTTAGATGTTTGGACATTGTTCAAGTATTGAGCTGTGTGTGTCAGTGGTGTCTTAGATGTTGGGACATTGCTAAAGTATTGAAGTTTGTGTGTCAGTGGTGTCTTAGATGTTGGGACATTGTTAAAGTATTGAGCTGTGTGTGTCAGTGGTGTCTTAGATGTTGGGACATTGTTAAAGTATTGAAGTTTGTGTGTCAGTGGTGTCTTAAATGTTGGGACATTGTTCAAGTATTGAGCTGTGTGTGTCAGTGGTGTCTTAGATGTTGGGACATTGTTAAAGTATTGAAGTTTGTGTGTCAGTGGTGTCTTAGAAGTTGGGACATTGTTAAAGTATTGAAGTTTGTGTGTCAGTGGTGTCTTAAATGTTGGGACATTGTTCAAGTATTGAAGTTTGTGTATCAGTGGTGTCTTAGATGTTGGGACATTGTTAAAGTATTGAAGTTTGTGTGTCAGTGGTGTCTTAAATGTTGGGACATTGTTCAAGTATTGAGCTGTGTGTGTCAGTGGTGTCTTAGACGTTGGGACATTGTTAAAGTATTGAAGTTTGTGTGTCAGTGGTGTCTTAGATGTTGGGACATTGCTAAAGTATTGAAGTTTGTGTGTCAGTGGTGTCTTAGATGTTGGGACATTGCTAAAGTATTGAAGTTTGTGTGTCAGTGGTGTCTTAGATGTTTGGACATTGTTCAAGTATTGAGCTGTGTGTGTCAGTGGTGTCTTAGAAGTTGGGACATTGTTAAAGTATTGAAGTTTGTGTGTCAGTGGTGTCTTAGATGTTTGGACATTGTTCAAGTATTGAGCTGTGTGTGTCAGTGGTGTCTTAGAAGTTGGGACATTGTTCAAGTATTGAAGTTTGTGTGTCAGTGGTGTCTTAGATGTTGGGACATTGCTAAAGTATTGAAGTTTGTGTGTCAGTGGTGTCTTAGATGTTGGGACATTGTTAAAGTATTGAAGTATGTGTGTCAGTGGTGTCTTAGATGTTGGGACATTGTTAAAGTATTGAAGTTTGTGTGTCAGTGGTGTTTTAGATGTTGGGACATTGTTAAAGTATTGAAGTTTGTGTGTCAGTGGTGTCTTAAATGTTGGGACATTGTTCAAGTATTGAAGTTTGTGTGTCAGTGGTGTCTTAGATGTTGGGACATTGTTAAAGTATTGAAGTTACTGTGTCAGTGGTGTCTTAGATGTTGGGACATTGTTAAAGTATTGATGTGTGTGTGTCAGTGGTGTCTTAAATGTTGGGACATTGTTCAAGTATTGAAGTTTGTGTGTCAGTGGTGTCTTAAATGTTGGGACATTGTTCAAGTATTGAGCTGTGTGTGTCAGTGGTGTCTTAGATGTTGGGACATTGTTCAAGTATTGAAGTTTGTGTGTCAGTGGTGTCTTAGATGTTGGGACATTGTTAAAATATTGATGACCTCTACACCCCGCGGTAGAAGAGGAACGACTAAGTAAGTAAGTAAAATATTGAAGTTTGTATGTCAGTGATGTCTTAGATGTTGGGACATTGCTAAAATATTGAAGTTAACTCTTAAAGGACAAGGGGGCCAGGATTCAGGGATGATTTTGACTGGTGCTTATGATGGGAGGCCAGTTTTCAGGGCTGGCATATTTGTAATAAGTTTTCGTTTCGTTTAGTCCCAAATGTATATGTTTTTAATCCTACTTCAGTTTCCTTCACAACTATTAATAACATTACTACACTTTAGAAACAGTTTGAAAAGAATTGACCTTTAAACTGTAACACTATATGAAAACTCGAAGCGATATAAAATTTCTTGGGTCAAATATGGGAAAACCCCCACGTCCTTTAAGAGTTAAACCGTGGTGCACTTTAGTTTCTAATACCTGGGACAACTTATGAAATGGCAAAAACAACTATAAAAGCCACATTCAAATCTAAATGGAAAAAAGAGCACCTAGGTCATATAAAAAATGATGACTATCACCAGCTATCTAGGCGAGATCAGGTCATAATGTTCCTCTAATGCACTGGAGTTGGGCTGGCCATGTCCTCAGAAGGGACCCTGATACCATCGCAAGAACAGCTATGCTATGGACCCCCGAGGGAAAGCGAAAGAGAGGCTGACCAAAAACAACTTGGCGGAGAACTGTGGAAGCTGAGATGCAAAGAATGACCACAGTTGGGGCACTGTACGAAGGATGGCCGCCGACCGAGCAAAGTGGAATCAATTTGTTGCTGCCCTACAAGACGCCACCAGGCGTGATGGCCGCTGACTGCTTTGACGGTTGGCAGTTATGGATCAAAGAAGAAGAAGAAGAATGCACTGGACACAACAGGTTGAGGTACAAT
This sequence comes from Oreohelix idahoensis, assembly GCA_024509875.1. Classification (NCBI taxonomy): domain Eukaryota; kingdom Metazoa; phylum Mollusca; class Gastropoda; order Stylommatophora; family Oreohelicidae; genus Oreohelix; species Oreohelix idahoensis. The sequence continues at coordinate 383,000 of JAMPIV010011723.1, read as the reverse complement.
CTACACCACAAGTACAGGATTGGTCCAACAGATCTCTGCACCTGTGGCACCAGCCCCATGACAGCTGAACATCTGCAACCGTCCTTCCCAACATACAGCAATGAAGGGAGTAGCATATGGCAACAAATCATGTCTCTCCAAGAAAAACTGTTTGGAGATGTCAGGAACCTTGAGCTAACTGCTACCTTTATTAGAGTCATTAATGTGGAAGTACGAGGGCGGATGAGGAAGAAGAATTTATATCTAGCTGAAACTGGGACCCTATTTAAATAAACACTAAACATAAAAAAAAACATCAAGTAAAAGCTTCACATACACACTAAACATACAGTAACACATCATATACACACATCACACTGAGAGCCACAAATAATACCAAATTTCCCAAAAATAATTCAGATATATATCAAAATCGGTAACACATCAAATACACACATCATACTAAGAGCCAAAAATAATACCAAATTTCCCAAAAATAATTCAGATAAATACCAAAATGCAAAACCTTATGCCCGGTAAATACGAAAAAATTAAAAAAAAATTCATGTGATATATAAAGAGAACAATTTCACACTGGTGTCATGTTGTCCCATAAGTGTAAAAAAACAGCCTGTGAGGATAATTCCCATACACATTTTTTATCATCTTTATTATCTTTCAGCGTACGTAGAGTATAGGCCTTCAAACAGTTCACACAAAGCAATCCTGTCCTGTGCAACCCCTTCAAGTTCTCTCCATGTTTTCTTTATTCTTTTCAAGTCTGTCTCCAATTCTCTTCTCCATGTGATTTTTGGTCTCACTCTTATTTATTTTACCTAGGGGATTCTGGGAAAAGGGGCTGTTTTGTTATGATATCTGCTGGTTTCTTTAGTGCCTGTCCTATCCAATGACAATGTCATTAACTCACTTCTTGTTCCACAGGTATTTGTCATATATGTTCCCACATTAATGTATTTTTAAAATGATGATCAGCACCTCATTTGAAGAGTGAACAGATCACTTTTTTTCACCAAAAAAAAAATTAAGACCATGCACAAATAAAAACTATATAAAAGTATATAAACCAATAAAATGGTATTGAATCAGTTCTAAAAATTAACGGTTCACATGAAAATAAAAACTATGGTGGGTTGAATGTTTCAAAGGGGACTACACAACAACGGGTTACAGCATAAAGCTAATGTATAACAAGAGAGATTGGTAGAGAAAATGGGGACAGACATAAAAAAACAGAGTGTACATGAAAAAATGTTGAGACAAAGAGCTTTCAAGGCTTAGAATCATGAATAAGGTAAAAATATGGTCAAAGCATTTAGAAAACTGCCATAATTTCAAAACATATTAAATGTTGTTGAGTACATTTTATGAATATGAAACACTTCTCTCCTACCTGATGAATAAACAGATTATTCAGATGATGGACCAGTCTCTTGGAAAAGTTGGCAGACAATTTCTTGAATCTCTTCTGCTGTTCTTCCACAGCTCCCATTCGTAATAAAGCTTGAAAAGATTTAGCCCTTTCACATTAGCATTTCTTACATCAAGGACTGTATCAGTTTAGCATTTATTTTTTAACATTATGACTCATATTTTTCTGTGGTTGCTACAATGTGTTTTCATGTCTCTCTCTATCCTTTTTTTTTTCTGTTGTTACTAAGAGTAGAATCAGCAGTGGGCTCTTAAGTCAAATGAAAATAAAAAGAAATGTGAACATTGGATTTGTCTATTTTCTGATACATTAGGCTCCCATTATTCAAACATGTCAAAGTCAATTTGTGACACGCTTTTGTCAGGACAGCTTGTGAAAACTTTGATTTATTGGAAATAATGTTAAAAAATTTTGAATATTGCAGTAATATTTTTAGATACCAAAGTCAAAGTATTTTATCCTGGGATCTTAAAAAAGTTATAAAAAGTCTATTCTGAAAAAAAAAAAAAAAATCAAAATATGATATATCAGCTTCCAATCCAAATTTAGTGCTCATAACTAATAAAAATAATTTTAAAGCCGTAGTGAATTGAAATACAGCATTAAAATCCAATATAGCCACCATTTCCACGGCAACCAAAAATGTGGCACCATAAAACTCTTAGTTATACATAACCATAACTGTTGCAGATTAAACCTGTGGATTTCAGTTGAAATCCCCCAATCCTGCTATGAAAATGATGTTTCACTGTAGCTTCACCCCCTAAATATCATACATATCATTCTTCATTACTCTCTGCTCTTTAAGCTGACTAATAAGAATTCATCTTTTTTAGTAAGCTGGAAAGAAAATAACTCATAGTTTAATTATGTTAATTCCTATAGATAAGTGTTTCTCAACCATTTTTACCAAGGTGGAACCACTCAAATAACTTTCCACAACCAGAGGAACCCCTGGGATGTAATTCTTTTATTCTTAAATTATTGCCAAGAACATATATTTGTAAAGAGATAATATCTGTAAGACATGCATGTCAGCTGTAATTATATGATCAACACTATGAAAGATGAATGAGGTGACACCTAGAGAAACTGAAGGAAAAACAGTTGTGTCTTGTTTTGCTTTTGAGCATGTAAATATTTTCATACAGCGTCTCTTCATATGGTGCTAAAAAAATGTACTTGTTCGTGCACTTTAGTATTGTGACAGTATTTTATATTTATTATAAATGTTTTGTATTCATCTCATTGCTATTAATATTACTTAGACGGAAATCTGTCTTCTTTATTTAAAAAATAAATAAGATGAGTGTTACTAATCATATAAAGTTTAAATTAACACATGCGTTTGATATTTATCGAAACAATGCAAAACAAACATAGTTGCATTGAGCTAATTATAACCCTGTATAAGAAATATAATTGAAATTTTTCATGGTTTTAAAATATTTTTATGTTTATTTCATGATTTCTCGCAGAACAATTGATGATGAATTGTGGAATTCTAGGGTTCCATAGAACACTGGTTGAGAAACAATGCTATAGAAAACTAACCCACATCCTTCGTTACTGTCATAATTTTCATTTCACTTTCATCCATCTTTGTTTTGTTAGGAGCTTCTCCAACGCTCTGTTCATAATATTCATAAAATATGACATTATGTCCTCTAAGCTGTTGTGATATTTCATACTTTTAAAGGATATTCAACATTTTACAGCACTGGTATCTCGCGGCAAAGGTGCCGGGTTCGAATCACGGTACTGACACGCTCCAGTCTACCCAGTTGTAAATGGGTACCTGACTTTGAGTTAGGGAAGGGAGAAAGGCAGCGACGAAGGGAACTGATCACCCCCACCTCTCAATGCTGGACCTGGTGCGGTGAAGTCTCTAACACTTCACTCCCGTACAGCAGTATCTGCTATTAGACTACCTATACCTTTTAGTAAACAGTATACCAGTAATATTTTTTTTGTTCATCTAACAGCAGGACCCCGTTTAAAAAAAAAAAAAAAACTAGTCAAACAAAAACGAATTATACTAGAACTTGAAAAAAATTGTATCTTTACTTATATTTGTTTCACAACATGAAAATAAGCAATGACATTTTTTCATGTAGTAACACTCATTTAGCTCCATGTAGATTCTCGGGGGGGGGGGGTCCTCTGAGTAGACAAAGAAAGAACAGGACTACTGCTCCCACATGCATGTCGTACAAGGCAACTAAAATGAGGTTGTGTGTGAGGCTGGCAACCTCATCATCTAGTACAAATTGCCACAGAAAGCACCTCTGCTGCAGCATTTGACTGCTTGGTGCCGACTTCTTGCAAGGGGACCAGCTGCAGTGGTGGCTTCATGCTCTGTAAGGAACGCAAAGGAACATGATGATGATGATGAACACTCATTTAAATACAATTCCATTAAAAGAATGAGTAAAAATGAGGCGTACATAGCTAACTGCAAGACATGCAACAATGACTTAATTAGCAAAGCCATGGTCTGACATTATGTTGGTCCCAGCTAGACAGTTAATTAGTGTGACTTGCATGAGACAACTATCTCACTTTTGAGCATGACAAAAATATACCAATGAATGGTAAAGATGGCTTACATGGATGTATATCTGCATTCATGCAGCGATGTAGGGCTTGCGCTGCAGCCGTGCACTCTTGGATTCCAGCAGGACTGGTAAGGTCACCGTCCATCAGAGCCTGGATGTGTTTCATGTCAAGGTCAAGCTGATTCTGTATAATAAAAGAAAAATAATGCAAAGTATTTTGGAAGAAACATGTCAGATATAACCATCTATTATCAGTTGTTAACATCCCAGTGAAGAAATATGGATGGGTTGATGAGTGTCATGCTGAGGAGTTTCAAAATCCTGATAGTAAATTAACTTACTTTAGATAGATAGTCTACTAACTCTTTCCTTGATATCTGACACTTCTGTCATTTTTATAAGCTGGAAATATGTGTCACCAAACACCACACAACTTATCCATATTGTTTATTGAAGTTTCTTGGCTTAAATTTTCTACCAGAAACGTCTGCTTAGAATGACTATATCATGTATCTAATGAAATCACATTTTGATTGGCTGCAATGAACTAAGCATGACCAGTATGGTAGTTCTTAACCTTGGGGTAATTCTTCCCTAAGGGGTAAACCAGTCTTTTTCTAGGGTAAATGAGCTTACATAGAATTATAGTAATGTGATGCAGTATGTCATGAATATGGATTGGACATTAATATTGAGAAAACAAAAACTATGATAATTAGCAAAACAGATGATAAGCCCACATTAAAGATAAGCATAAATGGGAAAATCCTGGAACAAGTCAATACAGACCTGGATGATCTCAGAGTAGTGCTCCACAAACTTTGTCAACGATTCAAAAGTGTTGTGATCCAATGGATCCCATCTCATTGTAACATCACCGGCAATGAAGAGGCTGACAGAATGGCAAAAGAAGGTTCACATCTACCTCAGCCTGATGCAAGCATAACTTTTGAGGAGGCAAAGAGTTTTATCAGAATCAGATACAGAAACAAATGGAATGTAGAACATCCAGGGCACACACAGAATGATGCTTACTACCAGCTCCACAGAAGAGAACAAGTGGTAATCTTCAGACTCCGCACTGGCCACAACAGATTGAGATACCATCTATTCAACAAGCTAAAGATAGGAACTACCTACCGATCAGTGTAACTGTGGCACTGATAAAATGATTGCTGAACATCTGCTTCAAAGTTGCCCCTTATGTGTGGTACAGAGAAAGTGCATATGGCCGACGCCAGCTCCTTTCGTGGAAAAGCTTTACGGGGATTCAAATAGCCTCAAACTGACTACTGCTTTCTTTGAGAACATTCAAGTGGACGTCTGAGAGTGTACGAAGAAGAAGAAGAAACAAGTCAAGAGCTACTCATATCTTGGTTATATAATAACAGAAGATGGCAGATGTAAACAGAAATCATGAAGAGAATAGGAATGGCCAAAGCTACATTCAACAACATGAAACATATACTGACATCTAAACAGTTATCTCCCAAATTAAAACTGAGAATCATAAAGTGTTATATATATTCTGCATTACTGTATGGTGTAGAAACATGGACGATGAATAAGCAGTTGGAAGAAAGAATTGAGGATCTTCAAATGTGGATATAAAGAAGAATGAGGTGCATATCATGGAAAGAGAAGAAAACAAATAAGGAGGTCCTAGAAAATCTAGGTATGAAAAGAGAACTAATGAGGGAGATCAAAGTTCGGCAGGTAAAATACTTTGGCCATATAAAAAGGCATAACACCTTGCAGAAGACCATAATAGAAGGGAGAGTTGAAGGCAAATGTGCAAGGGGAAGACAGCGCTATAAGTGGGAAGATAACATCAAGAGATGGACAGGAAAGAGTCTATCAGAGTGCACCACCAAGACAAGAGACAGAAGACATTGGAGATCCATTACAGCCAACCTTCGTTGTGGAGATGGCAGCTGATAATGATGATGCATAGATAAGAAATGTGATAAAAGGTTTTAAAAAGGTGGCATCCTGACTCTTTTCTTACTAGGTCTTCTCAAAGTTTATCAGCTGTTTTTGCACAAGCATTTCATTTCATGGACTGTGATTTCATTTTTTCTTGTTCTCTGATCAGAGGTCAGACTTTAAAAAAAGAAGTTTAATTTCAAACTCTTTGCTGAATTAACTGTTCACTTTACTCTAGTAACCATGGGCAATAAGATTATGAATGTCAAGATCAAACCCAGTGAACAGCTGGAGTATTATTGTTATGTTTCTCTTATTATTATTCTTATATTCCTTCTCCTTCATATAATCTCTTCTTCCTCTTATAAATTCTCCTTATCGTATTTCTTGGTTTCCTTATCTTTCTCTCCCCCCCCCGTTCTTAGTGTACCTTATTCTGTTAAGACCAAATATGACAGGCATGGGTACAACCATTAAGCAGGAGGATTTTTTTTAAAAACTTGTCATTTTCATATGCTTATGAAAGTAAGCGACAAAATACTGAATAGTGAACTACAGTCTATACGCTCTTATGAACTGACCACAAGATTTTGCAGCTCTTCCAGCAAGCGCTGGTGATTTTTGTTTCGCAAGGTCATTAAGGTGTCTTTGTCCCTCATCACTTCCATCTGTTCTTTCACATTCTGAAAACATATAGAACCAAAACTTTACACACAGAACCAGACCTTTCCTTTTCAAACATCTGAACATGATAAGAACAAGGGGGAAAAAGAGATAAGGAAACCAAGAAATATGGTAAAGAGAATTTGTAAGAAGAAGAAGAGATTATAAACAGCAGAAGGAATTTAAGAATAAAACAGAGAAAAAGAACAACAACATCGATGATAAAATGAAATCTAAATTAAGAGAATCAACAAAAAGCAAAAGAAAATGATTTACAAAACTCAATTAAATAATCATATGAACTATGTAGGTTAGTAAACTAGCACTTACAGAAATAGATCTACTATCTTAACTGCTTAATTCCCAGCAAATGTTAATCTTCTTCTTCTACCACTCTGAGACGTCTATTTGAATGTTTTCAAAGAAAGCAGTAGTCAGCTTGAGGCTACTTGCATCTCCGTATAGTTTTCCACGAATGGTACTGGTGACGGCCATATGCGCTTTCTCTGTTCCACATATGTTGGGCAACTTTGAAGCAGATGTTCAGCAGTCATTTTATCGGTGCCACAGTTACACTCATCGGTAGTTCCTATCTTTACCTTGCTGAATAGATGGTATTCCAATCTGACTTCACTAAATGTTAATCTGACTGATGACTGCTCCATCTGGCCAAGTAAATAATACTTTGACTTTTAGGTTTTTGTTTGGTCACTTAAAATGTCACAACACATATTTTTACCAGAAGCCATTTTGTGGCTAGTTTCGAGTGCATTTCCGAATATCACACCATTCTTCTTCTTCTCTGATCCTTAGCCGCTGACTGTCAAAGCTGTCAGTGGCCATCACGCCTGGTGGCGTCCTGTAGGGCAGCAACAAACTTCTTCCACTTTGCTCGGTCGGCGGCCATCCTTCATACAGTAACCCAGCTCTGGTTCTTTCTTTGCATTTCGGCCTCTACAGTTCTCCGCCATGTTGTTTTTGGTCGGCCTCTCTTTCACTTTCCTTCGGGGGTCCATAGCATAGATGTTCTTGTGATGGCATCGGGGTCTCTTCCCAGGACGTGGCCAACCCAACTCCAGCATCTGCCAGCTATGATGATGTGCATACAAAACAAGGTGCAAACAATATAACGTGGTTACTCCAAATAAGTAGGTCTTGGTTGGTGATGGTATTTGGCCAAAAGATTTGGTGAATTTTCCTTAGGCACATTGTGTGGAAAGAGGACAGTTTCGACATTTCCTTCTCTGTTACTCTCCAGCTTTCCGCACCACAGCACAGAAAGTACACAGCTCTCATATAATCTTAATTTGGTGTTTGTGCTGTACTGGGAAGACTTCCAGATGTTGTTGAGACTAGCAAAAGCTGTTCTCACTTTATTCATTCTGTTGTTGATGTCCTTGCTTGTTCTGCCGTCTGGTGTTACTATGCATCCTATGTATGTAAATGTGCCTGTCTGTTCTAGTTTCTGGTTCCTTATTGTTATCGGCTCAGGATTGCCCACACTGAGTGTCATGACTTCGGTCTTCTTCAGATTGATGCTCAGACCCACCTGCTGGCTCTACTTATTCAGTCTATTGGTTTTTTTTTGATGTGTTGATGTGAATGTGCGAGTAGCGCAATGTCATCTGCATATTCCAGGTCTTCCGGTGTAGAAAATGTTGTCCCTCTAATTCCTCTTGGACTGCCCTCTCTTGTCTAGCACATCACCCAGTCTATGACTGTCAAAAATAAATAATAAAGTTGTTGATAAGGGGTATCCATGTTGTACTCCTGTCTTCACCTCAAAAGTTAGGTTGCTCAACCCAACACTGCATGTAAAGTTAGAATACAGGCTTTTTATAATGGAAACAATGCAGCTAGGAATTCCATAAGCCCTCAGTATTTTCCTAGGCTGTCCCTGTGTATACTGTCAAAAGCCTTTTCAAAATCGACAAAGTTAATGTATAGCTGTCTCTGCCATTCTGAGCACTGCTCTATAATGTTCCTGAGGATGAATATATGATCTGCACATCTTCTGTTCTTTCTGAATCCCGCTTGTTCTTTCCTCAGTTTATGGTTTACTGCTTTTGAAATTCTCTGGATAATTATCCTGTCTAGTATTTTACTGGGAACTGAGAGGAGAGTAATTCCTCTCCAGTTGTTGCAGTCTGCAAGGTCGCCCTTCTTGGGCAATTTGACAATTATTCCGTTACTCCACTCCGTTGGTGTTGTCTCTGTTTTCCAAACTTTGCAAATAGTTGTTCTAGTAGTTTTGCTGCTAGTTTAGGGTCTGAGTTGAATAACTCAGCATTTAAATTGTCGTGACAGGCGCTTTTCCATTCTTTAACCCTTTGATAGCTGTGATAATTTCTTCTCTTCGTGGAATGTCTGTATTTACATCTAGGTCACTTTCAGCCTCAGGAACATTCAGCTTCGTCTCTGGTGGTTCCTTATTTAGTGTTTCTCAGAAGTGCTCTGCCCATCTTGTTTCCTGCCCCTGTGCTGTGGTGATGAGATTTCCTTGCTTGTCTCTTACTAACGTTACATTGTTTGCACCTTGTTTTCCACTGATAGTTTTAGTTATTTTATAAACTGTGCTTTGTTCATTTCTCAGTGCTGCCTCTTCTGCCTGCTTTGCAAGGTCATCCAGAAATTTCCTTTTCTTGGCGGTGTTTGACGTTTTACTTCTTTGTCCAGCTGACTGTGCTGTTCGCTATATATTTCCTTTAACCTGGGAGACTTTGCTTCTGTTTTCTTTCTTTTCATTTCTTTTCTCATCGCTATGATGTTTAACATTTCTGGTGTTATCCAATCTTGTTTCTTTCTTTCCTGGAATCCCAAGCATGATTCGCTGCTTTCCTTGTATATTGTTGAAATGATGTTGAATTTCTGGTCAACATCATCAGTCGCTGTACTTTCTTGGCTTTTGGCAATTTGATATCGTCTCTTTACATCATTCAGAAAAGCTTTTCTGGTGAGGGGGTCCGTGAGTTTCATGATGTTATATCTTATCTGTTTGATTGCAATTGGTCCAGCAGCTCTGAGCTTCACCTTCAGTCTTGCTACTACAAGGTGATGATCACTTCCCACATCTGCACCTCTTCTTATTTTCACGTCTTGTAATGCATGCCTCCATCTACCATTGATTATAATGTGGTCTATCTGGTTTCTGTCCTGTCCATTTGGTGATTCCAACGTTAACTTGTGCCCTTCTTTGTGTGGAAAAAGTGTTCTTCCAATGACCAGGTTGTTAATGCTGCAGAAGCTTATTAGTTTGTCCCCATTCTTGTTTACTGTTCCACCGCCGCATGTCCCCATTACTCTATCATTATAATGGATGGGTATGAAAAAAAATCGAAAAAAAGTGATTCGTCTTACGAGGACAAAAGACAAAGAAAATAGCCAATGTTGCGGCCACAAGGCTTTCGTCAGGGAAAGGAAAGAAAGTGAAGGCTAGATAGGACACATAAGAATCTAAATAAATATAAAAATAAAACCTGGGTACTTCCCTAAAGGCAGCTGTGTCCTAACATGCTTGCCGCCGAACAGACATGTGTACCCGGAAAAGGAAATGACTGCCACTTAAACAGTACATACTCTTTCATTATAAGTATTGTGTATACCAACTTTCGCATTGAGGTCTCCCATTACTATAATAAGATCGTACCTATGTGCAGTTTTGATTTCCTTTTGTAGCTGTTGATAGAAGTTGTCCTTGATCTCTTCATCGCTGTCATTTGTTGGTGTATAGCACTGTATTATTGTAAAAAAAAAGGTAAAGGTACCTGTTACACGCCCATTGAGGCATATTGGGAATATGGTGTTAGGCCCATATTATCTTGACCGTCGGCAGATGAGGGGTGATGTGGTCGGCATCACGCCGGCCGCCTTAATCTTCCCAGAGTTGCTCTGGTACCCATTTGGGGCTGGGTCGTCCCAGGAGCCGTTTGTGGCCTAAAAAATTCCCGCCTCATCTGGGGATCGAACCATAGACCACTGCGCTAGGAAGCCAGTGCACTAAACACTATGCTACCGCTGTCATTTGTTGGTGTATAGCACTGTATTATTGTGGTGTTGGTGAATCTCCCTCTCAGTCTTGTTCTTATCAGCCTGTTGTTGATGGGTTTCCATTCCAGTAATGACCTTTCTATTCCTTTCTTCAGGATCATGGCTACGCCTTCATTGTGCTGACCATCCTCTCTACCAGAGTAAAGTATTGTTTCTCCTGTAGCTGTTTTTATTCTCCCCGTCCCAGTCCATCTGCTCTCACTTACTCCCAGGATATGTAATCTGTAGTTCCTCATCTCTGCTGTGATCTGCCTCATCTTTCCTGCCTCATTCATGGTTCTGATGTTCCAGAATCCAATTCTAGTTTCATGTTTTGTGGTCGGGGCAAACATTTTCATGCCAATAGCTTCCTTTCAGCTTTCACCACTGACAGTCATACAAGCCTGAGACTCTGGATGTCCATTCCACCTCAAAGATTTTCCATTTGTGGCTGTTTCTGTAACTGTTCAGATTTTTTACATAGGAAGGGGTGTCGGCCCTGCGCTAAAACCCCTAAACCTGGAGGACCAGGTGATGGCAGAATGACACATCTAAAGGACAAATAAACAATGCTGTCATTGCAAATATGCATAATGACACATCCAGAGGACAAATAAACAATGCTGTCATTGCAAATATGCATAATGACACATCCAGAGGACAAATAAACAATGCTGTCTTTGCAGATATGCATAATGACACATCCAGAGGACAAATAAACAATGCTCTCATTGCAAATATCCATAATGACAAACCTAGAGGATAAATAAACAGTGCTGTCATTGCAAATATCCATAATGACACATGCAGAGGACAAATACTTTAGGTACTCACTGCTAATATTTTATCATAAGAGTCTAACTTGTCTTCAATATGTTCTGCCTCTTTGATGCCATTATCAAGCAATCTCATCAAATTTAAAACTTGGTCCTCAGAGCCCATTATTGAATGAATGTTGGCCTGAAATATCACAAAATAAAAATAATGCAGTTAAATTAATGACACTTAAAGAAATATTTTAATAAACTTTCTGAGATAAATATTAAAATTCTCAATAGTAAATTCTTTGTAAACTTAAGCTTCTTTAGAAATATATATCCAGAACTAAATATGGCCAACTCTTGATTAATGAGGATACTGATGTGGAGAAGAGGGGAAGACAGGGGAGATAAATGTCCCAAAATTACAAAACATTGTATAAAGCTGATTTATTGTACAGTTATCTAATTAAAATGTCAATGAACGCGTAAGAATGTATTTACCATCCGAGACACTCACTGAAAAAGTGTACAAATATTACAAGCACAATAAGAACAAAGATAATGCAGTACGCCGGCGTTGGAAACAACACTGGAAAAATGAACAAACCAGAAATACTAGCAGAAAGAACTACAGTTCAATAAATAAATTATAGACAGCTCAACTATCATTATTTCAGGGTTATACAGTCATGTTTCTTATGCCTCTTGCAATACTGTGACTTGTTCACCATCTGTAATATTTTTTTCTTCAATGGTTAGATCTTCTGCCTCACACCACTGCTGATCTAATCAAAATTATACCTACACCATCTAGAACCGACAACTGTTTTGACAACTGCTCTGTGAACACTTCTGCATTGCTGATCGCCACTTGACATTCAGACATGAGAAGTTCCAGATCTGCTTCTTCTTTTGCAGATAAAGCTTGGTAATCTTCTCCTTCGATGGAGATATCATCAACTGACTGTGACTTTTCTCGTAAAGTATGAGGATCCTTTATATCTAGCACAGAGAAGAAAATAAATAAATTATATATATATTATTAGAAAATACGCAGATACAATTTTGAGATATTTCTCAAATGCCCTACCTCCCTTACAGCTAAAGGAGGAAAGGTAAAGGCAGTCCCATAGCAGATACTGCCGCATCGGAGTGAATTGTTAGAGCCTTCACTATACTAGGTCCAACTCCGACAGGTTGGATGACCAGTTCCTTTCCTCTCCTCTTTTCGTAACCTAATTCACGAGCCGGGTCAGGTACATATTTAAAGCTGAGCAGGCTGGAGCATGATGCCACAGTGATTTGAACCCAGTACCTTTGCCACAAGAGACCAGCACTCTAACCACTGTGTCCATCAGACGCTAAAGGAGGAAAGGTGTATGCTAACGGAAGTTACTATTTTTCTTTAACTCGTCACACTTACTTAGTCATTCCCCTTCTACCGTGAGGTGTAGAGGTTTGGAAGAGAGAGCGCCAGACTATTCTATCGGCTGTCTTCCTCCTGGCCTGGTTCCATTCTAGTCCTCGGTCCTTCAAAGATTGTCTAATGTTGTCTTCCCAGCGGACTCTGGGTTGTCCTGGGGGTCTGGATCCTTGGCTCTTTGTTTCCCATGCTTGTCGTGGTAGCCGATCTTCTCCCATTCTGCAGACATGGCCAAACCATCTTAGTTGGGACTGTTCTACTTGGGTCTGCGGGGGGTGGGATTTAAGGCCTTGACGTATCGTCTGGTTGCGTACCATGTCTCTTCTTGTTACTTCAACCACCTTCCTCAGATACCTCATTTCTGAGGTTTGGATCTGGCTTTTGTGGGTTGTAGTCACTGCCCATGACTCGCATCCATATGTCAAGACTGGGACATAGGTGGAGCGGTATACAGCCATCTTCGTTTTCTTACCAACCTCTCTCTTGCTGAGGAATCCTCGATTTATGGCCTGAAACAGTCTCCCAGCTGCTGCTTTTCGAGTGGCCAACTCTTCTTTGATGCCTCCCTTTCGGTCGATAATAGCTCCGAGGTATTTAAAGTGGTCGACCTGCTCCAGGACCTGTTCTCCCAGCTTAATCTGATGTCTTCTTTCTTCTCGTGATATCACCATGGATTTTGTTTTAGAGCTGCTTATGACCATCCCTCTCTTCTCCAGTGACCAGCTCCGAAATACAGACCTGTCTCATCTTCCAGTACCCCACTGAATACTTTCTTGTTCTCTCCTTACATGCCTTAATGACATCGTCCATGAGGAGTATGAAAAGGTAAGGTGACAGGATATCACCTTGTCTTACACCAGTGGTGGTCCTGAACTCTTCGGACTTATGGTTTGCTGTTCTCACATAATTTCTGCAAGACTTGTAGAAGCTCTGTATAGCATGAATCAGAGGTGCTGGAATGTTCTTCCTTGCCAAACAGTCCCAAAGTTTGCTCCAGGGGACCCTGTCAAACACCTTTTCCAGATCTATGAAACAAAGATGGATCTCACTCTTATACTCAAGGGCCTTTTCACTCAGCTGTCTGAGTGTGAAGATTAGGTCTTAAGTACTTCGGTTCGCTCGGAATCCACACTGGACCTCATCCAGTTGTGGCTCAGCTAGGCGTCGGAGTCTCTGCTCTAGGATTCTAGAGTAGATTAACTCGTCACACAGGAATGTTAATTATGAAAAACTGATTACTTTTTTTTTTCCAGTGCTCCTATTGAAACATGCAATTAAGATACTGCTCAAAATCATAAAGGAAAGAATAAAAAGTTAGGTAGACAGTGAAATTCAAGAAGAACAGTTTGGTTTTAGACGGAACAGTGGAACAAGAGAGGCAATATTTTGCCTAAGAATATTAGCAGAAAAATATACAGAGGTCCAAAAAAGTATGTACATGTGCTTCATTGACTACAAGAAGGCTTTTGACAGAGTCCATCATGAGAAAATAATTGAATGCCTCGAAGACATAGGTTTTGATGGAAAAGACATAAGAATACTCAGTAACCTTTATTGGGAGTAAACTACTACAGTTAGATCTGGAATTATTCACCAGTAAAAGAGGTGTCAGACAAGGTTGTGTGCAGTCCCCCTGCCTATTTAATATATACACCGAAAAAATTTTCAAAAAGATACAGGAAATACCAGGACTGAACGTCAGTGGAAGGTCAATAAACAACCTTAGATATGCAGATGATACCGTGATGTTAGCTGAAAGTGAACAGGAGTTACAAGAACTCATGAAGCAAGTGAACAGTATAAGTCATGAATATGGATTGGACATTAATATTGAGAAAACAAAAACTATGATAATTAGCAAAACAGATGATAAGGCCACATTTAAAGATAAGCATAAATGGGAAAATCCTGGAACAAGTCAAGAGCTACTCATATCTTGGTCATATAATAACAGAAGATGGCAGATGTGAAACAGAAATCAAGAAGAGAATAGGAATGGCCAAAGCTACATTCAACAGCATGAAACATATACTGACATCTAAACAGTTATCTCACAAATTAAAACTGAGAATCATAAAGTGTTATATATATTCTGCATTTCTGTATGGTGTAGAAACATGGACGATGAATAAGCAATTGGAAGAAAGAATTGAGGCTCTTGAAATGTGGATATATAGAAGAATGGGGTGCATCTCATGGAAAGAGAAGAAAATAAATAAGGAGGTCCTAGAAAATCTAGTTATGAAAAGAGAACTAATGAGGGAGATCAAAGTTCGGCAGCTAAAATACTTTGGCCACATAAAAAGGCATAACACCTTGCAGAAGACCATAATAGAAGGGACAGCTGAAGGCAAACGTGCAAGGGGAAGACAGTGCTATAAGTGGGAAGATAACATCAAGAGATGGTCAGGAAAGAGTCTATCAGAGTTCACCACCAAGACAAGAGACAGAAGACGTTGCGAGATCCATTACAGCCAACCTTCGTTGTGGAGATGGCAGCTGATGATGATTGAAACATACTGTAGAAGCATACAGTTTTGTTTTTCACAATGTCTCTTTTTCTTAAACTGTTATTTCCCTAACATTACAGTGTCAAAGACTGAAATGCATTATTTTTACACTAGTGTACATATTTAAGCTCAGCCTCAGTGTAGTTCCTGGAGGTCTCAGACGAGACAAAGAAACAATAGTACTGCTTCCTTAGGCATTTTGTACAAGGCGACTAATACGAGGTTGTGCACGAGGCTGGCAACCTCATCATTCAAAACAGATACACAAACCACCACTGCAAACCATGTGGCTGCTTGATGCAGGCTTCCTTCAAGGGGACCAACTTCAGTGGTGGCTCCATGCTCCATTAGGAAAATGACGGTGATGATGCACACCATCATTGCAGGCAGACACTGGAACTTGGTCATGTCCTCAGAAGGGACCCTGACACTAACACCGGAGCTGCTATACTATAGACCCCAGCAGGATGGCGAAAGAGAGGCAGACCAAAGACAACCTGGTGGAGAACTGTGGAGGCTGAGATGCAAAGCATGAACCAGAGTTGGGGCACGGCACAAAGGATGGCCACTGACCGAGCAAAATGAGGACAGTTTGTTGCTGCCCTACACGATGCCAATGGGAAAGATGGCCACTGACTGCTGTGTCAGTCAGGGGCTAGGGATCCAAGAAGAAGAAGATACACATTTTGTTTTCTTAAAGTACCATTCTAACACACACACACACACGCACGCACACACACATACACCCACATGCACACACACACACAATTCCACAATTGCTTGCTATTTTCATAACTGTTTAACAACATTATACATACAAAAACTAAAACTCAACAACAATTCCCGTTTTCAGGAATACATAACAGCGTTATACATACCCTCCAGCAATCTTTCAGGAATATTTTCAAATTCTGGCTTCTGAATGAGAAATCTGTGACTCAGCTGAAAATGTTTGCATAAAAGTGTTTAGTGTTCATTTTAAAAAAACAAACAAATTAAAATTATTAGCCTATCCACAAAGAAAGTTATAGAAAAAAACATTCTTTAATGGAGTTATCCAGTTCTATTCTCACTTTTTTAATCAAGCAGCCATGTCCTATTACTCAGCTGCTAAAAGTTATAAACAAGTAAATGAACTACACAAAGTACACATCTCTTTTATATAAAAAAAATCACTGATTAAATGGTCAACAAAAAATTTCAGTAGTGAAAATATCCATTTAGAATCAAACACAACAAACAAAAGAATAAGACACTAACCCTCCATAAAGAGGATATGAAGGCCTCCTTCTCCTCAACACTGACTGCTGACCACTTGTATGTCTTTTCAAAGTGAAGGTCAAACTCTGAGGTAGGCTAGTGAGTGGACAATATATACACCAGAATAAATACATGAGTAGCATTAAGATCAACTACTTTATGTAATAAAATTAAAGTGAAATATACCACAAACAGTCTTTGAAAATTTGGTACTGGACAAGTATTATGAGAAACAGTTCACTATCAGATACAAGTTATATATTTTCAGCAACTATTCTTGAGCAGTGCAGCACAAATTTACATTTTTCTTTCAATAATCTGATTTTAAGGGAATAGCTCCAGTAAACCTCTCCATGTCACTCTGGCATGTAATGTTGGTAATAAAGTTCAATATTAATAAGTTAATCACCACAACAGTTTCAGGAAAGAAATGCCTGAGTCATAAGTCCACCTATTATATTTCATAAGAGCTTTGTGACAAATTCACTTGAAGTTCTTCTTTCATCTTTAGACTCCCAAAGGAGCATAGGTCTTCAACAAACGTATGCCAAGTCTTCCTGTCCTGTGCCATCAGCTCAAAGTTTTCTTCATCCCCTTCATGTCTCCAGTTCTCTTGTCCATGTGTTCTTTGGTCTTCCTCTATCTCTCTTACCCTGGGGATTCCAGAACAGGGACTGTCTGGTATTGCTATCAACTGGTTTTCTCAATGTGTGTCCTATCCATCTCCACCGTCTTCTCACTTCTTGTTCCACTGATGCTTCTTCTTCTTCCTTGAATCCTTAGCCCCTGACTGACAGTGGCCATCACGGTTAGTGGCATCTTGTACGGCAGCAACAAACTGTCCCCATTTTGCTCGGTCAGTGGTCATCCTTCGTGCCTTGCCCCAACTCTGGTTCATGCTTCGTATATCAGCCTCCACTGTTCTCTGCCAGGCTGTCTTTGGTCTGCCTCTCTTTTGCCGTCCTTCTGGGGTCCATAGCATAGCAGTTCTGGTGATGGTGTCCCTTCTGAAGACACGGCCAAACCAATTCCAGCGTCTTCCTGTAATGATGGTGTGCATGCCTTTGTGACTGCACCATTTAAACAGTTCCTGGTTGGAGATGGTATTCGGCCCAAAAATTCAAAGGGAGGATGTGTGGAATGAGGATAATCTGGATATTTCCTTTTCTGTTACTCTCTAGCACTTCGCGCCAAACAAAAGTACAGAAAGTATGCAGCTTTCATATAATCGTAATTTGGTGTTTGTGCTGTATCGAGAAGATTTCCAAATGTTGTTTAGATTTGCAAAGGCTGTTCTGACTTTATTCATTCTGTTACTGATGTCTTTGCTTGTTCCGCCGTCTGGTGTTACTGCGCTTCTAGTTTGTGTTATTAGTTCTTGGTCATACCACTTCAATCCTTCTATTCTATGCAAGCATAAATTTATGAAAGTCTGTAGCTTATTGATTGTTTTTGTTCTTCTCCATGTTTCAGAGCCATACAATAGGACTGACTTGACATCTGAATTGAAAATTCTGATTTTTAAGAAGTTAGACTTCAATAAATATATTCTTCATTATCTGTCTAGCTTAGGAAGTTTCTTTTACCCTTTGTATATCCTAAAATGACCAGTATTTACCATAGTGCTGCATATGCTAAACTATTTGTGAGTTATGGTTATTTAGATTTATCAACAAATGATACATGATACATGCTTTAACCTGAAGCCATTGTAGGACTAGTTCCATGTGTATTAGTGAATGTTAAACTAAAAGTAGCATTGTGATAATAGCAGCTGACCCCTGTGAGTAAGTTAAGTAACAGCTTACAGTCATAAAACAGTTTAGAACGCACAAAAACAACTGTTTTGAGATTATTTTTATTTCATTGCAATACACAGAGTATTTGATAGCAATCGATATGTCCAAATTAGGAATTAATAGCACATGGAACTGCTTACATACAGAGTGGTTGAAATGTCACATCCAATTTTTAAACTGTTATTTCTTCACTTCAGTCCAACTAATGTACATGAAACAAAGGTTAAAATAAATAAAATTAACTGCCATTTTATTACATTAAATGCTGTGTCACATTAATGTTATAATTCAAAGTGAAATCCTATATGTTCAACACATGATTTAATAGTGGGCAGCAATTTTTGCCCTCACTTGTAATGTGGAGGAGTCACAGTAGCATAGTGGTTAGTGCACTGGCTTCCTTGCTCAGTGGTCTATGGTTCGATCCCCAGATGAGGTGGGATTTTTTTTAGGCCACAAACGGCTCCTGGGTCGACCCAGCCCCAATTGGGTACCAGAGCAACTTCTGGGAAGGTTAAGGCGGCCGGCGTGATGCTGACCACATCACCCCTAGTGTGCCGATGGTCAAGAAAATATGGGCCTAACACCATATTCCCAATAAGCCTCAATGGGCATGTAACGGGATCCTTTGCCCTTTTTTTGTAATGTGAGTTTATTGGCTATTTAAGATTTTTATTGTAGTTTAATTTGTTTCTGGAAATAAAATAAACTGAACTTATTAGTCAAATAGCAGTTACTGCTTCTTGCTTAGACATTTTTTTCATGTCAAGAAAAAACCCTTTGAACTAATGATATGGATTAGGCATATGGCTAGCCGATTACTGTCCACTGATGCCAAGCCATTTTGCATGGTCATGTCTTTAGTATACTCCCTAATTTTCTTTTTCTATGTTCGTATTTTTTCTTTTCAGTGCTGACATTATGCATATGCAAGAAACTGTTGTTGCTGTTAGCTTAACATACCTTCTCCACAGACTTGCCATCCAGTTTTCTCAAGTCCCGCAAAAGCCAACTTATCTTCTTCTTATACCCATCTCCTCTGTCAGACTTCTTTACGTGATATATGTAGACCTTTACCGGGCTTTCCATTGTGTTTACTGCAATTGATAAACAGAAAATATGCAATAACATTATGTGACACTACTAACTTTAACACAGCAGAGGGTTTCCATTATGTACACTGGTAGTCCAATCTGGACATAGTACTGATCAACAACAAAATGAACTGTAATTTAAAATCACCCTACGTTCCTAACTATAACATACACCATACCATACGATATATCAAAACCCCAAAGGCAATTTCAGGAAAAGTATTCTACCCGCATTTAATATTCAAGGTCAAAAATTTTTACTCAGCTTTATTCACTCATTTATATCTTCCTGATCAGGCCAGGTCAAAAATCTTTCAGTTTATCTGTTACAAATCTCCTGACCATAATTTGTTACATTTAATTTGACATTAAATGAAAATGATGACGAAGACATGGAAAGACCTTGAGCTGGTGGCACACAATAGGAGGACTTGGCATGTGTCTGTTGAAGGTGTATGCTCATTGAGGAGCTAAAGGGTATGATTGATTAAATTAGATGTTCTTTGTCATTTAAACAAGTGTATTTTAAATATCAGCATGGAGTAGGTTTTATCGTACATAAAGATAGATTGAACTCTGTCATCAGCTGCACCCCAATAAATAGCAGGCTTATCACCATTCGTATTGCAGCACATCCAAAGAACATCTCCATCATACAGGTATATGCCCCCACTACTGACTATGAGGATGAGGCAATTGATACATTTTATGACAATCTGGATGAAGCAATTAAGAAAATTCCAAAGAAAGATCTTCTCATCGTGCTAGGTGATTGGAATGCTAAAATAGGGCCAGATGCATACGGTCACTGGGCTGGCACAGTGGGGAAATTTGGGACAGGAGAAACCAACGATCGAGGACTAAGGCTACTAGAATTTGCCAGCAACTATAAACTAACCCTTGCAAATACACTATTTCCTCATAAGTTATCAAGAAGAACAACGTGGCATGCCCCAAAAACTGAGATACATGGCCAAATTGATTTTATTCTTGTATCCAAAAGATTCAAGTCCAGCATTAATAAAGCCAAGACTAGGACTTTTCCTGGCGCCGACATTGGTAGTGATCACGACATGGTATTGATGACGCTCAAGCTTAAACTAAAAAAGAACTATAATCAAAACAGATGTTCTCAGTTAAGATTCAATTTAGACAAATTGAAAGATCCAGAAATTGCGGGAATCTTTGAGGCAACTGTTGGAGGAAAATTCGCAGCTCTCAACTTTTTGGAGGATGATATCAACTCAATCACAGAGAACATGAAAGACGTGCTCATTGAATCAGCAACAGAAATACTTGGTAAAAGAAAGAAAATAAACAAACCATGGGTTACAGATGACATTCTGAAGTTATGTGATACACGGCAGGAAATGAAAAAGGTTAAGAAAAAGGTTCCTGAAGCAGCATGGCAATACAGTATGGTGAATAAAAATATTAGAAAGAAAATGAAACAGGCCAAAGAAAAATGGGTAGCTGATCAATGTGAGTCCATTAATACGGGGCTAATAAAAGGTAACAGCAAGGCAGCTTTTGACACATTAAGAAGACTATCAAAACCCCAACAGCCCAGGGTAACTGTCATAGAAGATAGCAATGGGGCTCTGCTCAATGAAAAAACAGCTGTAATGAGAAGGTGGACAGAATATTGTAAAGAATTATATAACTGTAAACTTGACACTGACTTAGGCATATTAAACAACATTAAGTGCGAAAACAGAGAACTCGGAAATGCAGCAATACTACGGGAAGAAGTGGAAGAGGCTATATGTTCGATGAAAGGAGGGAAGTCACCGGGTGTGGATAATATACCAGCAGAGCTCTTGAAATATGGAGGACCAGATATAGTAAAAATCATGACAACAATTTGCCAGAAGATATGGAGTACAAAAAAATGGCCAAAAGAATGGACGCAGTCATTAGTAATACCGCTTCCAAAGAAAGGAAATCTAAAAATGTGCAAGAACTACGGAACCATTAGCCTTATTAGTCATCCAAGTAAGGTGATGTTAAGGATACTTTTGAACAGAATAAAACAGAAATCAGAAGAAATCTTGTCAGAGGAACAGGCTGGCTTTAGACCAAAAAGAAGTACCTCAGAACAAATCTTCAATATTAGATTACTGATCGAAAAACATCTCCAGCATCAACATGATTTATACCATAACTTCATCGATTTCACAAAAGCCTTCGATCGAGTCTGGCATGAAGGCTTATGGCAAGTAATGAGAAAATTCAATTTTGATACCAATATCATAGATATCATTGAAGCACTATACAAGGACGCAAGCAGTGCTGTTTTTGCAAGCAACGACATTGGAGAATTTTTCAAAACAACTGTAGGAGTTCGCCAGGGATGTATCCTGTCACCAGTGCTCTTTAACTCTTAGTATACGAGCGGCCTCCTAGAGAGGCCGATGATCGATCCCCGTCAATAGCAAAAATTTAAAGCTGAATGCATGTTTCAAACCACTGATCAATTTAGTTACGTGCATGATGTAGGGGTTTCATTTCTTCACATTTTGATATATAACACTTATGTTATCTTTATAAATAAACTATTTATTGCAAAATCTGTAATGGTAGTCATGAAAGGCAGCTCGTATACTAAGAGTTAATATATATCTAGAACATATTATGCAGGAGGCTATCTACGATTATAAATCAACCATATCGATTGGAGGCCGACCTCTGTGTAATCTACGTTTTGCTGATGATATTGATCTGATAGCTGGAACAGAATCAGAACTTCAAGACCTTACCTCTAGACTGGAGAAAGTAACAAGAACATATGGGATGGAAATTAATATAGAAAAAAACAAGATATTGGTGAATAGCCATAAGAAACATGTTCTGACCAACATTACGTTAAATGGGCAAATGTTAGAAGAAGTTAACACCTTTAAATATCTCGGGTCCACTATATGTAGTGATGGAAGATCAAATAAAGAAATCAAGACAAGACTTGAGATGGCCTCAGCTGCCATGACAAGGTTGAATGTGATCTGGAAAAGTAACATCAGTTTTCCTGTGAAGATCAAATTATACAAATCACTTGTATTATCTATTCTCTTGTATGGGTGTGAGGGCTGGACACTCACTGCAGATACGGAGCGAAGGATTCAGGCTTTCGAGCATAAATGTTATAGAAGAATTTTGCGCATTTGCTATAAAGAGCACAAAACAAATGTCTATGTTAGAGAGAAGATAAACACCTATGCAGGCCACCAAGAACCACTTTTGTCAATAGTGAAACGTCGAAAGCTTGCCTGGTTTGGGCATGTAACTCGTCATGACTCCCTTTCGAAAACGATCCTCCAGGGAACAGTTGAAGGTAAACGGAGAAGAGGAACGCAAAGAAAATCCTGGGCTGATAACATCAAAGAATGGGCAGGACATGGTTTCTCCACACTTGTAAGCATTGCTGAGAATAGAGAGCAGTGGAGGACCCTGTCTGCTGATGCTTCCACCATGGCACCCCTACGACCCATGACGGGTTATGGGTTGAGATGATGATGATTTTAAATAAAATGATTATTGCAACTAACTGGAAACGTGCGCAACTGAACAACTAGTTTTAGCATTGTTTTTCTCGGGTCTAAGGGCAAGTCATATGAAAATTACCGTCTTTCAAGTTATTCTAAAATCCTAAACAAACAAAATTGAACAAAAAGGCACAGCAAAATCTTATGCAATAACTGTAACAAGTGCATGTCAATAATAAGTCCAAAGCCACCTCTTTCAGCTGACACTATTACATGCAGATAGTATATGGCCATCACCACTACCATTCCTGGAAAAACTCTATGGAGATACAAATAGCCTTAACACATTAACTACCGCAAGCCGCTGTCAGCGGCTCACAAAATAATCACATTTGGACCGCAAGCTGCTCAGAGCGCCAATCTAATTTTAGTAATAAAACGAATGAAAAATGTACTGAAACACTCTCTGATCTGGTTCGAGATTTTAAGTTGCCACCGGAAAACAAATTCCTAAAGCATGGTTGTTGTAGAACACTGGAAAATTGATATTATGTTCATATTTTTCAGTGTTTTGGGTTAGTTACCAAATCGTGTAAAACTGTTTACCGTGGAAACTAGTGCTAGGACTACAAAATTGCATGTACATCTCGTCTAACGGCTGAATAGGATAGAAACGTGTTTCAACAATTGACTGATAGATCTAGCGACGAGGACAAGAGTGAAAACGGTGTGCACATTGATTGAAATTGTGATTTTGATAGAGATGGGGTGCAAGCAGTTACAATTGTGAAAATATTGCAAGTCCTCGGCCATCGGAGGGCCGTTAAATAGCAACAACCTCTATTAGAGTTACAACCAGTGTTTATTGTAATAGTACATTCATTTATCTTTAAAATGACGTGTAATTCATAAAAATCTGTAAACAATTACGAAAACTACAGCTTACTTTGTGCAAACACCTACAGGATGAAAATGGGAAAAAAATTAATTCGGCCACAGTGTGTTTTTCAATTCGGTAGTTAATGTGTTAAGGTGACCACTGCTTTCTTTGAAAATATTCAAGTAGATGTCTGAGAGTGTACGAAGAAGAGGAATAGTATCACTCCATCAAACTAACTGGAACAGCTGTGAGAAAAGTCTATAGGATCAAGTGTTTGAGCATATTAATGACATATGACAGAAGATGCAGCTAAAAAATAAGAAAGGTTTACACAAGCAACAATCAAGTCAAGTCAAGTGCCTTGACTTAAGGCATTAATGATCATGATGTTTCAGAGTGCTCCTCTTCTGACCACATGTCCAGTTAAGGTTGATTATTATCTTCTTATGTTTTTTATTATATTTGTTTCTTCAATATTATTGTATGAAAGTGAGTTCTTAATAGTGAGCAAACGAATGAAAAAAAATCATTTGATGTGTTTTCCTCATATGAATCATTATAATCCTGTGGTCAGCTAACACAACTATCAAAGAATTCTAAAGCTAGAATGAAAGCACACTACGCCACAATTTATTGTCAGTGGAAGAAAGGGTTTTTCAGTGCTACACAGAACTTATCCTGCCATATGGAAGTGAGTCATGGACAATTGGTAAACAAGCAAGAAGATCCTTGGAGGCCATTAAGGTGTGGTTTTACAGAAGAATGCAATGGATACCATGGACAGTTAAAATGAGTAACAAAGATATCCTGAAAGAGGCCAACATGCAAAGGAAGCACATTAGGAAAGAAGCAATCCACATTTTCTGGGCATGTTATGAAAAGAGGACGCTGAAATACGCTGTGACCGACATACAAAGTTAGTTAGAGTAATGGATAGCTGTAGAATCACAGAATAGTAGAAGATGCACGTTAGCCCACTATCTATCAATATGCCAGCCGTGTTACTTGCACATGTTAAAACAAACCTGATACCACTTACCTTAATCATAACCCTAACACTGTTTCAAGCTTTTTCTAATTGACATTGAAAGACTTAAAAAAAAAAAAAATCCAACTTACTGCCAACAAACTCTGCAAACCCATATGATGCCATCACTGATGTGCTTCCATTCAACAGACTCATACTTCTCTTACACTCTGGATATTCATAATGATCTCTAATAAAACTAACTGATATTTTAATCACTTTAAGTAACACTGCTAATATTCTTATGGCCATTTTGGAAACATCTCTGTGTCTGTCTACTATTCTTGGATTTAGCAAAGATAGCAGGTGACAAAGACAGAATATACAGACAGTTTAGCATCATGGAGAGATGATGGCAATACTAAAAGCACTAGAAATATTCTCTCATAACCCTCTGAAGAATCTAACAATTTTAACACTCATTTTCAACAATTCAAGCACTAAGAAGCTTACAAGAATGCAATAGACCTGATATAGCAGAGGATATATTTCTGGCTATTACATACTTAAATTCCAGAGGACAGATTCACATACCTTGGTAGCACACTATCCCAGAACATTGTCATTGATGATGAGGTGAACACCAGGATCTCCAAAGCCAGCAGTACATTTGGCAGACTATACACCAACGTTTGGCATCAAAGTGGCATTAGTCTACAGACAAAGCTGAAGGTGTACAGAGCTGCGGTGCTTCCAGTGCTGCTATATGCAAGTGAAACATGGACTGTATACAGGCGCCACGTAAAGAAGCTAAACCACTTCCATACAGTCTGTCTCAGGAAGATAATGAACATCAAATGGCAAGACAAGATCCCGGATACCAC
The DNA here is from genome assembly GCA_024509875.1 of Oreohelix idahoensis. Lineage (NCBI taxonomy): Eukaryota > Metazoa > Mollusca > Gastropoda > Stylommatophora > Oreohelicidae > Oreohelix > Oreohelix idahoensis. The sequence goes on along the minus strand of JAMPIV010011723.1, from coordinate 357,338 downwards.
CGTTCTTGACAGAGCTGGTATCCCTAGTATTGATACTATTCTGATGCAGTCACAGATTCGCTGGGCAGGTCATGTAGTCCGCATGCCAGACCATCGACTGCCAAAGATACTCTTTTATGGTGAGATACAGAAGGGTAAACGCTCCCATGGTGGCCAAAAGAAGCGCTTCAAAGACACGTTAAAGACGTCATTGAAAACCTTTGACATAAACCCAGACACATGGGAAGCTGCTGCGCAAGACCGAACTGCCTGGCGCACATCTCTTCGTAAAGGTGCAGCGGCATGCGAATCATCCAGAAGAGCAGCAGCGGAACAGCGGAGACAAGCTAGAAAGGACCGTGTAATAAAACCTTCACATGAAGCAAACATTCCCTGCCCACACTGTCCGAGATCTTTCCAGGCCCGCATCGGGCTCATCAGTCACCTTCGTACCCATAGACTAACCTAACATATTCCTAAATAATTGGATGAACAGAGTGGTCTTCATCACCCGTGATGAACGAACAACAACACTTTCACATGCTGACATAGAGGGAAATGAAAAGGCAGATAAAGCCAAGAAAGGTAGATCCGATAAAAATATTATAAATGTAGGGATGAGTAGGCTAAATCAGAGATTAAAAGCTTAATTAAAGAAATCATAACTTACAAACTGCACAGAGCCAACTGCTCCTTTTCTTAAGGTTGGTTTTTCGTGGCATTTTTGACACTGAAATCATAGTTATCAGACGTTCATCGTTTGGAAGGAACAACGTCTGCTGTATCTGTTGCCTTGACATTGTGAATCCTGGTCTCCCTGAAGGCTCAGATCTACTATAAAATGCACTGAGATTTAGCAAAGAATGTTAATAGCTTATAAACGATCCATGTGAAATAAAAACTCTGCACCAAACAATCGCATTAACAGAAACCGCGAAACCAGCTCTGTAATGTTGATCGGTAACACCCCTCATCCTATTAGGCACTGGAGTAAGGAGTTGTCTGCCTTTCGTAATTAATTGTTATTAGCTATTAAATAGCATTGGCAGTTAAAAAAGGAAAACTTCGGAAATAATGCACTGAAATAATTATCGGCTAAGTCGACGCAAAGTTTTAACATATAATAAAATAGACAGAAAATACATTCCTTCCACTCTTAGTACCATAAAAGCTATGATATCAGCTACCTTGCATTAAATGGTTGCCCGACAACGTATTTTCCCACCTGGATATTAGATTATTATTACAAACAAAATGCATCTTAAAGTTAGCCTGGTTGGTTTGGTTCTGGTTGGTTCTGGTTAAAATCAAGGCACATGAATTCTGAGCTATGTCATGAAATTTAAAAAAAAAAAAAGAATTAAAATTAATTCGCGCTATTTGTTTTCTTTGTTATTTCTTTTTGGTCACTCTTGTCGAACGATTTTTCTCTCCAGGTACAAATAAAGAGTTCTGCAAGTCAGGAACTGGACTTAGTATACTTCTCCACGGGCTCGACAAAGATTTAAAAAAAAATACAAAACAAAAAAATCAACAACAGGAAGAAGTCATCCAATCAGGTATAAACCAAGTCCGATTAAAAAAAAAAATCTTCAACTCAAATGCCAAAGCAGAACTACTGTATGGATCTGAATCAATTAATTAATAATATTTAAAAAATTCACAAGTTACAGACTAGCACAAAATTGATGCTTGCATAGAATAGAAGATTGAAATAGTATGGCAAAATGCCAGTGTGGACCTGATGCAAAGAACCAGAATAATACATATCGAATAAGACGTGGGGCAAAGACGCTTAAGACGCTGGCATTGGATAAGACACATATTGAGGAAACGTCTTGACAGGATTATCAGGCATTCTTGTTCGGGAATCTCCAGGGTAAGAGATACAAGGGGAGACCCCAAAACACACGGAGAAAGAGAACTGGAGACGGACTTAAAAGGGATAAAAAAGATATGGAAATACCGGGTACCTTGAAAGGATGGCACAAAATAAGAAGGCTTGGCGTGAACTAGATGAAGGCACATGCCTCATTTTCTTCTTGGACCCTTAGCCCCTGACAGACAAAGCAATCAGTGACCATCACGCCTAGTGGTGTCTTGTAGGGCAGCAAAAAACTGTCTCCACTTTGCTCGGTTGGTGGCCACCTTTCGTGCAGTGCCCCAACTCATGTTCATGCTTTGTATCTCGTCCTTTACAGTTCTCCGCTTGGTTGCTTTTTGTATGCCTCTATCGGCTTCCGTCTGGGATCCATAGCGTATCAGTTCTTGGGATGGTGAAATATGTACTGCATAGAGAGTGAATAATCTGTTACTTGTTCTATTATCGTGGGTTAGTAGGTGTACATCATGTGCAACTATTGTAACTAAACACAACTGCAAAGCAACAAGTGTAGTAAATGATTTGATCTACTCACCAGGACAGCTGATCTTGGAAGACGTAAAATATGAAGGCAGATGGGCGAACATTTATTTGTCCTTCTACCTTTATGCTTAAGGCTTCGACGTTCCGTTGCTGTCATTCTCATGTGGCATGCTTAATGGCGTTGAACATTATTTTCCTCTACACCTCTGTTAAGTCATATTTCTGGGGTGGATGACGGAGTGAGTCGAAGTAAGGGTCACTGAGGTTATTAATATTTAAGTTTCACTCAGCGATTGAGTTTGGGTCTGACTTCATGTCAGTATGTTGTGACTTGGACGTGTGCATGGAGAAAGCGTGTTTGGTGAACTAGTCTGGGTGGCTGAGAGAGTACCCGGATGTGACTAGAGGGAGTCTGTTTTTGATAGCCTAGCGGTGCGCTTGAGGCTATGTGTTTGTGATCGAGCTGAGTGCTCGTATTATGTGACAGATAAGATATTATATAGTGATTATGAATAATGTGATTATGTCTGACATATTGTTGTATAGGCGACGTCTTCCCGCCTAGGAGTGTTCTGGAGGAACTTTAGGTAATGTTCGTGGAGAACATATTAAGGCGACGAGTTGGTCCCGCCTTTGGAGCTACAGTGGAGTAAGGCGTTGAGTATTGTCCGCCTGGAAGTTATATTGGAGTAGAATTTATATGGCGATGTTGCATGCCGCCAATCATAATCACTTGGGATAAGTGATTTACACCTGGATGGTGAATGAATTCGTGCGAGGGTTGAATGCCGCACATAGAAACGTGTTGTGTTTACTGTTAGTGTGTGGACGGTCAGCCAGTCCGTAAAAGTATTGTTATAAGTTATTTCCTACAGGCAGTGTCAGCCTGAGTGTGATGTAATGCATGCGTAATCATCCTTGTCGGCCTCTTCAACCAAACATAACTTAGTCAAAGAATCCCCTTTTAGATTTTCAGACAACTGATTCACATACTGTGATTTATCCACATTATGATGCTATTAGGGCAGCCTTGATAAAGAAATACCAATTGTCAGAGGAAGGTTATCGCCTTTTGTTTAAAACAATGAAACCTGAGGTAGGTATAGAATTCTCAGAATTCATTGCAAAAGCACGACTTACACTTTCACGATGGATTGAATTGTACAAAATACAGAAAACATTTGAGGCTCTTACATTACCTAACATTACCTAAAGTTCCTCCAGAACACTCCTAGGTGGGAAGACGTCGCCTATACAACAATATGTCAGACATAATCACATTATTCATAATCACTATATAATATCTTATCTGTCACATAATACGAGCACTCAGCTCGATCACAAACACATAGCCTCAAGCGCACCGCTAGGCTATCAAAAACAGACTCCCTCTAGTCACATCCGGGTACTCTCTCAGCCACCTAGACTAGTTCACCAAACACGCTTTCTCCATGCACACGCTCCAAGTCACAACATACTGACATGAAGTCAGACCCAAACTCAATCGCTGAGTGAAACTTAAATATTAATAACCTCAGTGACCCTTACTTCGACTCACTCCGTCATCCACCCCAGAAATATGACTTAACAACCTCTTATGTTTACAGAAAACGGTACCTCTTATACTCGTTGTGGGTGCATGCCTTTAAAATTAATGGTCAAAGTACGTGTGGGGATGAAAGGATCCAGTATGCAAGATGAGGGGGAGAGAGAAAGAGAGAGAAAGAGAGAGAGAGGGGGGAGGGCAAAATGTTAGACGGGCCTACGCGCCCAATTCTTAACCCTTTGAAAATAAAGCTCTTTTGTTCGTTTCCACTTCAATATTGTCATAATCTACCACAACAAATCTTCCTATCTATTTTGTGTTCACTGCTTCTGTCCTTCCTTCTGTCTTTACTTCAGCAGTTCGTGACTTCTATACGGGACGAAGCGATTAAACTCTTTCACGTTGTCAACATTCATCAGTTTGGATATCCCTTATCCGATAATTCAAAAACCGAAGTGTGATGAAAAACGATCCTCTTGCCCATAATAATGTTTCTGCATTGATTTTCCTCTATATGTGGAGGAACAGGTTTGCAAATAACACCATTATACACTTGGATAATGTCTCGAAAACAGAAGAAATGACATCACAATTTTGAGTGGGGACCTAAACGCAACAATAGGAACAGACAACGTCGGATTTGAAGAAATCATAGGAAAACATGGATTAGGTACGATGAACGAAAATGGGGAACTAATCACAAACTTCTTTGCTTCAAATCAACTGGCTGTAGGAGGAAGCATATTTCCACATAACAGAATACAGAAAGCAACATGGATATCACCAGACCACACAACAGAGAATCAGACTGATCACATATGCATAAATAAGAAGTTTAGATTTTCATTACAAGACGTAAAGGTACATCGAGGAGCAGATGGGGTATCAGATCCCCATCTTCTGTTAGCCAAAACAAAATTAAAACTCAAGAAATTTACAACAGTACATAACTGTCAACAACAGTATAATGTGGGATATCTAAGAAATCAGGAAATAAGAGAACAATCTTCAATAACAGTAGCCAACAAATACCAAGTACTCCAACAGCTGGATGATGTAGCAGATGCGGAAGACCACTGGCGAGAAATAAAAAATATACGAAACGATACATGCGGAGAGGTACTGGGAAAAAAGAACATTAGCACAAAGCATGGACAGCAATAGAAACCATAAACAAGAAAGAAGACAGGAAAAACAAGAAAACAGATTTAAACAGAAGCAAAACCAGACCCCCCAAAGCCAAGGTTCATGAAGCGTACAAAGAAGCAAACAAAGAAGTTAGAAGAAACATCAAAAGAGACAAGAGAAAATATATCGAAGAGTTGACAAGGGAAGCAGAAAAAGCTGCAGCTAAAGGAAATATGAGGGGCCTGTACAACAACACAAAGAAGCTAACAGGAGATATAAGCAAGCAAACGGCCTCATCAAAGATAAGAATGAAAAATTGCTTAGTAATATACAAGAGCAAATGAAGAGATGGAAAACCATTTTGAGGAACTTCTCAATAGACCAGCATCAACAAATACCCCAGAATCCAGCCAGCAGAAAAGGATGTACAAATCAACTGTGAACGACTAAGTAGGGAAGAAATAAAGAAAGCCGTAAAGCTTCTGAAAGATGGAAAAGCAGCTGGTCCAGATGGAATTCCAGCAGAGGCCATCAAAGCAGAAATTGATACCTCTACAGAGATTTCAAACAATCGACTTGGCAAAGTCTGGAAGTCAGAAGAAATACCAGCAGAATGGAAGGAAGGTTATATGGGCAAGTTGCCTTAGAAGGGAAATTTTTTTAAAGTGCACACATTATAGAGGAATAATGCTATGAAAATATCAACATCGGACAACAGAAATGGAATCCAGTGGAATCTGACTAAACAGCTTGATGATCTAGATTTTGCAGATGACTTAACTCTTCTGTTTCCATAATCAGATGGAAGACAACATGAAACTACTCGATGAGAGGTCGCAACAAAAGTGACTCTGAAAATACTTAGGGAAAAGACAAAGATAATGATAATAAATGCAAGAAATGATAACAAGGTCAAAATTGAGGAAACACCACTACAAGATGTAGAATCTTACACATATTTTGGCAGCAATATAGACAAAATTGGAGCGACAGACAAAGATATCAGAATAAGAATACAAACAGCAAGAGCATCTTTCATTGCATTGGGAAACATATAGAGATCAAGATAAATCAAGTCCAACACAAAAATAAGAATCTTTAACTCAAATGTCATATTTGTTTAGTAGGAGTTAAGTGTTAGGGATTATTATGTACGGGGCTGATTTTTGCTAGTAAGCACTGTTGCTACCATTTTTGTTGACTTCTGTTTTTGATCCGTTGAAGATTTTTATTGAAGAATGGTTTTTCATATATTATTATTCTGTGTACTTTTTACTTGATCTTCAATCTGTCCTTAATCGAGCCATTGTGCTGATTTGATGTTTTACGCGAATGATGAGTAATATGACCAATTCAATTGTATTGAAGCAACGACGATGCGATTTCTTTGAGTCCACAAAAACAGTACATATTTATTATGACATATAAGATAGGTGAATTCATTTGCATCAAATAGTTATATCAGATCCTGCGCAGTCCATTACAATCTCATATATATTATTTGCTCTGTCGTCAAAAGGTCTGACTGTTTACACGCGATGTCGTATGTCGATCATCCGGTAATGAACAGCCATCGGTTTGGCGAAGATAACGATTCTAATAATCAAAAATTTATACTCCCTTTTATTCCTAGTTCAGGAAACTTAATCATCGATAAGAATACTCCAATATTGTATTCATAAAGCAAGATAGCTGACCCCGTAGCTTATCTTCAAAAGGACTTCAGTGCAATTCAATCTATACTGGGAGTAATGAAGAATACGTCCGACTTGGAACAAGTTCGGAGTCTGAAGGGTAAAAATATAACGTTGTCACGTGTTAGCATACCAACGTAACACGTCATCATAATCCTAGACAACTATAACAATTCGCGTTCAATAAAATACCGTGAAGCGCGAAACATAATATATATTTATAGCATCTCAACCCCTTAACGCGTAACTTTAAAAGTGCTCACAATAATAGTGGCTAACATCATAAAACATGTCGTAACATTCCCCTGACCGACGGGGGTAAAAAAAAATCTATTCTATGGATTTTATTTTATATAATAACTCGCTTAATTATTTCAAAAATTAAAAATTAGCGACATACGGCCCACGATGTTTTGAGCAAAACATTGTCGAAGGTCGTATTCAATATACTACATGTCATAAAATACATTAAAAATATTAAGTTAACTAAAGAAACGTCAACTGTCAGAGAGGATAGTGAATAATTATATACTTAACTAAAAATATATTTTAACTAAATTAATATGTGTTGTATTAATCAAAATCCTAAGATATAACTATTAAATATTTAATGAAATAAGTAATTAATGTAATGTGTGTAGGATGTTATAGAATTAAATCTAATTAACTAAAGTAAAGTATTGTATCATTGTTAAAGAAGGTAAAGAAAAGAAAAATTAAGAATACATGAGAAGTAAGTAGTAAGAAATAAAATTAATAGATTAAATTAACCCGTGTGTTACCGGGGCCCGAAAGGGGAGCAAAGAATAGTAACACTGCACCCTACCACGCATGTCGTAAAAAGTGACTAAGGAGGGTTGGGCATGGGGCTGTTTACCCCATCCCGTAAAAACTTCGCACAGTGGGCTGATCACCTGCTTGCCAACCAATCTGATTACGGAAACAATGATAGATTGTTTGGTCTGTTTTTGTTCCACAAAGACGCCACTAGGCGTGGTGGAAACAGCCATAGATTGATCAATTTGTTGTTGCCCTATGACGCCACTAGGCGTACTGGCCACAAACTGCTTTGCCGGTTGGTGGCTAAGGATGGAAGAAGAAGAAGATTAAATTAAGACCTATGTGTGCAGAAACTTACATGTAAAATAATTATCTAATTTAATGTAAATTAAATTAATCTATCCACTAATAAGAAATTATACATATTATTTTATACAAAAATTACGTTAACATAAGTAATTAAAATACCTATAATAGTTACTAGTTACATGACTATAGTACTTATATTAATTAATTGTGTGATAATGTTTGTTTTCAAACTTTTTTCTCTTTAATTAATCATATTAAAGTATCGGAATCAATAGTGTCAATGCTGATGAATAATCTGTCATTAGTTCTTTCCTGTCCGTAATGTATTGTTTAATACATTAGATGAAAAAGTTCATTCAGCTAAAGATGATCCTGAGTTCAACCGATACTGCGATAATGTATGTATCAATAAGTTCAATCCTAAGTTCAAGCGTATATTGATAGTAGACTGTATCAAGATGATTGATAAATGTATGGACACTAACCAAACTCCGTTGAAATATGAACGAACTCGATAACTCCTTGCGGATATTTGAGAAATAATATAGTGCATTGTACGTATTACGAATGTTTTGTTTTCATGCACCTGGTTCATGATTACGTATGTCCTGTAAGTACGAATTGTTGTTCGGAAATGTTCAAGCGTCTGTAAACAACATAATTTCATAGCCCATTATGAGTTGCAAGTCCGTATGATACTGAATACGGATGAATAAGTTCGAGCACATAAGTCTTCTTAGTTCATTAACACTTGAGTCGTTAATTCTCTTCACTTGATGATGAAGGATGACGTGACAGGGAATCTGCCACTACGTTCTCGTAACACGGAATTGATTCAATTGTAAACTGGAATGGTTGGAGCAAGATCGAGAATCGGGCTAACTTCGCGGTCTTGTGATTGGCTCGTCTGAGCGAAGCTACCACCTTCTGATCCGTCTGAATGACAAACGGGGCACCGAGTAAAAATTTTTCAAGCTTCTGAATTGCCCAAACTACTGCCAAAAGCTCCTTATCTATCACTGAATATTTGAGTTCTGCATCAGTGAGTTTTCTCGATATGAATAGAGTTGGGTGAAGTACGCCTTCATGTTCTTGTAGCAGACTACCTCCTAATCCGTAACTGCTGGAATCTGTACGGAGAATGAACATTTTTTTAGTATCTGGCAACCTTAAAATAGGTGGCCTAGAAAAAATTGACAAAATGTGATTAAAAGTTTTGTTGCAGTCTGCAGTCCATGTGATTTTTGTAGGCATGTCTTTCCTCAAGAGGGAAGACAAGACAGCTGTGATGGATGACAAATTAGGTATAAATCTACTATAATATTGGACGAGACCTAGTAAGCTCCTAACTTGTTTTTTTTGTTTGAGGAATTGATAACTTTAAAATTTTGGATACATTATAGGGAATGGTTTGGATACACCCAGCCCCAATGATATGTCCAAGAAAAGTTATTTCATGGAAAGCTATTTGAATCTTAGTTGGTCTAGCAGTTAATTTATTAGATCTCAATATTTCCAATACGGAACTAAGTCCTGAAAAATGTTCCTCAAATGACGAACTGAATAAACAGATATCGTCAATATATGTGATAATGTCTGGTCTGTGTGATAACATTTTTCGCATCATGCGAATAAATGTTGCTGGTGCGTTCAAGAGCCCGAAAGGCATGACATTCCACTGGTAAAGGCATTGTGGAGTCGAAAACGCGGTAAAATACTTGGCTTGTTCTGTTAAGGGAATCTGCCAATATCCCTTAGTTAAATCAATTTTCGTGAAAAATTTTGCTGTCTATAGACGAGTAAGTAAATCGCCAATAAGTGGATGTGGTTCACTGTCAGCTACTGTCTGAGCATTCAATTTTCTGTAATCGACACATAAACGTATATTATTGTCCTTCTTTCTGACAATAACTAAAGGTGAAGAAAATGGAGAGTTACTACTCTCTATGATCCATAAAGCTAACATTTGATTAAGTTCCTGTGATGTCTTATCTTGATAATGTATAGGAACTGAATAAGGACGAAGTTTTATTGGTGTGTTGTCCTTAAGTATAATGTCGTGAGAAATAACTGATGTACGACCCGGTATATCAGTTAAAACATCAGAATAAGTCTCTAAGAGTTTAAAGATTTGATGATTTTCTTGAGATGTTAATGAAGAAGAAATAGTTACATCTCGCCAAGACTCTGTAGATTGTAATGTAGGTATAGGAAAAGACATGTGGATTTCAGGAAAGGATGATTCCTCCTCCTGAATTACCGAAAGACTAGAATATTGGCAAGAACCAATTGATTTATCATCTAAGTCATGAAAGATAGACTGCAGATGTTCAGGACGAGTAAAGAACTCTTTTAGCATGTTAATGTGATACATTTTTTTCTGACCCTTAATGTCTAGTATGTAGTCGACGTCATAAATTCTGTCCAAAACCTTAAATGGGAGTAGCACGAAAGCTTCATCACCAGGAAATAACTGGCGTAATCGTCTATTTTAATTTTAAAATAGTCTTGCTTTGTATTTTGCAGCCTCTGAAGAAGCTGTTGCCATCTGGCAAGCCTCTATGATTTTTTTACGTAGGTTAATGACATATTCATAAGATGACTGGGTATCCTGAGTCATCTCAGAGTCGAGAAGAAGATCTTTTATAAGTCCCATAGGACCTCTTGGTGGAGTACCAAACACCAATTCGAACGGAGAGAAACCGGTTTGTTCATGCGGTACCTCTCGGTAAGCAAATAGGAATGCTGGGAGAACTGTGTCCCAGTCCTGAGGATACTTTACAATAACCTTATGTAATAATTGTTTAATGGTGCGGTTGAGCCTCTCAACTGAACCATTGCTCATGGGGTGATAGACACTACTAAGACTTCTTCCTATGTTAAGAGTCTTCATTACTTCAGTCATGGTGTCAGAAACAAATTGAGGACCATGATCTGAAAGTAATTTTCTTGGAAATCCAAGTCTAGAAAATATGAGTAGAAGAGCATCAGCTATGTCTGATGTAGTTGTGTTTTTAAGAGGTATGGCTTCTGGCCATCGTGTACATAAGTCGACACATGTTAAAATATACCAATGACCTCTTGCAGAAGGCAAAAGAGGACCAATAATGTCTATTGCCATTTTATCGAAAGGACGAACCGATATGTCGCAAGCCTGGATGGGAGCATTATGAAACGCTCCACGAGACTTGACTTCCTGGCAAGTTACAGAGGAACGTACATACAATGATACGTCTCGTGATATCTCTGGCCAGAAACAAGACGACAACACTCGAGAACGTGTGCGAGTGTAGCCCATATGACCCGCGCATTGGGAGTCATGTGCATATCGTAGTATATATGTCCTTAATGATACTGGTACTATGACCTGTTGTTTTACCTTAGTCTGGTCCATACAATTCCTAAGTAGAATACCGTTTTTGATTGAAAACCAATGCTTACTGTTATTATTAAAAGCAACATTATCATACTTATTGACCAAGGCAAAAAATTTCGTTAGAGAATTATCTTCTCTTTGCTTAATAGCAAATGACTCTCTGTCTATAACTGACTGAGGATCGTTGTCATCACAAAGATTTGTCTCAGTAACTGTACTATCTTCTTTTTCCAACTCATGAGCCTGAGCTCGTGTTGTCACTGCATTGGCTGTAGACAAGTTTTGTTTTTCCCATTCTGTGATTTCCTCAGGTGTGCAATCCTTGCTGCCGTGGATGCGCCCGACTGTTAAATCAGCAATTAGATTCTGTAGAAGACACACTTTTACTTTACCTGAAAAAATTGGGTATTTATGCCTATTATAGCAGTGGGATAGTATTCAATGGTCCCACCAAAAGTGATACACCTTACACACTCATTAGTAGCATAACGAGGATGTACTAATGATTGACGGATGCCAATAGTGGTTGATCCGGAGTCCATCAACACTGAAACTATGTTTCCGTCGACTAGTCCTCTGTTAAAAATCAATGTGCCTGTTCCATCGTTTGCAGTGAGACTAATTGCAGGAATAGGCTGTGTAATCTTCATCGACGTATGGTTGGGTTTCTGAAAAATACTATTACATTGTGGACAACTATTTGCCACATTATAATCAACAACACAACATGAAGAAGATGAATGTACTGGATTATCATTGTTATGACCAACTGGAGGTGCATTGCTAGTCAACGCCGCCCCTGCATTATGGTCAAACCTCTGTGGTTTTCGTGAATTGGAACGTTGTCGATGGTGAGCAACTGAATTATTATTATCTCTACCATTGTAACTCTTATTTCTGGATCTGTAATTATTATTACCATTATTCCAGTTATTGTTACTGTTGTTATGTGAAGTGACATTGTATGGTTGATTCCATGTTGAATTTTGTTGGAAGTTGTTGTTCGTGAAATGAGGTGATTGGTTTCTGGATTGTGGTCTACCTCTAGATGAATTGTTATTCATATTGAAATTATTATTTTTATAATAATTATTGTTATCATTTCTGCGATGCATAAAATTCATATCAAGGCTTTGAGCCCGTGATCTATGATTAACATTCCAGGTTGTAGCAGAAGCAACTGGTAATGCTTCTCTCACTTGATTATTTGCTATACAAACTCCTGGATGTGCAGTACAGTATTGAATAGCTATTTTCTCTAAGTCAGCTAATGTAGGTGGGTTACGTTCCTGTAAGAACGATAAGAAAGGTTTGCTAACCGATGACAAAACCTTATCTCTCAGCATTAAATCAACAATCTGATCATATGTTTCATTGATACCAGATAATTCCACCCATCTGTTAAATGTTATACGTATAGTCGCAATATATTCTGAAAAATCCTTACTTGAATCAGGAAGTCTTCTTCTTCCGTCCTTAGCCAAAGACCGACCAAGCAGTCAGAGGCCATCACGCCTTGTGCCGTCTTAAGGGCAACAGCAGATTGATTTTCTCTGTTGTAGTTTCCCATCACGCCTAGCGGCGTCTTTAGGGCAACAACAAATAGATCCGTCTGCCGTTGTTTCCGTAATCGGTGTGACAAGCCAACGGGTGATCAGCCCATTGGGCGAATCAGGAAGTAATGAATTAAATTTCATTCTATATCCTTCCTCGTTTAGTTGAAATCGCTTTAGCAGTAAAGTTTTTACAGCATCATAATTATTTATGACTGCTTGATCCATAGTATTTAAAGCATTCAATGGTTCACCATCCAAAAATTCACTGAGTTTTAAAGCCCATAAAGATTTATCAATGTGATTTGCATTACAGACCTGTTCAAATCTAAGGAGATATGACGACAAATCGTCAAAATTTTGTTTGAAAACTGGTAGTTTAAACCTATAATTACTATTAATATGGGTTGATGAAGCAGTATTATGAGAATCAGCATTATTGCTATTAGACGCAACTTGTGCTCTCATTTTTAATTCTTCTAGACGAAGAAGTGTTAATTCTTTTTCATGTTGCCTTATTCTTTCTTCTTGTTTCATTTTATTTTCTTCTTCAACACGCATCATTTCATCTCTTGCCGTTTTTCTTTCTTCCTTAGCTTCTCTCTCAATCTCTTGTTGTTTCCTAACAGCTTCCTCTTGTTTTGTTTTGGCCTCACGTTCTTCTTCTTCTCGCTTTAATTCAGCTTTCTTCCTTTCTTCTTTGGCCTCACGTTCCTCTAATTCTCGCTTTAATTCAGCTTTCTTCCTTTCTTCTTTGGCCTCACGTTCTTCTTCTTCTCGCTTTAATTCAGCTTTTTTAGCTTCATATTTTGCTAGTTCCGCCACTGCAAATTCTCGAAGAATTTCTCCCTTGTAACCAAAATCTTTTCCAATCTTTACAAAAGTTTCTAAAGTAGCCATATTAATTCAATAATAAACTTACTCAGTCAATTATATATATATATATATATATATATATATATATATATATATATATATATATATATATATATATATATATATATACAGGTTTAATAAGCAATAAGGTATGGTTACTCAATGTAGTCAATCAAATACTTATCATATTCCTTTACAACTAATTGTAAGTTCAAAAATTATTTTCACCCAATATTTTATATCACTATTCCTTATTCATGCCAAACAACTAGTGGTTACATGACCTACTAGTGTACGATGCTAAAATTAATTTAGGCATCCATTATTTATATATTCAATTATATATGCCTGTTGCGTAGCAAATGCTTTGCGTATAAATGTTCCGTGGATGATTTTACATTTGCCACACAATGTTGAGGGTGTTATATTTCATCTTCTTGCCAAAGGTATGATAATGCTGGCACTAGAAGCGTGGTGAATCACCCTCAGACACCAGGGATGATGAAGGCGAAATAATGTGGTGTCTTTAGTCTGTTTTTGTATAAATGATGTTAGTGTGGGTAAACAGCTACAGTTCCAAACAGGGACGTCACATCAACTTACAACGTAGAAAGTCAATAAAGCTTTTAACAGCAGTGATGTTTTGGTAATATGTATTGTGTACGCCACAATGACAAGGTGCATGGACATCGTTATGCAGAAACATCACAGGTATGGTACAACAGTCATCATTTCACTGACATAGTCAGTACAACAAGGAACATCAGACAGCATCATGATAATGGTGAATCAATATGCATGTTATGACATCATAACCAGCCGTACATGTAGTCAGGTAGAAAACTTCCTCCCTTTCCATAATAGCCGGAAGGTATTAAATAGGAGATTAAATCCACTCTCCTTTACTTGACTTCAGCAAGACAGGCATGTCTTCTGACGTCATCAAAAAAATCCTCAAAGTTCCTTTAGTTACCAAAGATATCAAATCTCGAACAAGCAGCAGAGTTCAACAAGTAACTAGTCCTTAGGACATGCATCAACCGATGCATAGCAGCGAACGTGATTCGTGAGCTGAGAGAACTTCTCACAGCGTAGACTCTACCACAAGCAGGCTACGAAAAATGTCAACATCAAAAGATGGCGAAATGTTATTCAAAAGTAATTACCTTTGCTTCAGGAAATAAACCACATAACTCACAGGCCTCCAGGCACTTAGAATCACAACAGAGATATATCATCTCAAAAGGAACAACAATATGTAGAGGACTCTCTTTTTCCTGAATAGAATAAGCACGGACGCTAGCAAAATTGCGTCCTGCCCTCAAACGAATCTGCCACGGACTGCGGGCGGAAATCCTGTTCAGACCACAACCAAACTTTAGACATGCGCAGACATGTGCGATTCGAATACAGCTCATATAATATACGAAGATAGTACCTTCTCGAACAATGCCTTAAAAGGATAGGAATCGAAACATTGCAAGTTGCCAAATGCTTATCAAGAGAAGTGGGCCCGAGCGCTCCAAACATGGACATGACTTAAAATCGCTCCATATATGGACTTGACTTAACTCTTTAACCCCCCAGAGCCAGTATACTGTACTTCCCGCTAGACCCATTTGGCCCAATCAACAGTATACTGGCTTTCTTATCTCTTGATCCTTTCTAGGGCTGTTTTCTAATTTTGACAACTCAAAAACGCTATTTTCTTAAAGTATAGCCATCCATTATGGACTTTTGTTATTTATGAATATGTACAATTAAAAAAATTATTTCCAAACAAAAACAATAAAAAGATACTGGTATGGTCATTTTTGTTTGGGCCAAACCCACTTTTTTGCTTGGGACTGAAAGAGTTAAGACCGCTCAAACACAACTTATCGGCAACCCACGCCAACAAGAAAAGCGAACTACTTACAATAAAAAGTGACTATAATTTTCTCAAGTTATTTCCCTTTGCATAAGAAAAATATAAAGTACACGGAATAAGTTGCGACATTCTTGCGCAACATATTACCGCGACCTCCCGATAAAAAAAAAATGTGCAACTTTTTTTTTTTAAATATCCAAGAGCAAAGCGAAAAGCGGCCCAACAACGCACGAATTATGCGCGGATAAATAATTAAACTGCCTAACATGAGGCTAAATTGACACATATAGTGTCTGGTGAGAATATATCTCAACAGAAAAAATATACCTATCGGGGAGGTGCCACCCACACACACTACGTTAGCATGTAAGTACAATATACATATGCACGTGTAATACAATCGTTATCAAATAGCGGTGTCATATACTAATACCGCTTTAAAATGGATGTACACATCTGATAGAAAATATTAAATAGTACATGTAATATTATCAGTACATAATGAAATTACAATACATGAAGATCTAGGACACATCTCCTGTCGTTCCAAAGGTAAGTCCACAATTTAGAACTCTTCATGCTTGACAACAGTACGGTAACTTCTCAGACCATCAATGACATACTGAGAAAATACAAACAATATAATTCTATGTAACAACTATTATGTTTCATAGTATACAATACATTATCAATAATAATAACTGTGGCCGAGTGAATTTTCGGCCCTTAAATTAACTACTCAGCCTTCCTTTGTTATAAAAGAAGGTAACAGAAAAAGATGAAAACAAAGCACAATATTATGTGTTCACATAAAGTGAGGACAGATGTGCTAATGTATTGTAGCAATATAGATGTGTTATTACTCTGTAATATATATATAGGAATATAGGACAGAAGTATTAGTTGGAATCATGTGGGCATCTAGACAGAATGTCAGCCATCACATTATCCGAACCACGGATAGCTCGTACCGTGAAGTGAAAAGGTTGAAGAGCAATAGCATATCGAGTTGATCTCGAACTCTTCAAGTTCTTAGTCTGAATAGCTGTAAGAGCTTTTTGATCAGTTTCTAGAATGAAATGTGCGCCCAGGAGGAATCTTTGTAGTTTGAGAATTGCCCAAACCATAGCCAACAATTCACGGTCTAAAACCGAGTAGTTCCTCTCTGCCGCATTTAGTTTTCTAGAAATGTACATAACAGGATGCAGAATTTCTGAATATTCCTGCATAAGTGCTGCTCCGATCCCAGTGGATGAAGCATCACTTCGAAGAACAAAAGTCCTATCAAGAGTAGGTAATCTTAGGATGGGAGGAGATGAAAATATATTCTTAATTTGGTCTAAGGAAGATTGACATTCCTGAGACCAACGAACCAGATTAGGCGATCCTTTCTTCAACAACGTTGAGAGAGGTGCCATGATTGAAGATAGATTCGGGATGAATCTCCCATAAAATTGAATTAAACCCAAGAGACTACGGACTTGTTTCTTCGTCTTAGGTACAGAGATGTTCAATATTTTCGAAGTATTGTGGTCTTCTGTCTTCAAGAGACCATGACCAACACGATGACCCAGGAAAGAAATTTCACCAAAACCAATATAAGCTTTAGAAGGTTTTGCTGTCAGATTATACTCACGTAAAGTGGACAGTAGGTCATATAAACCTAAATAGTGATCTTCACAGGAATCACTGAAGAGACAGATATCATCTAAGTATGCGATGACATCTGAACGATGAGAAAGAATTCGACGCATCATGCGAACGAAAGTAGCAGGGGCGTTCATAAGACCGAAAGGCATAACATTCCATTGAAATAGACCCCTAGGTGTAGAAAAAGCAGTAAGAGGTTTGGCATGCTCTGCTAAAGGCACTTGCCAATAACCTTTAGACAAGTCAAGTTTAGTGAAGATTCTAGAATTAGAAAGTCTAATCAGTAGATCTTCTAACAAAGGCATCGGTTCAGCGTCGAACTTTGTGACCTGATTCAATTTGCGATAATCAACGCAAATTCGTATGTTCTTATCTTTCTTCCGGACAATAACCATGGAAGAAGAATATGGAGAAGTCGATGGTTCAATTATGTTTAATTGAATCATTTCATCCAATTCCTTTTCCACTTGTGACTGAAAGTGTATTGGGATAGGATAAGGTCTAACCCTAATAGGATTATTGTCGGTAAGAATTATGTCATGTTCTATGACATGCGTGTGACTAGGAATGTCGGTTAGAACATCCTTAAATGTCTGTAACATCGACGAGACTTGACGATGTTCATCAACAGAAAGATTAGGAGAGATGGAAATGTTTTTCCAAGATTCCATGGAATGTAGTGGAACCACTGAAAGAGGAAGATTGACATCAGAAAAAAACAGATTCCTCATCCTGTATGACAGACAGCGATGAGTACTGACCACGAGGTACAGAAGATTCGTCCGTTGCCTGGAAAATAGGCAGCAAATAGTCTGGACGCTCATGAAATTCCGTCAGCATGGTGATATGGAAAGTTTTATGCTTCCCATCAATATCGACCACATAGTCGACATCGGAAATTCGTGAGACTATTGCATACGGACTTTTCCATGCAATACGAAGTCTATTTTCCCTACTGGGGAGTAGGACGAATGCTTTGTCACCTGGACAAAGTTGTCTTAGACATCTATTCTTATTAGCAAACTGCCTTGCCTTTTCTTTAGCAATTTCTGATGAAGCAGTTGCTATTTTGCATGCCTCAATGATCTTTTGCCTAAGAGCAATGACATACTCATATGAGGATTGAGTGTCATCGCTAATATCATCGGCAGTGATGAGATCGTGTAGTAAAGACATAGGGCCGTGCGGACGCGCGCCAAAGACAAGTTCAAAAGGGAAAAATCCTGTGTGTTCGTTTGGGACCTCTCTATAGGCAAAGAGAGCCGCGGGTAAAACCCTGTCCCAATCTTGAGGATGATCTTCAGTTATCTTACCAAGCAAAGTCTTGAGCGTTCTATTCAAACGCTCAACTAACCCATTAGACATTGGGTGATAGATACTACTGAGAGATCTTTCAATATGTAAGGTAGACATAACTTGTGACATAGTATCAGATATGAGTTGAGTGCCATGGTCTGACAATATTTCTCTGGGGAACCCCAAGCGAGAAAATATCAGCCAAAAAGCATCTGCGATATCAGTAGTAGATATGCTCTTAAGAGGGATAGCCTCTGGCCAACGTGTGCACATATCGACACATGTAAGGATAAACTGATGTCCTCTGGCCGACTTGACCTTAAAAGGGCCAATAATATCTATGGCCATTTTCTGAAACGGCCGAATAGGAATGTCAGCAGCCTGGATAGGCGCAGCATGTCGTGGTGCTCTAGATTTGACCTCCTGACATACCTTGCATGATCGGCAGTAAATACGAATGTCCTTATTGACAAAAGGCCAAAAGAAAGCCGCAAGGACTCTCGACTTCGTACGGGAAAACCCCATATGTCCGGCACATTGCGAGTCATGAGCATGTTGCAGTATTTGCACTCTCATACTCTTGGGAACAAGAATATGCGAATGTGCCGACGTGGTCGAGTCTTGTACCATACGTACAAGTACGCCGTTTCTCATCGCAATCCAGGATTTCTTTTGTGTATCCCTATTTGGATCACCTTTCTTCGCAAGAATGAAGAATTTTTTTAGAGAAGAATCTTCTTCTTGCAACTTTATGAATGAGTCACGTGAAATAATCAAGTGACTATTTTGACTATCTACTTCATTATTATCAGTTAATGAAGTCTGAGATGGATCCAGAGCGTGTGCTCTTGTGACCTCCGTGTTGGTAGCTTCAATGTTTTGCTCCTCCCAAACAGCAATCTGCTGTGGGGTACATTCCTTAACTCCGTGAATACGACCAATAATCAGGTCCGCAATAGGGTTTGGAAGAAGACGCGTGGACATCTCCCGTATAGAAGGGAGTAGAAATATGTATTATGGCAGTAGGATATTTTTCCAAAGTGCCACCAAATGTAACACATTTGATGACCTTTCCTGTAGCACAGGATTGATTTACAAGCGATTGTCTAACGCCAATAGTAGTACATCCAGAATCAAAAAGGACTGAGACTGGATTACTATTTACAAGACCCTTATGTAAGATAAGAGAACCTCTCCCGTCATGCGCAACTGATGCAGCAGGAAGAGCGGGAAGAGGGTGACCACAGCTTAGAGTAGTAACGGTAGTCGGTTCAAACAGAGTACTGCATTGGGAACATTTAGTTGCCCTACCAAAGTCAAAGGCGTAACATGAGTTAGCACTAGAGATTTTATTATCATCACCTTGTTTACATGCCCCCTGAGACTCTTGCTGTACAGAATTTGTCTGTTGATATCTCTGTCTTTTATGTTGCGACCTACCGCGACCATTATTGCCTCTGCAATTATCATTAAACTCTCTATTGTAATTGTTATCCTGTTTTGAATTCCAGTTTCCATAACTGTTATTATCATCTCTATATTGTTGAGAACCTCTATTATTTTGGTTTTGAGGTCTCCGTGAAAAATAGTTTCCTCTATACTGACTCTTTTTGTTAAAATGTCTATAATTATTGGGAGTAGTATACCGTGCAGGATTAGGTTGTCTCCAGTTCTGTGAAGAAGAATCACCCTGAAATTGATTGCTCTGATCCTGAGCATAATTACGGTTACTCCTCTTATTAAAGTTTTGTTGGCTACCCTGAAATTTACGCATGAAATTTGGGCCATAGGGTGCTGCCGAAGCAACTGGCAGACCTTCTTTAACTTTAGAGTTGCTAATGGTTACATGAGGATGCGCAGTAATATATTGGCAACAGTATTCTTCCATTTCTTTTATGTTTTTAGGCTTACGCTCATGAAGAAAAGCAAGAAAAGATTCATTGACAGAAGACATTATTTTGTCTCTTAGCAGTAAGTCCATAAGTGCTTCATACGTATTTTCTATCTTAGACAATTCAACCCAACGTCTAAAAGTAATACGTATCTTTGATATGAATTCAGAGAATTCTACTCCAGTTTCAGGCAACATATTTTTAAATTGAAGACGATAGCCGTCTTCGTTAAGTTGGTATTTCTTTAACTCTTTGACTCCAGACCAACGCTCTGAGCGTTGCAAAATTCAACACGCCGTGCCAGAGCAACGCTCAGAGCGTGGTTTTTAGTTTATCACGAATAAACCCTAAAAATCGTCCGCTTAATGCAGTTCATATATTAAAACTCGTAGAATGACTTCCGCTACTATTTAAACAACTAATTTGACTTTAGTTAATTAGCACATGTGCGTGTTTTGATGTTATTATCACAATTTTTGTGAAGATTCGCGTGTTTACGTTTTTCGTGGTTTTTGCTAGAGAAATATGTCACTCTTTATATTAACATTTTCTAAGTCTCCTAAGCAAATAATTGTGTCAAACTACTTTGAAACATTGCTGACATTGATGATGATTGTTTGGTAGTCACAGTTTGTTGTCAAAATACGGAATATATGCAGAAAAGCTAGACACACTAGATTTAGTTGATGAGTGGGCGTAGTCATATTCTGGCCGATCAAAAAGCAACAAAACTAGACCTACCGTAACATCTAATCACTAGTTCTTGGTAGAAGATGAAGCTAGGGATACTATTAAAACATTAAACAAGAGTAAAAAAGTATTTATATGACGTTATTCTTATTTATTTGTTTGAAAATTACGTAATGCACGATTGCATAATTTATTAAGCTTGAAATCAACAGCATTAGACTTATTAGAAGATGACCCCTTATTTAGATCATTAGCATTACCCATGTTCATCAACTTTAACTTTTCTAACTCCAAAGCTAAAAGTTTTTCTTCATGCTCCATTTTTGCTTTTCTCTCATCAGCCTCTCTTTGTAACTTTTTTTCTTCAGCCTCAGCCTGAAGTCTCTTATTTTCAGTCTCTATTTCTAGTCTTTTATTCTCAGCTTCTTTTTCAAGTCTTTTATTCTCAGCTTCTCTTTCAAGTCTTTTATCTTCAGCTTTTGCTTTTGCTTCTCTTTTTTGTTTTTCCATTTCCACTTGGAATCTTTTTTCATAACCTCTACACCTCACGGTAGAAGGGGAACGACTAAATAAGTAAGTATCTTTTTTCATCCACCTGCATCTGCAGTTTTAAATTCTCAGCCTCTATTTTCTTTTGTTCAGTTTGTTCTTTCATTTTCTTTTCTTCCAACTTCAATGCCTTGGCATATTGAACAGTCGCAAATTCTTCTAACTTATCACCAGTCTTCCCAAGCGATTTACCCTGCTCAATAAAGTACTCAAATGTAGACATGTTGTCTAAAATCTGAGTCCAAAACCTGAAATAATTAATTACCTTATTTCAAACTTAATAATAACAAGTCTTGAATCAGCACTTGTTTACTCACAACACCATATTATCATCTGTGGGAAACAAGTCTTAAATCAAAGACCTTGTGTATAGACCTTTTTGAAATATCATCAATCAACTCTTGATCATAGGTGCACTTCCCATTCAATAGTGCACAATACTATTCATCATTTATTTATCATCAGTATAGTAGTAGTGCATCAGCATAATCCATTATCCAATCTGAATTAATTACCATAAGTAATATTATTCATCATTTATTTATCATCAGTGTAGTAGTAGTGCATCAGCATAATCCATTATCAAATGTGAATTAACTACTATAAGTGTAACCAATGACTATGTAAACACATTACAATGTAAACAATAACAATGTAAACGTTAACAATGTAAACAATACAATGTAAACAATAACAAAGATTTAGCAACAATACGAAAACATTCACAGAAATCAACTAAAAATAAAGCGAAAATTAAAGGAATATCACAAAAAATGTGATGATATCTGCGACAATATGATACAAATACAAGACACCACAGTGTATAAATATAAATAGTGTATAAAACTAAACAATAGAAAAGGGGAGATCTACAAGTACAAACAAATCAAAACAAAACTAAAGAATGCGAAAAAATAACTAAAACAACACTAACACATGTCATCACAGCTAATATAAATAGCAACAGAAGTCGCTTAGCAAATTTCGCTATAGGAAATTTGCCTACCCTACAGAACACTCTCAATAGAAGACCTCTATGACGTGGTATGATCTATAGGAGTCGCCACCCATCCAGACCCGCAGAAACATAAACATTTAAATATAAATATACAAATAACAAATAAACATATAACATGTAAACAAAAGAATTAGAAATATAGAAGACTCAGTAGAAGTATAAGGGCACAGTTCACGAACAAACAGGCCACTTAACTTATGGAACTCCAATCGTCAGTACAGCAAAAAAAAAGGTGGTAATCAGCATTCTAAGATCGAAGATCCAACGTTGATCGCACATCTGAACTTGCATCAAACAGCTAAGACGATGGTTGAGACTTGAGCTTCTAAACAGTACAGGCAGTGTACAGGTAGTGTAGTTACGGCACTTGACCTTCTTATCCAACAGTAAATTGCTTCAATCGGTACTTGGCCTTCTCAGACTACAGCAACCTGGAACCTTGATAGCAGCAACTTGTGTTATCCGGCCATATATGTAACAACGCCGGGTACTGTCAAACTTCTTGACTTAAGGCAAAACTGCAATTTCGACATTTATCGGGCAACGCCGAGTAGTCTCAGAATTCTTTATGTTGATGTCTTGAAGAATGTTGAAGTGTTGATATCTTGTAGAATGAAGTGGGTAAGGGACCCCGTGTATGCTGGTACCAGACCAAACCAGCTTATGGCCACCAAATGTTGCGTAGCAAATGCTTTGCGTATAAATGTTCCGTGGATGATTTTACATTTGCCACACAATGTTGAGGGTGTTATATTTCATCTTCTTGCCAAAGGTATGATAATGCTGGCACTAGAAGCGTGGTGTATCACCCTCAGACACCAGGGATGATGAAGGCGAAATAATGTGGTGTCTTTAGTCTGTTTTTGTATAAATGATGTGAGTGTGGGTAAACAGCTACAGTTCCAAACAGGGACGTCACATCAACTTACAACGTAGAAAGTCAATAAAGCTTTTAACAGCAGTGATGTTTTGGTAATATGTATTGTGTACGCCACAATGACAAGGTGCATGGACATCGTTATGCAGAAACATCACAGGTATGGTACAACAGTCATCATTTCACTGACGTAGTCAGTACAACAAGGAACATCAGACAGCATCATGATAATGGTGAATCAATATGCATGTTATGACATCATAACCAGCCGTACATGTAGTCAGGTAGAAAACTTCCTCCCTTTCCATAATAGCCGGAAGGTATTAAATAGGAGATTAAATCCACTCTCCTTTACTTGACTTCAGCAAGACAGGCATGTCTTCTGACGTCATCAAAAAAATCCTCAAAGTTCCTTTAGTTACCAAAGATATCAAATCTCGAACAAGCAGCAGAGTTCAACAAGTAACTAGTCCTTAGGACATGCATCAACCGATGCATAGCAGCGAACGTGATTCGTGAGCTGAGAGAACTTCTCACAGCGTAGACTCTACCACAAGCAGGCTACGAAAAATGTCAACATCAAAAGATGGCGAAATGTTATTCAAAAGTAATTACCTTTGCTTCAGGAAATAAACCACATAACTCACAGGCCTCCAGGCACTTAGAATCACAACAGAGATATATCATCTCAAAAGGAACAACAATATGTAGAGGACTCTCTTTTTCCTGAATAGAATAAGCACGGACGCTAGCAAAATTGCGTCCTGCTCTCAAACGAATCTGCCACGGACTGCGGGCGGAAATCCTGTTCAGACCACAACCAAACTTTAGACATGCGCAGACATGCGCGATTCGAATACAGCTCAGATAATATACGAAGATAGTACCTTCTCGAACAATGCCTTAAAAGGATAGGAATCGAAACATTGCAAGTTGCCAAATGCTTATCAAGAGAAGTGGGCCCGAGCGCTCCAAATATGGACATGACTTAAAATCGCTCCATATATGGACTTGACTTAAGACCGCTCAAACACAACTTATCGGCAACCCACGCCAACAAGAAAAGCGAACTACTTACAATAAAAAGTGACTATAATTTTCTCAAGTTATTTCCCTTTGCATAAGAAAAATATAAAGTACACAGAATAAGTTGCGACATTCTTGCGCAACAATGCCCCAATGGCTAATATAGTACTTTGAATCACTTAGTCAAACAACTACTTATAATGTGACTTACAAATCAATTATAAGATAAAAAGTTACTTTTATTCAATGTTTTATCATATTATGCGGTACTCAGGCAGAAAAAATAGTTGCTACTTGAACCACTAGTTCAAACCATATAGAAAATATCTCATGTATCAAATATTTTCAATTAATTAACTATAAGTGTTATATTATTATTATTATTCTATAGTTATCTTATAATAGTATTAATGTTATTAACGAAGAACATATAGAAATATTAACTAAAAGATTTTACAACACAATTTTCACAACACAATTCGATTTACCAACATTAAAATGATTTAAAATTGAATAAATATCACGGAAGTGACGAAGTATACTGAACTTAGAAATGGGTCAGAGCACACAAAAATCTAAAAAAAATTTTCCACAAAAATGGACTCTTTACATATGACGTCACAGTTTTACGTGTATAACTGAAATATAGCAAGGTTAGGCTTAACGGACATTTGACAAACAGCAGACAAAAATTAATTAGAGTAAAACTAAAGACAATGATAATACACCATGCATATACAGAACTTCACAGCTAACAGATAATGTTTGACTGAATTCGAGAACGAACAAAGTATGCCACAGATTTTAGTGGATTTTTTGTCAGTCGAAGATAATCAAACGGTTCCCTATCGAACGATTCTAGATTCTACGGTCTGCAAAGCGACATTGTAGACATACCTAGAATTCCCGCCAACCTCCCGTTTAGGCGAACAAGAACAACATGTGGGCATTTTACAAACCATGTAACACTTAAACAATGATATAAATAAACATGCCTGCGAATGGCCAAATGGACTACTGTTGCTTTACTAGACCAACAATGGGTACTTAGCTTTTTGTGATCAACTATATTCTCCAGTCAATGCTGGCATACATCAACGGGAATGACTGGATGTTCAGAACTGTAGTTCAATATTTGATCGAACTGGGTTTTTCTTGATCCATTGCGTGCATAAGATATTGATGCCTTTTTAGATTTGACATTCGATAAAGGCTGGTAACGGCCACGACTTTCGGCTTCAAGATGATGACGTCAGTTTGACCTCTAGTAGTCATGCGCAATGAGTCATACTTTTTCCAAGTCACGTGAGCGCACAAAAGATGTAAACAGTTCTTGACAATATGAATGAGAATAGTTATTCTGGATCAAAATTGGTAACATCTTGTTTAAGAAAAAATATTCGTTCTCCACACTGGCCACCAGAATTGTTGCTACCATTTTTGTTGACTTCTGTTTTTGATCCTTTGAAGATTTTTTATCGAAGAATGGTTTTTCATATATTATTATTCTGTGTACTTTTTACTTGATCTTCAATCCGTCCTTAATCGAGCCATTGTGCTGATTTGATGTTTTACGCGAATGATGAGTAATATGACCAATTCAATTGTATTGAAGCAGCCACGATGTGATTTCTCTGAGTCCACAAAAACAGTACATATTTTTTATGACATATAAGATAGGTGAATTCCTTTGCATCAAATAGTTATATCAGATCCTGCGCAGTCCATTACAATCTCATATATATTATTTGCTCTGTCGGCGTCTGTGGCCTAATGGATATGAACGCAAGTTTCATAATCCAGATATACCAGGTTCGAAACCTGCTGCATGCGGTTTGGTAGCAGATCGCTTTGTGTGGATTTTTAACAATGGTATAAGCGCCGTACCGTTCAGAAAGCAATGGCAAACTACTGAATAAAAAAATTGCCTAGAAAAATCACAAACAGCCAATAAAAGCTGGGGTTGATTGCCACGTCCTGTAAAGGATAAGCAACTAACTTTCTGTCGTCAAAAGGTCTGACTGTTTACACGCGATGTCGTATGTCGATCATCCGGTAATGAACAGCCATCGGTTTGGCGAAGATAACGATTCTAATAATCAAAAATTTATACTCCCTTTTATTCCTAGTTCAGGAAACTTAATCATCGATAAGAATACTCCAATATTGTATTCATAAAGCAAGATAGCTGACCCAGTAGCTTATCTTCAAAAGGACTTCAGTGCAATTCAATCTATGCTGGGAGTAATGAAGAATACGTCCGACTTGGAACAAGTTCGGAGTCTGAAGGGTAAAAATATAACGTTGTCATGTGTTAGCATACCAACGTAACACGTCATCATAATCCTAGACAACTATGCAAATTAGCGTTCAATAAAATACCGTGAAGCGCGAAACATAATATATATTTATAGCATCTCAACCCCTTAACGCGTAACTTTAAAAGTGCTCACAATAATAGTGGCTAACATCATAAAACATGTCGTAACAAGCACGTTTAAAGTAATGAGTAGATTTTTTATTTGGGTACTTTGTGTACGATAATTTTGGAACATAGCTCAACTGAGTCTGTATTAGTTTTTTAAAGAAAATAAAGAAACTTTTCGAATGTTCTTTATAGTAGTTTGGGGGGAGATAAGGATGAGCTGAGCTCAGATTTTATGCAGGGAGTTCGCGCACGAGCGACTTCACTGAGCTGGACTGAGAGACTATAATCTCGGGCAGTGTGTATCTGGCAGGGCTTCGAGACTGTGGTTTTGTCTCGCTAGTGTGACCAGAATATTTTATTGAAAAGAATATATATATATAGATTATTGAAGGGAATTTTTTTTCCAGGAGATATGATTCAAATGCCATGTATTACATTGGCTCATATTATATAATAAGAATTGCGATGTATGCAATCTTTTTTCCCTTTGATGGATGTTTGTTCCTATGGAAATGAACTGTATAGTGAGTATCGGTGCACGCAACCAATCTCTGGATTTTTTAAGATGCTGTTTTCTTTCATGTTTAAGCAGTTATTCTACAACCTGTTTTACGTGTCGTCTTGGGCCAGTTTGACTGTTCTATTCAAGCCATTCGGAATTTTGACTCCGCAGTGGATAATTTTGTCTCTTCATGCTCACAGGACTGTCTAAGACCACTGGAGCTTTTGATATTGTATAACTTATTTAGGAAATTGTGTTCTTTCATTTTCATGTGACATGTCATTATCATAGTATTCATATACGACAATGTTTTGATAAACGTTGAACGTATGACAATTGTAGTGATAATACTATTTAAACATTACGTATCATTGCGTTACAGTTCGGTGGTGTACATTTACCAAGTGTGGTTTTTTCTTGCTGATATTGTTATTTATGTGCATTACCAAGCACTTAGTTGTGCGCCAGTAGTAACTGTGTATACGTGGTATTATTTTTTGATTTCTATAATAAGCTCATTAGTACTGAATAAGTTAATTAACTTGTTTCTCTTGCCTTTTATGCTCTATTTAGATTGTAGTTTTCTTTTTGTTTTTTGATATATGCATTGCCTTTCTGTTCTATGCTGTTTTGCCATAATTGTATTTATTTACACAATGCATTGTTTAATTTAAATTGTTACCATGTTGAATCATTGTTTTCTTTCATTACACACATGTCATTGCTGGTCATTCTTCATTTCACTTCATCTCTTCTTTTCACTTTCCACTTATTGTTTCTTTGTTAGTCTATACTTGATATACTTCATCTTTGCTTGAATTTGATTATCTTTATATACTTCATCTTCATACTCCACACATACTTCCATCCCTCTTTTGTTGATTTATTGATATGACTTAACATAATGTAATTCTTTGTTGTAGATATTAGAATTTCATCGACCTCACATTTTTGTTTGATGTAATTTTTTCCAAAAAAAGATGATATCATTTTTTTCCCCGGGTGTCGGTGTAATCTGTTAAGTCATATTTGTTTAGTAGGAGTTAAGTGTTAGGGATTATTATATACGGGGCTGATTTTTGCTAGTAAGCACGTTTAAAGTAATGAGTAGATTTTTTATTTGGGTACTTTGTGTACGATAATTTTGGAACATAGCTCAACTGAGTCTGTATTAGTTCTTTTAAAGAAAATAAAGAAACTTTTCGAATGTTCTTTATAGTAGTTTGGGGGGAGATAAGGATGAGCTGAGCTCAGATGTTATGCAGGGAGTTCGCGCACGAGCGACTTCACTGAGCTGGACTGAGAGACTATAATCTCGGGCAGTGTGTATCTGGCAGGGCTTCGAGACTGTGGTTTTGTCTCGCTAGTGTGACCAGAATATTTTATTGAAGAGAATATATATATATATATATATATATATATATATATATATATATATATATATATATATATATATATATATATATATATATATTATTGAAGGGAATTTTTTTTCTCGGGTGAGAGGAAAGCAGAATACTACACACCTAAAGAATCCATGACACCTGCGTATTGTTAGATTGTACAACTGTCGGCCACCTGTAAGCCCGACCATACTGACTTTGTCCTTGTCAGTGACCCGACATACACACCCACCACCACAAACATTCACACAGTAGCAGAAGTGATGGCCTGTGTGGCCTGCTGATGTTGTTAAAGCAAACAAGCTTTAACAGTCCTATTGAATGACCCTCAAACATAAAGAACAACAAAAACAACAGCAAAGAGGTTACAGACATTCATACATGAGTGCTTGTGTAAAATAGTAGGATTGAAATGATATGAAAAAGTCACCAATGTGGAACTTTTGACAAGAACCAGACAAGCGTCAGTGGAACAAGAGATGAGAAGAAGACGCTGGCGATGGAAAGGACATACATTGAGGAATCATGTTGATAATATTACAAGGCAGTTTTTATTCTGGAATTCCCAGGGAAAGAGGCAAAAGCAGACCAGAAAACACATGGAAAATAAAGCTGGAGACAGAAGTGAAAGTGATGAGGGAAAAGTGAAAAGAACGAGCTGATGGCACGTTACAGGAGGATTTGGCGTGTGTTTGATGAAGGCCTATGTTCCTTGGGGAGCTAAAGGGTATTGATTGATTGATTGAATGACTAAGATATACACTCAATCAGTAATTTAATACATGGCTATAATTTACTGGACTAAAACTAGTCTTTGTACAATGAAAAGCTATTCCACTTAAACAGTAGATCATTATACAGTTGACACCTGGAACAGGATTGATGGCAGACATTATTTGCCAGTTGATTATTTTCCTTCACTAAGTTCTTTCCACTTGATAAAAGTAAAAATGAAATTTAATTTAGAACATTTATATGTGGAATATTAAATCAAGTTATGCTCCTGACACTGCAAAACATGATTTAATATTCCACATACAAATTTTCCAAATTAAATTTCCTTTTACTTTATGATAGAGATGGAAGGATGGGTGTCTGAATGGATGGAGGAGTTCATGGGGGGTTGTATGAGTGGGCAAGTATTGGTGGGCGGATGGGTTAACAAATGAATGAGTGAAGGAATGAGTTAAGTGAATGAATTGAATAAGTGATTGAGTGAATGAATGAGGATGAAGAAATGAATGATTGAGTGAGTAAGTGAATGATCGAGTGAGATAACGAGAGTGAGTGAGTGAATGATTGAGTGAGTAAGTGAATGATCGAGTGAGATAACGAGAGTGAGGGAATGAATGATTGAGTGAGTAAGTGAATGATCGAGTGATATAACGAGAGTGAGGGAATGAATGATTGAGTGAGTAAGTGAATGATCGAGTGAGATAACGAGAGTGAGTGAATGAATGATTGAGTGAGTAAGTGAATGATCGAGTGAGATAACGAGAGTGAGGGAATGAATGATTGAATGGGTGAGCGAGTGAATGAATGCGTGAATGTCAAAGGTTTTTTTTTCTATATCATATTCTTGTCACAACATTGCACTTTACACAGAATATTAGATTAATAATTACATGATTGACACCTTATATGATGAGAGGAAGCTCACGGAAAGATGGGAAGAATGTTCATATTAGCTGCCTTTTACGACATGCCTAAGGAAGAAATTGTCGTTTTTTGTCTTGGTCTACAAAGAGACCCCTGGCATGTCCACAGGGTGTCATTTTGTGTTACAAATTGATTTTTTAAAAATTAAGGCGTTTACTACCTTTCTTTGAAGCAGGCATTTTCAACCGTCTACCACATACACGGAGCTGTTGGTTATATCAGGACGCGTTTCATTTATTGTAATATTTTCTTGTTTGTATTTATGTTATGCTTTATACTATATTATTTCTGTAGTAGGTTATAGTATTAACTTGTGTATTTCTGGTGGGGTCTTAATGCGTATGAGATTTTCTACACTCATTTCGACCGTGTGGTTATTGCAGTATGTCTTAATGGTTTTCCTCTGCTTTATATTTTTTTGCAGTCCACCAGAAACCGTCTAATTGTATTTAGTTCTTGACACTCTTCACATGTGGGTTCCTCTATCATTAAATATCCTGTTCCAAGTTTGAGCCTTAGCAATTTTTTTTATCAATTGGTATTTTTAGTTCATCTTGCATTTGACATTTTTTTTCCTTGGTTTTTTTTTCAGGATTTTATATGAGTGTCTTCCTTTTTTGTTTCGGTCCCGTGCTAATATACAATCTTTAGTTATTGCTTTAGCAATTAAGTTCTTAATTTCAAATTTCCCTATGCCTACTTCAATGTTGTTATAACTAGTTCTTCCGCTTTTAGCTACTTTGTCCGCAAGCTCATTTCCTGCTATCCCATGAGCTGGTATCCATGTTAGTGTGATACTGCATCTTGCGGTGTGTAGAAATGTCTTGGCCTGCAGAATTTCCTCTATAATATCTGGCCTGCCACATTCATTTCTGTTTCTGATAGCTAGTACTGATGAAAGGGAATCTTTGAGAATGGTTGCTCTATTTTGATGGGTTTTCTGCAACTATTTATAAAACTTTTAAGATTGTCACTAATTCTGCTGTAAAGATGGATGCATTATCTGTTACTTTATATCTTTTGTAAATTTTCAATGTTGGTATTGTTATTCCTACTCCTTATTGTCTATCTTCATCTTTTGACCCATCTGTACATTCAGGTAAGATATTATATATATACTATTCTATGTACTCTAGTGCTTGTCACGGGATTTTTGGGTTCGATCCCTTCTCCACTATGGCAGTATTCATTTTCAATTGTTGTACGTACTGATTACCTGGAATTTCCGGGTCGACACATTTCTTTCTGCTCGTATCAAGCTGATATTTGATATTGTCAAATCATTTTACACTCATTTTTTGTGATAATTCATCACATTTGCTTGGCGCTTCACAGCTTTGCTGAGATCAGTGCAGGTAACACCCAGATGGGCTTGGTCAGTTTTCGCATGATTTTGTTTGCCCAAGCCGTGCCCAGCGATAAAATTATTCGTCCGTAGACGGATTTTGTGTGCACAAGTGAGCTAATACGTATATATTTGGATTTGCGGTAACACCTTCTGCAGGGAGGATTGCCACCACTTCTGTTAAAGGTTTATTTGATGGAAGATACTGGCGGGGATCATCAAGCAGATACATGTTATTATTACTTTCGCTGATAGATGCGATCAGCATAAGTCGGGCTTACGGATGGCCGACAAGGTGTGTGACTATGGAGAATATAACATACGCGAATGTGTATAGGTTCTTTAAGTGTGTCTATGATAAGTCACTCACACCACAGCAACGTCTTCTTCTTCTTCGATCCTTAACCACCGACCGTTAAAGCAGTCAGTGGCCATCACGCCTAGTGGCGTCTTGTAGGGCAACAACAAATTGATTCCACTTTGCACGGTCGGTGGCCATCCTTCGTACAGTGCCCCAACTCTGGTTCATTCTTTGCATCTCAGCCTCCACAGTCCTCCGTTAAGTTGTTTTTGGTCGGCCTCTCTTTCGCTTTCCTTCAGGGGTCCAAAGCATAGCTGTTCTTGTGATGGCATCGGGGTCTCTTCTGAGGACATGACCAACCCAGCTCCAGCGTCTGCCAGCTATGATGGTGTGCATGTCCTCTTGCTTGCTACGAGTAAGCAGATCGTGGTTGGTGATGGTATTCGGCCAAAAAATGCGGTGAATTTTTCTTAGGCATGTTGGGTGAAAAGAGGACAATTTTGACATTTCCTTCTCTGTGACTCTCCAGCATTCCGCACCATAGAGAAGCACAGAAAGCACGCAGCTCTGGTATAATCTTAATTTTGTGCTTGTGCTATATTGGGAGGACTTCCAGATGTTATTTAGGCTAAAGAAGGCTGTTCTTGCGTTATTCATTCTGATGTTGATGTCTTTGCCTGCCCCACCGTCTGGTGTTACTATGCTTCCTAGGTATGTGAAGGTATCTGTCTGTATCAATTGCTGATTCCTTACTGATATGGGCTCAGGGTTGCTCACATTGAGCGTCATGACCTCAGACTTCTTTAAATTGATGTTCAAGCCCACCTGCTGGCTAAATTTATTAAGTCTATCCGTTTTTTCCTGGATGTGTTGATGTGAATGTGCCAGCAGTGCAATGTCATCTGCATATTCCAGATCTTCCAATGTAGAAAATGTAGTCTTCACAGCAACGTAGAAGTCAGGAAATGTTGTAAGATCTATCAACGTTATACAGTTTATTAACATCACAACATTGACGTTGGGACAGCACACTTCACAGGTTACAATAGCATACAAAAATCCATGGCACATAGGTTGCAAAGAACGTCGTAACTTTTCAGTATAATATAAATCCACAGGAAGAACATCTATCAAAAGGACTGCCTACACTGCAGTTCATCACAGTTCTCATTTCATAGTATTACAGTGAAAAATATCCGTCAACAAATGACTGCATACATCGCAATTCTAGTATTATAACAGTAAATCCATCAAGAAGACTGCATACATCGCAGTTCTAGTATTATAACAGTAAATCCATCAAGAAGACTGCATACATATTAAATATTCCTCTCACAAAAGGCTATATACTGGAACACACTAGAGAAATCGTAAAACGGCCATTTCCAAGCTCTACCATCAAAGTACTGTCACGAAAAATCCGCTGCTTAAAACAGCTCAGTACAATTCATTTCAGCGCGAACTCGCAGCTTGAGATGTGAGCAGAATTCATCCGCCTTTCCCCCCAAAACCTATCATAGAATATTCGGACAGTTTCCCCGTCCTATTTTTAAAACAAACTAACAGCCAGTCAGTAGAGCTGTGTACAAAAATTACCGAGCATACAGCCCCCCAATTAAGAAAAATCTCTCAACACAAAGAGCGTGTTTACTAGCGTGTACCAAAAATCCGACCTGTACATACAAATCTTTTAACAGTTAACTCCCTTTAATAAAACACGACTTAACAGACTACACCGACCCCCGGAAAAAAAATGATATCATCATTTTTTTTAAAACAATTACATGGAACAAAAAATTTGAGGTCGATGCAATCCCAATATCTACACACAAGGATTACAATATGTTAAGTCATGTCAAAAAGAAATAAACAAAATAGGGATAGACGTAAGTGTAAAGTAAGAAATGAAGTATAGAAAGATAATGAGATAAGCATACAAAGATAAACAAATTCAAAGAAATATGAAGTATGTAAAGTATAGACTAGGTATGAAATACTAAGTGAAAAGGGCAAATACAAGATGAAGTACAAGAAGAATGAGCAGCAATGAAAGAAAGCAAACAATGATATATCATGGTAAACAATAAGTTACACAATGCATATTTATACTAAAGAACAAATAACTAGTTACCATTTAAAACAAATAACATAATGTGCATGGTAACCAAGTTAATAAACTTATAAAGTACCAATGATGAACGCATAATTTGCCATTAATTAACAATATAGCTATGCGTAGTTACCACTAGCGTACAATCAAGCGCTTGGCAAAGAAAAAATACATCACAATCTCAGAAAAAACATTTTTTTAATGTACTAATATTGCTATACATAGTTACCCCTAGCGTACAAGCAAGCGCTGGGCAAAGAAAAAACTATACAATGTCAGGAAAAAAAAATACATTTTACATAGTAAGGAAGATTCCAATGGTCTTGGAACATCCTGTGAGCACGAAGATAAAAAGAAATCTAGTGGCGTCAAACTGCCGGCAGGCTTCACTTGGAACAGGAAATCTTTCGCAAGGCAACTTAAACAAGGTGTGTGACTATGGAGAATATAACATACGCGAATGTGTATAGGTTCTTTAAGTGTGTCTATGATAAGTCACTCACATCACAGCAACGTAGAAGTCAGGAAATGTTGTAAGACCTGGCAACGTTATACAGTTTATTAACATCATAACATTGACGTTGGGACAGCACACTTAACAGGTTACAATAGCATACAAAAATCCATGGCACATAGGTTGCAAAGAACGTCGTAACTTTCCAGTATAATATAAATCCATAGGAAGAACATCTATCAAAAGGATTGCCTACACTGCAGTTCATCACAGTTCTCATTTCATAGTATTACAGTGAAAAATATCCGTCAACAAATGACTGCATACATCGCAGTTCTAGTATTATAACAGTAAATCCATCAAGAAGACTGCATACATCGCAGTTCTAGTATTATAACAGTACATCCATCAAGAAGACTGCATACATATTAAATATTCCTCTCACAAAAGGCTATATACTTGAACACACTAGAGAAATCGTAAAACGGCCATTTCCAAGCTCTACCAGCAAAGTACTGTCACGAAAAATCCGCTGCTTAAAACAGCTCAGTACAATTCATTCCAGCGCGAACTCGCAGCTTGAGATGTGAGCAGAATTCATCCGCCTTTCCCCCAAAACCTATCATAGAATATTCGGACAGTTTCCCCGTCCTATTTTTAAAACAAACTAACAGCCAGTCAGTAGAGCTGTGTACAATAATTACCGAGCATACAGCCCCCCAATTAAGAAAATCTCTCAACACAAAGAGCGTGTTTACTAGCGTGTACCAAAAATCCGACCTGTACATACAAATCGGTTCTTGTGCGTTAATTCACCGCTAAAATCAAATTGTGGAAATTTATTACCAAAACTGAGAACCGTACTTTTTCTTCACTGAAAAAGGTTGATTTCACATTGTGATTTGGGAACGACAGACCCGCCCTCAACCCCCCCTCCCCCCCCCTCTCCAATAAAACGGTATTGAATCAGTTCTAAAAGTTAACGGTACACAGGAAACAAGGGAAGTCGCTGCCGTTGACTTCTCTAACTGGGGAGACCAGTTTCCATCCTCGCTGTCTTTTTCTTTCCTAACTCAAAGTCTAAGCCGCTGTAAATGGGTACCTGACTCTGATCTTGAGTTAGAGAAGGCAACGGCAGCGAGGAAGGGAACAGGTGTCACTCATCAGTCTAACCAGCTGTAAATGGGTACCTGACTCTGATCTTGAGTTAGAGAAGGCAACAGCAGCGACGACGCAACAAACGTCAGAACGGAACACACAGACACATGTTAGATTCCTACATGTGTGAATTTTTGTGGCGACATCAGAATAAAGTTCGTCAGTCAGACCCGTTCGACAATTTCCTGCTTGACATTGCAGAATTTAGGCCTCCTCTGTAAATTATGCAGCTACGAACGAACATGTGTATGTCCTGATATGTGCCAAGCTTCAGCGATCTTTGGTGATCTGTTCCACTCACGGTCCTTTTCAGGGCCCACAAAACTGCACCTACCACGGTCCTTTTCAGGGCCCACAAAACCCACAAAACTGCACCTACCACGGTCCTTTTCAGGGCCCACAAAACCCACAAAACTGCACCTACCACGGTCCTATTCAGGGCCCACAAAACCCACAAAACTGCACCTACCACGGTCCTATTCAGGGCCCACAAAACTGCACCTACCACGGTCCTTTTCAGGGCCCACAAAACTGCACCACGGTCCTGTTTAGGGCCCACAAAACCAACAAAACTGTACCCTGGCAAGAAAGCCTTTATTTGTTTTCACCGCTGGGTGTGGAGGGCTGGGTGGAGAGAGCTGGGTGGGGAGTTGGTCCCCTCCCTCGCTATGCACTGATCCTTGTCAAATATTTACCTAATCAGAGCCGGATTAACGTAGTAGCAAAAGTAGCATATGCTACAAGCCCCTTTCTTTTAGGGCTCAGCGCCAATAAATATGTACATCATTTTTTGGTCATCTTCTAATACGAGCGTTAAACTAATGATCTTGTGATGTATGCCATCTTTAGCGCCTTTTCATTTGATGTCACGAAATTGTGAGAGAAAAAGCATAACAGGGTGACTTAGTGTGACTCTTTATTACTTTTATCTTAACTGTTTGCGGACAGAAGTAGTCATTTTCTTTGGATTTGTTGAAAGTCTGTACACCTTCTTTTCTGCTTCTACCTACCGGTGGGGTCTCCTTTCTACTGCATTATGTGCTTGTGGTACTCATAATAAGTCCCATTTGCCCTTTGTGAAAAGACTGTCAGATACCAGGTGGTCCGCTTGGGCAGATGCGACAAAAACGTTTTCAAATGACCAGTGCTTCTCTGCAATCTTCTGACCAAGATTAAGCGAAAATGCATAATAGACTAACCCGCAACCCCCTACTGCCAAATGTACAAACCCCGCCCGCAGGTGAATTAAAAAAAAAGTTATTGTAAGAAAAAAATGTAAGAAATAGTACGGTGCTCGAATTGGGTAATAAATTGCCAAAATATTAATTTGACGGTGAATTAACGCACAAGTACCTACAAATCTTTTAATAGTTAACTCCCCTTAATAAAACACGACTTAACAGCCATGTGAATATTAATATGTGAAAATGGCTAGTGGATGTCCAAGTCATTTGAGTCTGGCAACCTGCGAGGGCTGGTGACTGCTTTATCGCTAGTTTCTTAAAGAGAACTAAAAGCATAAGTAGTCCCAAGTTCCACATGGAGTAGGAAGGGAAAGATTTAAAAATGATTACTTCCTAATTATAATATCTACATTTTCAACCATTGTAGATGTAACTGAAAACATATTCAATCTATATTGTGAACATTTTTCAACCAGTGTAGATGTAAATGTAAACATATTCTTACTTACTTATTCGTTCCTTTTCTACCGTTGGGTGTAGAGGTTTGTAAGAGAGAGCGCCATTCTATTCTATCGGCTGTCTTCCTCCTGGCTTGGTTCCATTCTAGTCCTCGGTCCTTCAAAGATTGCCTACTGTCGTCCTCCCAGCGGACTTTGGGTCTTCATGGAGGTCTGGATCCCTGGCTCTTAGTTTCCCATGCTAGTCGTGGTAGCCGATCTTCTCCCATTCTGCAGACATGGCCAAACCAACTCAGTTGGGACTGTTCTACTTGGGTCTGCAGGGGTTGGGTTTTTAGGCCTTGACGTATCGGTTGGTTGCGGACCATGTCTCTACTTGTTACTTACCCATCTTCCTCATATAACTTATTTCTGAGGTTTGGATCTGGCTTTTGTGGGTTTAGTCATTGCCCATGACTCGCATCCTTACGTCAAGACTGGGACATTGGTGGAGCGGTATACAGCCATCTTCGTTTTCTTAGCAACTTCTCTTTTGCTGAGGAATCCTCGATTTATGGCTTGAAAAAGTCTCCCAGCTGCTGCTCTTCGGGTAGCCAACTCTTCTTTAATGCCTCCCTTCCGGTCTATGACAGCTCCAAGGTATTTAAAGTGGTCGACCTGCTCCAGGACCTGTTCTCCTAGCTTAATCTGATGTCTTCTTTCCTTTCGTGATATCACCATAGTTTTTGTTTTTGAGCTGCTTATGATTATCCTTCTCTTCTCCAGCTCTTCCTTCCAAACTTGCAGGTTTGATTGAAGCTGTGCCTCTGATTTAGCAATCAGGGCAACATCATCAGCAAATGCCAGCTCTGTAAAAATATTCTGTCTATACTGTTAACCTTTTCATTTGAATGTAAATTAAATATAGAGCTATTCAATTTAAATGTAAAGAAATTTTTTTCTCGAGAAATTAAGCTTAATTCTCATCGAGGGTAAAATCTGAGGTAGATGGGATGGTGGAATAGGAAGATGGGGACACTTAAGTATGTGTCGGGAAACTCAATACTCAGAGGGTATTCGTTTCTCTTCTTTTACTATATTAGTTGGTGGTACAGTTGAGGGTACTATCTCTGAGAACAAGTTACCTGACGTCGAAGCTAGACACCATCATCAGAAGGGGCTTTAAGACGAGGGACCAACTTTGTAGACACTCCCTGACACTTCTGGGAACGTGCTGCGCCATACAACCGTGACCAGCGACAAGCGTAATCAGCGACCCGGTCTACCAAGAACCAAAGCATCAGAAGGAGCAGAACCGTCACTGACAGCTAAGTAACACATAAAAGCTGTCAAGTGACCTCCTTTACAACCTATCATTCCATCACAACAGTGATGATAGTTTTTTATTACTAGCCTTCTACTGAAGATCATTTCTTCTTTTTTTTTTTTTTTTTTTTTTTTTTTTTTACATTTAGATGAAATCCCCACTCTTTCATCCAGCTTGAGACTTTATCTATTTGTTTTTGTATTGTTTTATAGAGGAATGGAAGATTTCTTCCTGTTCTCCATAACGCAGCATCATCTGCAAACTGAGATAAGTTGTTTTTTTAGGCCTTTAAACTCGTCGCCTAGGTCTTTGACTATTATCGTGAATATTGATAGCGATATTACTGATCCCTGTGGGATTGCTGTTAATATACATCGGATCTATCATTGTTTATTTATACGCTGAAATATCTATCCTGCATGAAGTTTTCTAGATAATATTTTGTTCTACCTACTATACCTAATTTCCTGACCCTGCCTCCAACACTCATCGTATGCTCTTGCTATATCTAGGAATATTGCTACCGTTTTTTCCTTCTTTCTGAAGCCTGTCTTAATAGATGTGCCAGATTTTTGTGCAGAGGGATGCAATCACCCTTAAAGTCGTGTTTGGTACCTTTTTGAGGATTTCATAGCTCAGAATGTCTTGTCCGGAGGTGGTATTGTTTTTTCCTATTAACGCTCTTTCAATTTCATCTACTGTAACATCTGCATTTAAATAATTAGCGTCCTGTGTATTGTCCGTATTTTCTTTTTTTTAAAAATATTTGAAACAGAGTTTTTCGCATATCTATCTCTGCCTTATCTAGACTGTCTTTTGAACTAATCTGAAAGAAGTATTTAGCTAGTATGTTGGCTTTTTCTCAATCTGTTTCCGCTCGCTCTGGGATTTTAATTGTTGGAATTATAAATTTATTGTTTCCTCCTTCAATTGTTTTTAATTTTCTCCACACTTCATTTATTATATTAGTGTCCTATGATTTAATGTGTCTGACAAAATGTTTTCAAATTCTGTTCTTTAGCTCTTTATATTGTTTTATTTGTTTCATTTCCTTTTTTATAGTTTAATTAATTCTCATCAGTTCTGGCTTTTCTACTGTTTATCACAGCTCTGTCCCTCAGTTTCAGTTGTTCTGAGCATCTTTCTGTCCACCAAGGTACTGGAATTTTAGTCTTGTTTCTTTCCCTATATTTACCTTTGCGAGTTGATTTTAAGTGATGAGGCATATTCCTGTTTGGTATACATGTTATTACTACTTTGAAAAAAATCTCATTTGTTAATCTTTCTGTAAATATATCTCCACTGTTAGGCTCAATTTGTTCTATGCTCAATTTACTTAGTTCTAAAGTTGGTGTTATGGTTAAAATGCATAACGACTGTGCCTATTATATGGTTAGCTCAACAGGGCTCTTTGTTTGTTTATTTTATACGGGTCACTGATAAAGACGGGAGAGCGACGTTAAGCTGATATGCTTGGCTGGCTCACGTGAAACTAGAGGAGCAGAAGTGCGGGGCCTTATACGATTGTGTGCCATGGCAAGTGGACGTATGTGTTTGAGCTCCTTATTGTTAAAGTGTTTATAATGGAGTTATGTTATCACTAATACATCAAGATCTTCGGTGAGATGTATCTAATTATCTAGTTATCTGTATTGACAAGAAGTATATTTGCTCAGTGTCGATGG
Source organism: Oreohelix idahoensis (assembly GCA_024509875.1). Taxonomy (NCBI): domain Eukaryota; kingdom Metazoa; phylum Mollusca; class Gastropoda; order Stylommatophora; family Oreohelicidae; genus Oreohelix; species Oreohelix idahoensis. The sequence continues at coordinate 316,871 of JAMPIV010011723.1, read as the reverse complement.
GTAAGAGATATAAATCATATTGAGAACTAAAGACAACGTTCCTGACATGAACTGACTGCCTACGGGATATTCGTCTACTGCATCTTATCTGCCATTATATGTTGGCATGAACTTTATTGCATGTGGAGCTGCGTGCAGTCTTAAATAAATTGTATATCGTCCATTTCGTCCATTGTGGCTCAATTAATTCTAATTTATATTGGCTTGTTGCGGTGTCTACTTGCTTACTACCCTAGAAGTGATCTTGGCCACAGGAACCATCCTGTTACTAAATATTAACATTAACCATATATGAAAGACACGTAACAGTTGGAAGGACTCCCAATTTGCATTTTAGAAGTTGAATGTAGGTCTGGAGCTTCTTGGACTAGGTCTGTATTTATCATTTAGGTTTATTTCTATAGGTAAGTGGTCTGAGCTGGAGTCACTCAGTACTTCCCATTTAGCAGAGACTAGGTTTGGTGTAATAATACTTATACCTACTGCAGTATCAACTCCACTGTTGCATGGGTTAATCCTTGTCATTGAGCCATCATTTAGTATGATTAGATCAGCTCTTTCTATGAAGCCCAACAGTCTTTTTCCTGCTGGATCACTACTGGTGTTACCCCATTCATTGTGGTGGGCATTTAAATCTCATATCAATAATGTTTTGTTACTTATTTTTGGTTCTAAAAGATTCTATATCCAAGTCTATTACATTTCCTCTCCGGCTATATATATATATATATATATATATATATATATATATATATATATATATATATATATATATATATATATATATATATATATATATATATATATATATATATATATATATATATATATATATATATATATATATATATATATATATATATATATATATATATATATATATATATATAATCTAACTCTTCTGGTTCGCTGTCTATATTTATACTTATTCCTTCCATATTATCTGTTACAATCTGCTTCCACTTTAATATGCTGAAGTCTTCATGTACTAAAAAGGCCACACCGCCTCCTCTTCCCTCTGGTCTATCATTTCTAAAGATTTTATATCCGTGGTAGTTCAGATTTTGTTTGGGGCTCAAGAGAGTTTCTTGTATTGCGAAGATGGGTTTTGACTCCTTATATTGCTTCACAAGAGGCATCAGGTTCTTCCTGGCCCCCGTACAGTTCCACTGACCTACTTTGATAGCTCTACTCTCATTTGTCTCTATATTTAAAGTTTAATCAATTCAATGTGTTTGTTCTATTTTAATTATTGGTATTTATCCGTGTCTTTATATACTCTTTGACCCACTATCTACCATGTTCGCAAGAAGTTCCCCATTCAAGCTTGTCATTTTGTCCCTAATTTTTTTCGATTAAGTATGGTAAAAGCACCTCAACTTGTTATGTGATAGATTCTTCTAAATTGCTTTTGTTTTCCTGATGTGTTATATTATTTTTAACTACATGCCTATTTTCAGTTGTTATGAGTGTTCTTTCTATTTCAATTCTCTTTAAGTGTGCTTTAATTTGCCTCTTTTAGTTCAGCTATTTTTGCCAAATCTTTTGCTATTGCCTGCTGTATTATTTTCATTTCATCTTCTTCTTCTTCTTCCTCGTTCGTCCTGAAAAGGACGTTGGTTGCGTTGTGTCTGTTTACAGCGAAGCTGACACATCCGACTTCAGCACAGCATTTTTTTGGGACCGGGTTTGCCTTCCCTCTTCGATCCCTACTCTCTCCGCCAGACAGCAGTGATGCAGCCTGTTTCCAGGACCACCGCTTGGAGGTGGAGTAGGGTCTTGGTCAGCTCTGGTTTGCTGACCCTGACGCAAGCAGTCAAGCTATGGGTCGCTGACTGCATTCTCTATTGCTGCGTCTTTGGGTCCCTCATTTCATCCAACACCTGTCTTTCTTGACTGAGGCTGTCTTCAGTCTCTCCGACAGTGTTATCTTCGTGGATGTTTACTGTCTTTTTCTTGCCTTCTTCCTTCTGTATTTTTTCTCTTACTTCTTTAACTTCTTTAGGTGTTTGTTTTATCTCGGTTTTGATTTTTCTTGTGACTGATTTAGTCTGTTTGTGACCTGCCTGTCCTTGACTTTCCAGAAAAAAGTGTTTAATACAAGTGCTTCTTTCAATATGTTTTGTCTCATGATAGACTGGGCAACCCAGATATCTGGCACTGTGATTTCCCTTGCAGTTAGTACATTTTATGTTGGAGTTTAACTCTTTGTCGCTTTGATCTTCATGGCTATGTGGTCCAGCACAAAATCTGCAAATTGCTTTCCCTCTGCAGATCTCCTTTGTATGTCTAAATCCATGCATTTGTCACATTTTATAATTTTGGGACATACATGTTTGTTAGTTTTGTTCTGTTGAAGACAGTAAGTTTCTGTGAAACTTTTGACTCGTTTTGGCGAGGCGCGTCTCGTTCAACCTAGTCGGTTATATTAGGGCTTTTTTTTCCTCGCATGAGGTCGCATTATCTTTTCCTCGCATGAGGTTGCATTGGAACGCGCCCTAAACCCCCAGCCCTAGTCAAGACACATGTCCCAACACAAAAAGACCCAATGACTCATGTGTCACTGTAGTGATCTTCTGTGTTCTCACACAGAGGACCTAATGACACATGAATATCACTGTACTGATCCCTTGTGTCTAGACACATGATCTTAGCCAAAGGCCGGATATCAGAGCGCATGTCCAAATATAAAAGAGCTTTAGAAACACCTTTACACTAATTGACATTTTGGTAACGGATATAAATCTAACAGTTACAGCAATATAAAAAAGGTGTGAAAATTTTGTTTAAACACAATCAGTAACTTAAAACCTGCTTATAATTTATTTTACTGAAACTAGTCTTTGTAGCAATAAAAATCTATTTTACGTGAACAATATGTCATTATACAGTTTTAAGTATGGAACTAAAGTAGCGACAAAAATTATTTCTCAGTTGATTATTTCCCGTACTTATATACATAGTTGTTTCCACTTGATTTAATCTACTTCGATCTAGTTTTCAACTTTCAGTTTGTTTTGATTTTTTGAGTGTTTGAATTAATGAGCAAATGGTTAATGAGGGAAGGAAAGAAGGAAGGGAGGGAGAAAGGATGAAGGAAAAAAAGGAGGAAGAAGGGGGAGAGAGGAAGGAGAAGTAGAGGGAGGAAAGAAAAAGTAAAGGGAAAGAGTAATGGATTAGGAGGGAGGAAGAAAACAGTAGAAGAAAGGAGGGAGAGAGGAAGGAACAAATAATAGGCATGATATGAAGAAGTAATAGGAACAAAAAAAGAGAGAGGAGGGACGGGAGGGAAGCACTAATGAAGGGAGGGAGAGATATGAAAGAGGAAGAGAGGCAGACGAAAGAAAGGGGCAAGGAGGAAATGAGAGCCAGAAAAAAGCTGAAAAGAAATGAATACTAAATAGAACACAGAGGGAGAAATTGATGAAGGAAATCAGGGAGGGAGAAGGAAGAAAGAGTGGAGATGGAAGGAAAATAGGGTGGGAGAAATTGTGCAATGAAGAAAGAGTGAGGAATTAAGAGAGAAATGAAAAGATGGGGGAAGAACGAGTGTAAGACAGAAAAGATTAAGGGATATAGAAAGGAAGGAAGGAAGGAGGTCGGAGGAAGGAAGAGGAGGAACTAAATCATGAATTAATAGGGAAGAAAGAAGGAACGGGTGAATGAAGAAAGATGGATTGAGAAAGGTAGGGCGAGGTATGAAGAGAAGAACTGAATAACGGAAGAACGTTGAGTGAGGTATGTAAGGAAGTTAACGGAAGAATGGAATGTAGGGAAGGAAAATAAATAATGAAATAAAATAAAATATACGATGTTAAAAAAAAAGAAATAAATATATTAAATAAAAGGTTATATATATATATATATATATATATATATATATATATATATATATATATATATATATATATATATATATATATATATATATATATATATATATATATATATTATATATATATATATATATATATATATATATATATATATATATATATATATATATATATATATACCAACGGGCTGATCACCCGTTTGCCAGTCACTTCGATTACGGAAACAACAGCAAATGGATTGATTTGCCGTTGTCCTAAAGACGCCAATAGGCGTGATGGGAAACAATGGCAAAGAAAACCTATCTGCTGTTGCCCTAAGACGCCACTAGGCGTAATGGCCACTGACTGCTTTGACGGTCGGTGGCTAAGGACGGAAGAAGAAGAAGAAGAATATATATATATATATATATATATATATACATATATATATATATATATATATATATATATATATATATATATATATATATAAATATATATATATATAATAATAATAATAATAGCCCCTTCAGTCATAACTGACTATGGAAATGCGCCCCTGAGGTGACAGCCCTCAGCTGCTTATTTTCCTGGTGCTCCTTTCGACGTTTTCTCCTCACCTCTGCTTCTTGTGTGAGCCTCTCTTCGCCCAATCTGAGGTGGTGCCGTAAATAGCATCGCCACTTAGTGCAATCGGCAGCTTCATCCTCCCATGTTGCTGGATCCATGTCCAGTGCCCTCATATCTCTCTTGCACACATCTTTGAACCTCAGCTGTGGTCGCCCAATTGTTCTCTTGCCATCTGCTAATTGTCCGTAGAAGATATCTTTTGGGATGCGACCATCTTCCATGCGCGAACATGGCCAAGCCAGCGAAGTCTGCGCTGTCTAAGCAGCGTATACATACTTTGAAGGCCAGCACGTGACAACACCTCGACATTTGTCACTTTATCTTTCCGCGAGATGCCGAGGATGCGGCGTAGACACCGCAAATGGAAGGTATTGAGCCTTCTTTCTTGCTTAGCATAGGTCGTCCAGGTCTCGCTGCCATATAGGAGTGTGCTGGTGACGCAGGCATTATATACCACAGCTTTGGTCTTCATTGTGAGTTTAGAGTTTCCCCAAACACGCGATGTGAGGCGGGCAAAGGTAGCTGCAGCTTTGCCAATGCGGCTGTCGATTTCTGTATCCAGTGAGAGTTTGTCATTGATGGTAGACCCTAGGTATGTGAAGTGGTGCACCACTGCCAATTCATAGTTATCGATAGTGATAACTGGTGCAGCACCCACATCCTGACTCAGCACATTCGAGGTTCACAGCTACCTACAAACCGAAAACACAGATATCAAAATCACACAGGTCGAAAGGATAAAAACCTGGGACAAGAAAGATACAAATCTGATCTCCTTTTTCATTGGATTCAGACAGCAATATACTAAAATGGTTCGTACCAAGCCACAAGCAAAAAAGAGGAAAATCTATAGAAGCCCGCCAACACTTGACAGCAAACATAAATCTGCAAAGAACAGTCAGCCGGAGAACAAGACTGTCCCAATTACTCGCGTCGGGGCCGATCCTTCTCAGAAGCCGAACAATGCAAACATTGACACCACGACCGATGAGCAACCCAGAGCTTTGAAGGCAGAGGATAACCAGGCTCCGAATCCTGATTAAGCAACACCACCGGTAAAACAAGATGTCGGGGCGGTGGCTCCATCGTGCAGTGACCAGGAAACATCTGTAAAACATGGCCACAAAACTTCGACGGCAGAGAGTAATAATGCACTAAAGCCCGATAAAGCAAAACCACAGCCAAAACAAGATGTCATAGTCGAGTCTCCATCATGCAGTGACCAGGCAACTTCTGTACAACGAGACCAGAGGCAGAACGTGAATCCGTCCCGCAGACCACACGCTCAAACTGAGACAGAAGTCGGAGCGTGCCAACTTCGCAAGGAAAGAAATGCCGTTTCTCACGAGACACTTCAGGAAAGGATCATTAAGATCACTCAGATGTCGGGAGGGGAGGCCTAGCTCAGGGCCCTACCCGACGATAAAGTGATCGGTATCCTCGAGGCAATAACGGGCAGGAGTATAACTAAAGTTACAAGACACGAAAAAGGAGTTGTAATAGCTCCAGATAACACGGAGAAGACAAACGAACTGATGGTCGAACTAGAGTCCGGACACAAAGAAGTCCAGCTGCCTCACTAGATTAAAGTTACTGTGGAGATTTACAAGAAGACCAAAAAGATAGTTGTAAGAGGGGTTGACAACAATTGGTCTACACAAGAAGTCCACAGCCGCCTGCAAACAGAAAACAAGAATGTAAAAAAAAACAACACAGGTTGAAAGACTGAAGACATGGGACAAGAAGGACACAAACCTAGTTATCCTAGCTATTGAGGGGACTTGAAGACCAAATCAACTAAACCTAGACGATAGATGTCGAAAAACAGAAGAGTACATCCCACCTGTTATGCAGTGCTAAAACTGCCAGCAATTTTCGCACACTAAGAAAACCTGCAAGAGAGAGACAGTTTGTCGGTACTGTGCAGGAAGTCACTCTTACAATGAATGTCCTCACGCGAAAAAGGATACCAACTATAAAGTGCGCAACTCCAACAGAACCTGCGCAAACTATCTCGGGAACCACGGGACAAGATACCGTGGCTGTCCGATCTTCTGTGAGACAAAGGCCATACTGAAGGAATCTGTAACCAAAAACATCTCCTTCAGAGAAGCAAAACACCGAGTGGCATCAGGCGGCACTGCTAAACAGGAACAACACACAAGAACCCAACTAATAAAACTTACCACAGAGGTGCGAGACATAAAACAAAAACTCAAAGTCGAGAAGAACAGACAACACAACGAAGACACAGATACCATAAGAGACGAAACAATAGGAGCCTTACAGAGCACCCAGTCAATGATACAGGACATGGAATCCATTCAACACCAAATAGAAGTCGACATCGCTAAACTCGCAGATCTAAAGGAAGAGAACGAAGAAGTCCTCAAAAGAATTGAAACAGAGAGAAGGATCATCGAGGATATCGTAACAAAAAGCAATCAAGGAAGAGAAAGAAGCAAAGAAACTAAAGGCAAAATAATTACCGAAACCCTAGAGGAACGCCTACCAAAAAGCAATCAAGGAAGAGAAAGTAGCAAAGAGGCGGAAGACAAAATAATTACCGAAACCCTAAAGGAACTCCTACCAAATATAATAAAGACAGTCATGATCAACACACAGCCGAAAAAGACAACGAGCAGGGACCTAACAGGCAGCTAGTGGTCCTTTTCAGGACCAGTCATTTCCAGGACTAGGAACGGGATACCAGCGAAGACGTTAACACCCTATATACCCCAATATAACCGTTTTTAACCCTTCAAAGGGTTTTGGTTGAACAGGGTATAACAGCAAAATAACAGACGTAAGGAAAAAAAAAAAGATACAAACATGATTGTAGTAACTATTGAAGGATCAACAAGACCTGAGAGACTGACGCTCCAAACTACATACAAAAAACAGAAGCCTATATTTCTCCGGTGATGCAGTGTTCCAACTGCCAGCAATTTTCCCACACCACAAAAAAAACATGCAGAAGAGATACAGTTTGCCGATATTGTGCGGGGAGCCACCCATATCACGACTGTCCCAAGGCGATGGAGGATCTCAATTACAAGGCCATAAATGCAAACCGTACCTGTGCAAACTGCCACGGAGACCACGGGGCAAGGTACAGAGGCTGCCATGTGTTTCAGGAAACTAAGAGCACCCTGAAGGAAGCTGTGTCCAAAAACATCCCTTTCAAAGTGGCAAAACACAGAGTGGCTGCGGATGTCGCAGACAAACAGCGCGCGATAGATAGAAGACAGCTGCATAAGCTGACAGCGGAAGTTAAAGAAATGAAACTGAAACTCCAGGTCGAGAATAGAAGCAGGCAGACTCCCGAAGATCAAACTGACAGTGGAGAAGATGTGATAGATCCGCAGAGCATTAGAAATATGATGGAAGACATGAAAAGAATCCAGCAACAAGTAGAAACAGATGTCAAGAAGCTGACAGAGCTGAAAGAAGAAAACACAGAAATACTCAAAAGAATAGAAGCAGAGAGAATGGCAATTGAGGAAATTACATCTAACAACACACGAGAAACTAAAACGAACGACCAATCAGACGAAGAAGTCGTCGAGGAAACGCTGGAAAAGCTACTCCCATCAATAATAGAAAAAGCGCTATATCAGATACATGAGAAAAGGAAGACACAAGAAACAGAAACGAGGAGGGTAAAAACTCACAAAACCACACAAGCCAGATAGTGAGACAGGATATGAAATAAACTATGGAACACGCCACGGCACCACGAACAGACAAACACCGAAGAGGAATCCAGACAGTCTGATAGGAACAGTCCTTTTCAGGACTAACTGTCGTGAGTTTTAGATAGGCTTTATTTTTATGGTCCCAATCGAGTAAGGGTGAGATAGTGAAAGCTATGTGAGAGAAAGGTGTGAGAAATAGTCCTGCTTACGAGGAGTACAGGTGTAGGAAAAAAATACTGTCTTGGATTTAATAATAGTTTAATCCAACCTATCTAGTACGACACACTTACTGGAGACGTATTTTCTCACTAGATATTGATTCTAGTACACTATCTTCTCGTACGCACACACAAACAATTTTGTGACATAAATACTTACATACGTAGAAACGAACAGGTAACTACAGGCACATATAATATATATCAGGGAAGGGTTTTGACCACAAACTAATAGCTGAAATGTTATAAAATTTATCATATATCTTAGAAAAGAGAAAATAGATTACAACAGTTAATACATCGTTATCATGTCATCAGGTGAAATCATAGTTACATAAAGAGAAAATAAATAATATGTATTCTCATAGACCCCGGAACATGGAAAAACTAGGAAAATGATCCCACCCGAGGTGTATTTACCCAACCGATGAAACAATTGATTGACAAATGGGAGTGGGGTAGACGGGACGGGTATATAGGATATGTCCTTGATTTAACTTTCCCGTGGGCTTTCAGCCTTAGTGAGAGAATAGATAAAAGGAAGGTGTTATATTAGTATTAAACATTTAGAAACTAAATTATTTCATTCCGTTTTCCCTTCTCGCATTCATTCAGCGAGCTCGCTTTCATTCACACTTACCCCCTCTGTCGGCTGCATATGTTCATAGAATTAATCACACACAGTTCTTAAGACTATTATATATGTCTTATTATTGTGTCCAGTCCAGCCCCAGAAAGCTCCGTATAGCCACTGCTAATTTTGCTCGGAGATTTCGCTGAAATGGTGTGTTGATTATAATTTTCCTGGCAAGGATTCTTCGTCAGATTGCAGGGATTGTTATAGGGACTAAGTTTGTTTCTAGGAGTCTGTCGTAATGACTGGGAAATATCTCAACAGTAGAATGTTACTCACAGGCCGTTCTTGGACAAACTAGCCTTAAATGTTCTCTGGAGAAGATGGTGGTAGGAACACTGTTTACTGTCACATGGGTTTTGATTAAATAGATTAGTGCTGTCAATTCTGCCTCATCAGGCCAGGGAACTTTATATGATTTAATATAATATATCTGGCATTGTCCCGTTCTAGTTAAATTTTTAACACCAGTGAACAATTGACCGTTCTGGTTTTGCGAAGGACTTATAAGGGTCTCCAACAATCAGATTTTGGTATAGTGTAACGGGTGCGGGTTCCTTCAATTATTTTTGTTGGTTGAATATTAAGATCACTCTCTTGACTTGTTTAATGTTTGTTATTTTGTTGGTTAGCTCTGACCATAAAGAAAGTACCTTCGACGTTCTGATTTGCATATTTACAATAATTGATCTTTCTTGTGAGAGAGTTATCGTGCTGAGAAATATAAACATTAAACAGCTGTGGAACCAAACCCGTAACGTAATGAAGATATCAAGCCTTCAGTTTGAGTCCACATGTATTGGCGGTTTTCACATAGATAATATCCAACATTCACAAACTTCATATACAGTTCAGCATAATGATAAATTCCAAGTAATACAAGTAAGTATCCGTCCGTGTCAAAATAATATGTCAGATGAACATCATGGCTGTATACATGCGCTGCTGTAATCAGACAGCCAGAAATGAGCGCATGAGTTCTCGACAGCTACAAAATGAAATCTTAATTCGATTCTCCTTCCATCATTTAGTTTACATAATAAATCTCATACTTCATACTATTATCCGAACTGACCCTGAGTTCTATATTGAATTCATACTTATGGCTATATAATAAGGCCTCTCATTGGAAGGAATACAAGACACGACTTCTCTGCTCGACGGATAGCATAAAAGGGGTAACGTAACCAAGTCACCAAGCGTGACCTTCCCAACGCGAACACGTCATAATCTTAGCATATATTTCGCGTTCAGTAGTCCGTAAAATATCGACATATTCTATTAATGTTATTGACCCCAAACGTTGCGCACTGCTAACCCCAGCAGACGCCGTCATTTAAAATAACACCGTAACAGATTTCCTGTCCGACGGGGGGAAAAAATCTATTAGATAGATTTTTTTTCTTGAACAATATTAACCAAATTATCAAAAATTTAACAAAACCCGACGTATGGCCTACGATGTTCTATCTGGAACAGTGTCGCGGTCATGTCAGTAATATTTTATGATAAAATAAACGTCATATCATACATATATCTTATATTAAATAAAGAAATGTCACTGTCATTAATTAATTAACTAATTAATTTGATGTATGTATAGACTAACTACTAATGTGAGGTGTTATTAAAATTATTCTAACTAATTAAAATTAAAATAATTAATTATAATATGTACGTATGGTACTAACTAATTAATATGTAATTAAAGACAATGAGAAATAGTATCAGAGAAAAAAAATAAAAATTGAGAAGTACGGACAATTAAAGCTAAATATTAAAGTATACATTAAATTAGTAATGTGTGTGAAAATGAAGTATAAGGATAGATACCTAATTAAATTAACGCAATCAGAAAGAAGAGAACAGAAAAAAAAAATTCATACATTTTAAGTATACATATGAAATATCATCATCTATTATCTATCACCTTAATAATTAAACTATTTAAAATGTTTAATTGGTGTGATATTTTTTTTTCTTCATCTTTTCTTCTGTATATTTTATTTTTTAAATTTCATCACACTTCAACTTTATTGTATTCTATATTAATTTAATAACTAGCAAATTTAACAATATTGGACATGAAGATCCAATCGTTGTTACATCCTATTGACTTGTATGAAGGTTCTTTAAGAAACAAAGTTCATCTTATCCAATTCTGATATGATGATCCAACCGTCGTTAATTCCCTTATTGAAATTTTGAACGTAATTTGAATAAGTCATTTCAGTTTATGTATCATCACAGTATTTGTCCATTCTTTATCAGAAATTTTACCTTTTTACTACTTTGCAATAGAAATGAGTGATACGCAAAGTCCAAGTGAAGTCCAAATTTTCAACCGATCTGTAAAACTTGATACTTTGATAACAACAGTTCATTTTGAAATTTCTTCATCGAAGTAGGAAGTCCATATGAAGTATTGTATATTCTTACGTAGCATTAATACTGTTCATTTCAAATGTAATGCTTGATTAGTCAGTAAATTTTCTCTTGAAATACTAATAGTCATTCAGAATCCGTAGGATGTCTTGATAAAGTATCGGCCATTATGTTCTCAGTTCCTGGTATCGACTGTATTTCGAAATCATAGGGTTGCAGCGCAATAGCAAATCGTGCAAGCTTTGGACTTTTATGGTTTGAACGACGTAATGCTGCCACAGATTTCTGATCGGTCAGGATCAGAAATGGTGATCCAAGCAAAAACTTTTCCAACTTAGTAATTGCCCATATCACGGCCAGTAACTCTCTGTCCACCGTCGAATATTTAGTTTCCGGTGTTTTTAGCTTGCGTGAGATGTATAATACAGGATGAAGGATATCATCGTGATATTAGAGTAGACAAGCCCCGAGGCCGTAATTACTCGCATCTGTACGAAGGACAAACTTTTTAGAAGCATCTGGTAATCTTAAAACTGGTGGGCATGAGAAAATTTTTAAGATACTTCGAAAGGTTCTGTCACATTCGTCTGTCCAATGTATCCTTAACGGCATGTTCTTCTTTAGCAAAGATGACAAGACAGCCGTGATAGATGACAAGTTAACTTATGCTGTATTGGGCTGAGCATAGTTAATACCAATATCGACATTACTGTTTCTTGTAGGCATGGTAAAAAACAAATAAGACAGAAAACATGTGTACAGATTTGAAGATGTCAAGAAACAAAAAAATGTTTTTCGAGAAGAAAAAATCAATAAATCAATCTATATTAGAATAGATGATTATGAAAGACCAGAAATGATGACTGACAAGTGCTGAGTCATCAAAGATGTGACGAATAGGGTTAAAGTACCCTGTTATCTGCGTGACGCAGAATCAGGTACTAATTGCAATCTCAAAGAATGGTGTTCAAAATAAGCACCATTGTCAAGCTCGATAATCCTTCGAGCATCTCTATTGTTACGAAATGTAACCAGAGCTTCACCATACCTGTTGTTGGTAGGTGGCAACAGACGCACGAACCTAACGTCTGCAGTATAATTGAAGAAATTGCTAAGTTCCTGCCATGTAGTATCTCGTGGCAGATTGCGCACTAACACGGTGCGAAAATATGCACCTTTACCAATGTAAGTAATATCATTGTCACGAAACTGTGAACAATGACGATATGTATTCCTTGTCGAATTAAATTTCCCCTTCACCATAGACAAAGTATTTTTAATGGATGACGTATCATCTTGACTGTACTTAGGGTGATACCTATCATTACTAAAGGTAGTAAGTTTCATAGATGTCTTAGACATCTCTTGGCTGGGCAAAGCAAAAACTTTGCTGTCAGACTTATTTGTCTTAACCTTCTTATCCAAGTTCCTCCTAACCCTAACATTATTTTTCATTTTGTTGGGTTGTGCTGAACTGGTCTTATTACATGGAGTATCCTTAGTATGTTGTACAATAGATCTATCATCCTCGTCAGTTTCCGGGATAGTACTCAGAGTGAAGTTGGAAACTGCTGTGCCACATGTATTCATTTTGTTGGCACGAAGTGTAGCCATCGCAACAACAGCGTTAGCGTTGCTAAAAGATTGCAAATTTTTTCTCCCATTCATTAATTTCTTTAAGAGTGCAATCCTTACTGCCGTGGATGCGTCCTACTGTAAGACCAGCTGATGGATTCTGTAACATGCACATCTTGACATTACCTGTAAAAAATGGTGTGCTAACATATACTATGGCAGTTGGGTAGTACTCAATAGTACCCCCGAAGGTCATACACCTGATGTGTTCCCCTGTAGCATAACTGGGGTGAACGAGTGACTGTCGGACTCCGATAGTGGTTGATCCCGTATCCCTTAAAACTGAGACCACAGTACCATTTACTAATCCTCTATTGAACATCAGGGTGCCTGTGCCATCGTTCGCCGAAAGACCAACTGCTGTATGAAGGTGTCCACAATTCAGCACAGTTTCTTTGGTCTTCTGAAAAATAGAATTACAATCTAGGCAACTATTTGCCACATTAAAGTTAACAGCACAACATGAAGACGAAGATTGTGACTGATTATTATTATCAGAAACACTAGGGGTCGTACCATCCGTGAGTGCCGCCCCTGCATTGTGATCAAACTGTGATGGTCTACGTGACTGAGACCGAAGACGAGAATAATCATTTGAATTATCCCGTTGTCCCCTATTGTAACTGTTATCTCGATGTCTCGAGCTATGATTATTGTTATTCCAATTGCTGTTATTATTGTGGTTATTTGATCTATTATAATTAGTGTTATGTTGACTGTTGTTGTAGCTTGACTGAGGTGAATAATTCCTATTCCGTGATCTACCTCTGTTCAAATCATTTTTATTGTTGAAATTATTATTATGTCCTTTCTGAAAATTAACATTGTAATTTCCCTTGAACCTACTTCTGTCTACGCTGTGGGTTCTTGGTTTGTTATGGTTGTAGTATGCCATATTGGAAGCCACAGGTAGAGGTTCTCTTATCAAAGAGTTTGGAATGTTCGCATTCGGATGCGCAGTACAATAATTTAATGAAATTTTTTCTAATTCCTCGATTGTAGATGGTTTTCGTTCTTGCAAATATGCAAAGAACGGTGGGCTGACAGAGGATAACACCTTATCACGTAGCAACAAATCAACTAATTTGTCATATGATTTGTTGACATCTGCCAGTTCAAGCCATCTGTTAAATGTATTGCGTATGTTCGCAATAAACCCTGCAAAGTCTTTAGGAGATTCAGGTAGGATATTTTTAAATTTTAGACCTACAATTTTCTTCGTCCAAATGAAACCTTCGTAAAAGTAAGGTTTTAATAGCATCGTAATTAGTAGCTATTGCTGGGTCAGCATTCAGAGATGCCGTCAATGGTTCCCCATCTAAAAATTCATTTAACTTAAGTACCCATGCATCCTTCGGCAAGTGATTTGTTTTGCATGTCTGTTCAAATCTTGATAAAAATGATGATAAATCGTCGAAATTTAATTTAAAATGGGGTAATTTGAAGTTGTAAAAATGTTTGTTTTGGTTGGATGACGATCCATTTTGAGTGTTATCATTCTGGTTTGTAGCAGCACTTTGTGCCTGAAATCTTGCTGTTTCATTCTTAAGACGTGCCAATTCCAATTCGTCTTTCCTTTCCTGTCTAGCAATCTCTCTTTGCCTATTTTCTTTTTCTATTTCTTTTATCTCACGGTCTGCCTCTTCTTTTTTTAAAATAGCTTTCCTTCTTTCTTCTTTTTCCTCCTGTTCCGCTAATTCTGCTTTATATTTAACAAGTTCCGCTTCTGCAAACTGACGAAGTTCCTGTGATTTGTAACCATAATCTTTTCCAATTTTAACAAAATGGTCTAACGTAAGCATCTTGACGTTAATATTGTAAGAAATTACAGATCTATAATAGTCAGCAATAGAATCTATGTAATTATTTGTACATACTCAACGTATGAACACTCAATAACCAACTATAATATCCTCTTAATAATTGTTGTAAGTTCAACAACTATTCAATATTTTATATTAATATTATATGTAATCAATAATATATATCATAAATAGTTATGATATTTATTTATTTAGGATGCCGAATTTATATCATGCACCTAATATCACTATTAAATAATTATGGGCATTATCTCTCCATAATTATAGTAATCAACTAAAGAAATGTGCTAAGTCAACACTGTAGTACTATGAAAGTGTACAAATTACTATATTATAGATATAGTTTTTCAATTCAACACCTATCCATGGTGTGAATACAAGAAAATAATTCAATAAATTATTTTAATTTAATATTTATTTGTAATTATCAAGTTATGACTTTATGCCTTATTCATCATCTATAAAATGCTTTATTAAAGTCTTGGACTACTACTGCAGCTTTATAATATAGACTAAGTCCATATCATTTTCAGAAATTTTTAATTAAATCAATTTAATATCTTATTATTGATCAAATTATCATACTATAAACATATTATTAATGTATGAAATACACAGAAACAATACAATTCATCAAACAAGGTTTTACAAAACAGTATCACATCACAAAGTTACAATTTCAGACTAAAAATGAATATACCAAAACAAGCAGAATAATCGGAAGTACGAAGGTCAAGGTTGAAATCAAATTCAGAATGAACCTGCGTACACAAAAAATGGTGACATAACAGTGGACTCATTAACGGTTATTACATTAGAAATAAAACATAGCAAGGTCAGAATAACACTATAGATTACGAACATTATTTTACAAAACTGAATAAAATAACAACTGAATACAATTTAGAATACACCAGTTATTAACACGACTTCACAGCTAAAACACTGAAGTCAAATGATTACAAATGCAGACGAAGAGTCCAATCGGTTCGATAGGGTTCTCTGCAGAAATGTAAATATTTAACTGCCTTAAAGAACATTCAGAATCAATATAGGCATCCTCAGAGCCATATTATTGATTCCGAATCGCCGCACCAACCTCCCACTACATGTAAAAAGACAGAAACAACATTTAACATTTAGCATGGTAAAAATGAACATGGCGTGAAGTCGGACAAATAGGACGAACTATTGTAACGTTCAAATAAGTTACTTATCTTTTTAGCAGCAATTCAGTACATTATCTGCTTCGCCAACAGACTCGTAAGCTTGTTTGTAATAAGGAAGACGCTAGCAATTCGTTTCCTTCGTTGTTTGAGAGCTGCAAACATATTTCTGAAGGGCATTGATTGTCGTCGGCATTGCAAACGATTCATACCGTTACCAAGGGCGTGACGTCACCGGTGTTTCGTATAACAATGTCCATTTCGGCTCGTAAGGAAAAATGTTCTAATCTTGAGGTTCGCTCTTTTGAAAACTTTCAAGACCACTACTGGCCTACCAGTTGTAACGGGTGCGGGTTCCTTCAATTATAATTGTTGGTTGAATATTAAGATCACTCTCTTGACTTGTTTAATGTTTGTTATTTTGTTGGTTAGCTCTGACCATAAAGAAAGTACCTTCGACGTTCTGATTTGCATATTTACAATAATTGATCTTTCTTGTGAGAGAATTATCGTGCTGAGAAATATAAACATTAAACAGCTGTGGAACCAAACCCGTAACGTAATGAAGATATCAAGCCTTCAGTTTGAGTCCACATGTATTGGCGGTTTTCACATAGATAATATCCAACATTCACAAACTTTATATACAGTTCAGCATAATGATAAATTCCAAGTAATACAAGTAAGTATCCGTCCGTGTCAAAATAATATGTCAGATGAACATCATGGCTGTATACATGCGCTGCTGTAATCAGACAGCCAGAAATGAGCGCATGAGTTCTCGACAGCTACAAAATGAAATCTTAATTCGATTCTCCTTCCATCATTTAGTTTACATAATAAATCTCATACTTCATACTATTATCCGAACTGACCCTGAGTTCTATATTGAATTCATACTTATGGCTATATAATAAGGCCTCTCATTGGAAGGAATACAAGACACGACTTCTCTGCTCGACGGATAGCATAAAAGGGGTAACGTAACCAAGTCACCAAGCGTGACCTTCCCAACGCGAACACGTCATAATCTTAGCATATATTTCGCGTTCAGTAGTCCGTAAAATATCGACATATTCTATTAATGTTATTGACCCCAAACGTTGCGCACTGCTAACCCCAGCAGACGCCGTCATTTAAAATAACACCGTAACATATAGTAAATGTTATTATGTTTTTTAGGAACATATAAATGGGGATACTATAAGCCATCTGAACATGACTCTCTATATATCAAAAACCGTTGGATCGCAAGGTATGATCATCTGTATAAAGAGAAAATATAAAAACAGGTAATACTACTGCAATTAATTCTAACACCCTCGTTTTACGGTAAGACCTGTAAAATCACTCTGGTATTTAATTATTTAATTTTAAGAAATTTCGCGAGTGACTAGCCCATGTATCGATTTAATTACCACTAGCTATGAACAGTTAATTACTTAAAATTTACACGCGGTGAAATAGAAATATGGTAAATAAACAATTTCGCTTGCCTAGCGTTTAAGATTATGTTTCATTTCTATTATCTCGGGAAATAACGAATAGTTATATTATTTAATTTACATCTGGAAAACGTTGTGATGGGTTTATTTAATAGGTTTAAATTAACACAAGAATCCCGTGAAATAAATGACGAAACTAAACGCCTAAATCACTCAAGACTAATATTTTACCATAGCACCAGAATGAATTCACTCCAATATATAAGAACTCCAAAGAAATCTTGTAAGATTCTAATATAAGCTAGTACTCCTTCTAAACTCTGGGCAACAAATGATAAACTGCATTTTCGGCGATGCCAATATATAGTTAATGGAATGAAAAGTGATAGCGACATGCGAAGATTCACACCTTATTTGAAATCATGGAACTTTTCTGTTTCGAGCCGCGTCTCCCAGCTCTAGCCTTTCCCGTTCGTCTCTTGGTCCGCCAGCGATTTCCCCCGTCTTAGCCGGTTCGCATGAACGTGTGAACCGAAGGTGAGAAATTGTTCTGCTCGTTTCTATGGACTACAACTGTCTTTTGATACTGACCGCTTATGTCTCCTCTTTGGCAACGTCCTTCTAGACGGGATGATAGAAAAAGGTAGGGAAATGCTTGCTTTTCATCGCTCTAGAGATAGGCAGTAGGTGTGGCTAACTAAACCTAACTCCTGGATCCCCGCATGATGATTGTTTACATATTAATTATCCAACGTGGTTAAAATTCACGTGGAAATGATGCATACTAATTTGCACGCGTGGTACCCACGTTGACTATTTTGTTTCACACAAAATCAGGGGCCCGATGCTATTCAAGGGTATTACCATATCATCTAACAATTCAGGGACAGCTGAATTTCATCCGTCACACTAACAACCGGCTAGCATCGAAGAACCTAACGCACAATATACCCCAATTATAACCACTTCGGTTGAACAGGGTATAACTGCAATATAATCGACGCAAGTAAACAAGCAAGCATTATTATCTCTCTTATAATTAACACATAACTAATTCTCCAGACCTAAAGGTCTTTTATATTTGGACGTGCGCCCTAATATAACCGGCTAGGTTGAACGGGGCCCGTCTCGCCAAAACGAGTCAAAATTTTATTTAAAAAAAAAAAAAAATTATTATCATTTTCAAAAAAAAAAATTCTTAAAAGCAAACCTCGGGCGTTGGCGTAGCTGATGAGTACTTTTTAGGGCTTTATGCTAGCAGATAGATAATGTTTGTCCTTTTCAGGACTTAGTATCTATCAACGCTGATCGGGTTAGCAGTCAACAGAGTTGACATTTTTTTTTTGTATGGTAAATGCGCTCTGATATAACCAAATAGGTTGAAAGGACCGCGCCTCGCCAGAAGAAGGCAAAAACCGAACCAACCAAAAAAAAAATCTTTTTAAACTTATTACTTCCAGACCTAAAGGTCTTTTATATTTGGACATGCGCCCTAATATGACCGACTAGGTTGAACGGGGCCCGTCTCGCCAAAACGAGGCAAAATTTTATTTAAAAAACAAAAAATCTTTTTCAGCTGCCAACTAGTGTTGTCTTCTATGTCGAACTGGCCTTTGTTTTCAACTTTATTCACATTCCGTGGAAATTTACAAAGACATGTGCATTGAAACATTGGCAATAATAGGTAACAAATACACGTATAAACCACTCATTCACAAACACATGTATACTTGCACCCATATGTTATACTTTTTCAATTTCTCTTGACGAAAGGGCATAATTACATTGCTATCGAATAAAGTTAAAGACATTAGGATTATTTCCAGTTTGTAAAATTTTTTGCTGTAGAAAATAATGTTCCCATCACACACACACACTCACACGCCTAGAAAACGTTTTTCTACTGCTACTTTTTAAACACACATTGTCGTAGATTTTTGATAGGGGAATTAAGACTTGGGTTGGTCCCTTCTGAATAGATTTGAATAAGTGATAGTCACAGTGAGAGATAGTAATAGCAATAGATTTCCACGAGTGAGATGGTAGACTGTGATAGAGGCTGTCCCTGAAATCGAGAAATCTTCTCTCTTTCACCTATCTTCTATGACAGATTTAGAGGAGTCAGACAGTCTAAACACACACACACACACACACACACACATATATATATATATATATATATATATATATATATATATATATATATATATATAGTTCTATCCACTCACGTGCACGCACATACAAGACGACAGTTAAACGTACAGACGTGGGAAACTATAACAATGATTATACAGATAATTTGGAACGAGCTGACCAACGCGCTGATTAAGTTCTCGAGAAATTTTTAATTATCGTAATAAACTTCAATCACAACATAAAATATTACATCAAGCATATACAAATAGTCATAAAAATCAAGGAATTGCTACAAGAAATGATAGACCCACAGTAATGATCTTCCCTCGATGTTTAGCCCACAGTCCCGTTAGGAGAAAGATGATAGCCCAAAGAGTCACATATACATATGATTTGGGTCTAATATTTTCCCTTTTGAAGGTATGGATAGACTTGATATCTCTGGTCTATTCTAAGGGAAATAAGGTTAGCAATACTTGCATAAAGAAAGTTAAGACAGCAAAATGGGTGCCAAATTACAACAATAAAGAAATCACTCAGTCCTGCATTCACTCTATTCATTCAGCCGTGATCACGTGCATTTGTTCATACTCACAGCTTTGATAGCCACTTCTGGAAACACAATTTTTAGGACATTCACATACAGAATCGTCAATGGCAGTCTTTGACCAAGAAATCCCCAGTTCCAAAAAGACGGGTTGAATTCTCTGCTTCAGGGAACGATTCCTTGGGTGTTCTTATTTTTCGGATGTCTGTTTAGGTCACATTAAAATTGTCCAGGCACGAACATCAACAACGAGCACAGTGTCAATAGCTTAGGTTTCTAGAAATGAGGAATGTCAGATCGGTGTCCTTTTTTCAGGTTAGGACTTTATTTGGTCACCACACCACTAGTCAAAACTCCGTCGGAATGTTGCTGACGTTAATATGTTACTTGCCACACAGGCTAAAAATGTACTTGAGTTGGTTCTCAGGAAGAATTAAATATGGCGCGATAGGCCTGTTACTTCATTTAACCTTTAGAGTACTTGTAAAGATTATGCACCAAGGCTTTTAAGGAAAATGTGTTAGTTCTTCACAGATATCACTCATCAGTACTTAACGCTGGCAAAGTTTGGGTTAACCCCAGTATTCACTGAATAAAGAAAAAAACACATATAAAATAATTATACATACTAGGTACTCGTTATAACTTACATTTTTAAACTGGAAGCGTACAGCTTGACTTATCATTTAAAACTTCCCGTAAAATAAGTTATATACATAAAATCAATCATCATGAATTAGGAATACATACGTATCCCGTCAATACTCACTGATGTAGCATTTCAGTTATAAGTTAATTTTAAAATATATTCCCTTCTGATTATTTAGCAGTAAAATCAAATTCATTTATAGCTGCGTGATTTTAAGCTAGAAATATAATTTATTCTGCTTTCCACTGAAACACGTCACTAGAAAATAATACAGACTATATTTTAATTCTCTCTGCACAAAAGAACTAGTGAAAATGAAATAGGCGATTTAACACTTTAAACACTTCACAAAATTACTAGATATCTAATATATAATATTTACCTCCGCACAGAACTACAGATTAATACCACGAACTAGAATCATTCAATATAATAGTAGTCTAGAACTCGGCAAAATTGCCCAGAAACTAAAGACTTTTCAATACACAAGATATTTCTTCTAGCCTGGCGATCTGTCTACAGCAGTGTTAGGAGTAAGAATGAAAATCTAGTTTCAAACTCTGGTTAATATCTATGAAACGGACAAAGATGAGCGCTATTTCCAAAACCACGCAATAGCCTCCCCTTTCCTTAACACCTACGTACCTTAGACGCTAGCTCATAACTGCCAAAACGTGCGTCTTTGCACCTTACGCCAAAAACTGGCCGTGGAGCGTGAGTGTCATGGAAAAACCCAGACTATCTGTTTCATTCCAGAGCACTACATGAGTGTCATATCACACTTCACTCCGAGAGAAACGTTAGTGTCATGTGAAAATGCTAGACGGTATGACTCATTAGATGGCAGTTTCCACACCTAACTGGGAACTAGCCTGATGAAACGCCCGTGACATGAGAAAAGTACAGACGCATGTCTGCTATCTCTGTCTGCCTAGACGAGTATTCACACGTTCTATCGTCCTGCAGCACTGACATCTGCGTAATAGAATGCGTATCAGTATGAGAAAGAAAAACGGTAAAGTGAGAATGGGAAAGAAAATATTTTTCGCAAACGAACGAATGCGAAAAATACGGGAAAAGGATACACACACACACACTCACACACAGATACACACACACACTCACACTCCCAAAAGACGTTTTTCTACTGCTACTATTTACACACATACACACACAGACACTCACACACACCCACACTCACACGCCCACAAGACGTTTTTCTACTGCTACTATTTACACACATACACACACATACACACACTCACACACACATACACATACACTCATACGCCCACAAGACGTTTTTCTACTGCTACTATTTACACACATATGCACACACACACACACTCACATACACACACACTCACACGCCCACAAGAAGTTTTTCTACTGCTACTATTTACACACACACATACACACATACTCACACGTCCACAAGACGTTTTTCTACTGCTACTATTTACAAACACATACACACAGACACATACACACATACACACACGCCAACAATACGTTTTTCTATTGCTACTATGTATATATATATACACACACACACACACACACACTCACTCGTCCACAAGACGTTTTTCTACTGCTACTTTTTACACACACACATACACACACACTTACGCCCACAAGACGTTTTTCTACTGCTACTATTTACACACACACACACATACACGTCCACAAGACTTTTTTTACTGCTACTATGACTATGTACAAACACACACATATACACACACTCACACGCCCACAAGACGTTTTTCAACTGCTACTATTTACACTCACACACATACACACACTCACACGCCCACAAGACGTTTTTCTACTGCTACTATTTACACACACACATACACACACACTCACACGTCCACAAGACGTTTTTCAACTTCTACTATTTACACACACACACTCACACACACACTCATACGCCCGCAAGACGTTTTTCTACTGCTACTATTTACGATTTTCAGTGCTGGCGTTGGTATCTTGGTAGTCATCTTGGTTGTCGGTTTTGTTTGAAGTTAACAACAACAACAGATCTCGGGCCTTCAAAGTCCCATAAAAACCGTTGCTCCTAAATCTACAGGGGTGTCAAAGATCTCATAGATTTAGAATCTGGCGCAAAAGGCCAAGGTCAGGACATATTCACGGATCAATTTTAGTGAATGCAGCGTATTGTTAGGCGTAAAGGGAGGATCCTTTTAGTACTTTACTTGGGAGGAGAGAGGAAAGTTTTGAAATGAAAGACTAAACGGGCTCACCAAAAGCCAAGATAGAAAGGAAGCGAGAGGATAGGGAAGGAGAGAAGGGGGAGGAGGGTTATGACCCTTTTAAAAAAAACCTTATTCCTCTTCCTGTTCTTTTTTCCTAAAAACTGTGGTAATGTGAGAGGTTATAGATGTTACTACACTAAGGGTAAACAGAGTGAGGTCCAGCTGTGTAAGTTCCCTGAGTCTAATTGATGATGATGATGTCAGGGTCCCTATCCACTACCTCTCTAAGATCTCACTCTGTGTGAAATAATCTCGGTGATGTTGTGTGGCAAGTGTCTAGGGTAATGTATCTATTGTGATGTAGGAACCATGTCAAACATAACTTTAACTCAATAAAAGTGAAGTAAGTAAGACTGTTGGTAAAGTTATATTAATATATTACAATTTTTTATTTTCCTGTACCTCAATTCTTTTGGGACAGGAATGTTTTCAAATCAAGAAAATTTTATTTACAACATAAAAATAAATAAAGAGGACCCTTTGTCCATAACTGGTATATTAAAGTGTCACTGTATGTGTATCCCACAGTCTGATGTAATACTTTCTATAACCAAGAGTCAATTATGTGAGGGTCTGTTGGTATCATCACGCCCACAGGAATTTCTGTTCTTGTTGTGGAAATTGTTAAGATGAAATATCATATGCCCATATAAAGGGACTTGACCTGACAGCCTGTCTGAGGTGGATGACTGTAGACTATGCAAGGTCAACACAAGAGTTGTCTTCTGACCACAGATGCAGCATGCAGCTTTACTGAGGCTTCAATGTATACAAGGTCTGCCTGCACCAGGTTTCCTGCCACCACTAAGTAATAGGCAATATAACCCTGAAAAAGGATATTCCCTTCCTTTTATATGCTGGCTATAACAATTCCACAACTAATCAATACTAAGATTTTCTGGGATCAGTCACGTGTGCGAACCATTTGCACTAGACCCAATTTCTTTGACTTCACTCCGTCCTGTGTTTACATTCTTCTTCCCATATGGCTGCAACGCCCCTGTCACCTTAAGCATTGATTGTCCTCCCTAAAATCAGCTGGGGTATACAATTTTCCAATATCCAAGATGGCGGCGTGGTAGGCCGCACTTTTGTGCTGTGCATTTCATGTCGTCGTTTTGGAGTCTGCATCTGTGGTAACAGCCCTCATTAATGCTGTATGAGTTTGTAGTGTGTTTGGCTCATTTTCTGGATTATGTTGATAAGTATTTTAAAGATGAAAACATCAAGTTTGCCTATCATGTGAGTTCGCTATTTGTGATGGTACCGAGTAGACAAGATGGCGGTTTTGTGATGTGTCAACCGGACCGTATTTCAAAACACTACAGATTTATTGAGGGCTATTGTTACTGCTCCAGGTACATTTTTGTATGTACCTGCAAGGATACTTGGAGAGGAGATGGGCACCGCCAAACAAACTTCTTGCCCACTGAAATGTTATGATGGAAAGTCAACTCAGTAATAATTTGCCGGATCGGCCGATGCCCGGATTAACAACGACCGCGCTCTCATTGCCCCTTGAGAGTGATAAGTCAGCGAATGGGGTACAAACACCTGTTTTGAAACTTCCAAGAGAAAATTTTGTTGTTGGAACTTGGAATGTACGCACGCTATATGCGTGTGGAAAAGTCAAAGAACTAACACATGAACTTGTTAGATACTCGTGGGACATCCTGGGCCTAGCAGAAGTCAGATGGACAGGATTAGGTGAATCAATAACGGATGATGGTCACAAAATTTGGTTTAGTGGAGATGAGTCTAAACATCAGCATGGAGTAGGTTTTATCGTACATAAAGATAGATTGAACTCTGTCATCAGCTGCACCCCAATAAATAGCAGGCTTATCACCATTCGTATTGCAGCACATCCAAAAAACATCTCCATCATACAGGTATATGCCCCCACTACTGACTATGAGGATGAGGCAATTGATACATTTTATGACAATCTGGATGAAGCAATTAAGAAAATTCCAAAGAAAGATCTTCTCATCGTGCTAGGTGATTGGAATGCTAAAATAGGGCCAGATGCATACGGTCACTGGGCTGGCACAGTGGGGAAATTTGGGACAGGAGAAACCAACGATCGAGGACTAAGGCTACTAGAATTTGCCAGCAACTATAAACTAACCCTTGCAAATACACTATTTCCTCATAAGTTATCAAGAAGAACAACGTGGCATGCCCCAAAAACTGAGATACATGGCCAAATTGATTTTATTTTTGTATCCAGAAGATTCAAGTCCAGCATTAATAAAGCCAAGAGTAGTACTTTCCTGGCGCCGACATTGGTAGTGATCACGACATGGTATTGATGACGCTGAAGCTTAAACTCAAAAAGAACTATAATCAAAACAGATGTTCTCAGCTAAGATTCAATTTAGACAAATTGAAAGATCCAGAAATCGCGGGAATCTTTGAGGCAACTGTTAGAGGAAAATTTGCAGCTCTCAACTTTTTGGAGGATGATATCAACTCAATCAAAGAGAACATGAAAAACGTGCTCATTGAATCAGCCACAGAAATACTTGGTAAAAGAAAGAAAATAAACAAACCATGGGTTACAGATGATATTCTGAAGTTATGTGATACACGGCGGGAAATGAAAAAGGTTAAGAAAGAGGTTCCTGAAGCGGCATGGCAATACAGTATGGTGAATAAAAATATTAGAAAGAAAATGAAACAGGCCAAAGAAAAATGGGTAGCTGATCAATGTGAGTCCATTAATACGGGGCTAATAAAAGGTAACAGAAAGGCAGCTTTTGACACATTAAGAAGATTATCAAAACTCCAACAGCCCAGGGTAACTGTCATAGAAGATAGCAATGGGGCTCTGCTCAATGAAAAAACAGCTGTAATGAGAAGGTGGACAGAATATTGTAAAGAATTATATAACTAAACTTGACACTGACTTAGGCATATTAAACAACATTAAGTGCGAAAACAGAGAACTCGGAAATGCAGCAATACTACGGGAAGAAGTGGAAGAGGCTATATGTTCGATGAAAGGAGGGAAGTCACCGGGTGTGGATAATATACCAGCAGAGCTCTTGAAATATGGAGGACCAGATATAGAAAAAATCATGACAACAATTTGCCAGAAGATATAGAGTACAAAAAAATGGCCAAAAGAATGGACGCAGTCATTAGTAATACCGCTTCCAAAGAAAGGAAATCTAAAAATGTGCAAGAACTACAGAACCATTAGCCTTATTAGTCATCCAAGTAAGGTGATGTTAAGGATACTTTTGAACAGAATAAAACAGAAATCAGAAGAAATCTTGTCAGAGGAACAGGCTGGCTTTAGACCAAAAAGAAGTACCTCAGAACAAATCTTCAATATTAGATTACTGATCGAAAAACATCTCCAGCATCAACATGATTTATACCATAACTTCATCGATTTCACAAAAGCCTTCGATCGAGTCTGGCATGAAGGATTATGGCAAATAATGAGAAAATTCAATTTTGATACCAACATCATAGATATCATTGAAGCACTATACAAGGACGCAAGCAGTGCTGTTTTTGCAAGCAACGACATTGGAGAATTTTTCAAAATAACTGTAGGAGTTCGGCAGGGATGTATCCTGTCACCAGTGCTCTTTAATATATATCTAGAACATATTATGCAGGAGGCTCTCTACGATTATAAATCAACCATATCGATTGGAGGCCGACCTCTGTGTAATCTACGTTTTGCTGATGATATTGATCTGATAGCTGGAACAGAATCAGAACTTCAAGACCTTACCTCTAGACTGGAGAAAGTAACAAGAACGTATGGGATGGAAATTAATATAGAAAAAAGCAAGATATTGGTGAATAGCCATAAGAAACATGTTCCGACCAACATTATGTTAAATGGGCAAACGTTTGAAGAAGTTAACACCTTTAAATATCTCGGGTTCACTATATGTAGTGATGGAAGATCAAATAAAGAAATCAAGACAAGACTTGAGATGGCCTCAGCTGCCATGACAAGGTTGAATGTGATCTGGAAAAGTAACATCAGTTTTCCTGTGAAGATCAAATTATACAAATCACTTGTATTATCTATTCTCTTGTATGGGTGTGAGGGCTGGACACTCACTGCAGATACGGAGCGAAGGATTCAGGCTTTCGAGCATAAATGTTATAGAAGAATTTTGCGCATTTGCTATAAAGAGCACAAAACAAATGTCTATGTTAGAGAGAAGATAAACACCTATGCAGGCCACCAAGAACCACTTTTGTCAATAGTGAAACGTCGAAAGCTTGCCTGGTTTGGGCATGTAACTCGTCATGACTCCCTTTCGAAAACGATCCTCCAGGGAACAGTCGAAGGTAAACGGAGAAGAGGAAGGCAAAGAAAATCCTGGGCTGATAACATCAAAGAATGGACAGGACTCGGTTGTTCCACACTTGTAAGCATTGCTGAGAATAGAGAGCAGTGCAGGACCCTGTCTGCTGATGCTTCCACCATTGCACCCCTACGACCCATGACGGGTTATGGATTGAGATGATGAATGTGAGAGGTTATTGATGTTACTACACTAAGGGTAAACAGAGTGAGGTCCAGCTGTGTAAGTTCCCTGAGTCTAATTGATGATGATGATGTCAGGGTCCCTATCCACTACCTCTCTAAGATCTCACTCTGTGTGAAATAATCTCGGTGATGTTGTGTGGCAAGTGTCTAGGGTAATGTATCTATTGTGATGTAGGAACCATGTCAAACATAACTTTAACTCAATAAAAGTGAAGTAAGTAAGACTGTTGGTAAAGTTATATTAATATATTACAATTTTTTATTTTCCTGTACCTCAATACTTTTGGGACAGGAATGTTTTCAAATCAAGAAAATTTTATTTACAACATAAAAATAAATAAAGAGGACCCTTTGTCCATAACTGGTATATTAAAGTGTCACTGTATGTATCCCACAGTCTGATGTAATACTTTCTATAACCAAGAGTCAATTATGTGAGGGTCTGTTGGTATCATCACGCCCACAGGAATTTCTGTTCTTGTTGTGGAAATTGTTAAGATGAAATATCATATGCCCATATAAAGGGACTTGACCTGACAGCCTGTCTGAGGTGGATGACTGTAGACTATGCAAGGTCAACACAAGAGTTGTCTTCTGACCACAGATGCAGCATGCAGTTTTACTGAGGCTTCAATGTATACAAGGTCTGCCTGCACCAGGTTTCCTGCCACCACTAAGTAATAGGCAATATAACCCTGAAAAAGAAGGATATTCCCTCCCTTTTATATGCTGGCTATAACAATTCCACAACTAATCAATACTAAGATTTTCTGGGATCAGTCACGTGTGCGAACCATTTGCACTAGACCCAATTTCTTTGACTTCACTCCGTCCTGTGTTTACATTCTTCTTCCCATATGGCTGCAACGCCCCTGTCACCTTAAGCATTGATTGTCCTCCCTAAAATCAGTTGGGGTATACAATTTTCTTCTTGTGACCTGTTAAATCTGTTGTTCAAACATCCTAGGTATGTTTTCACGTGTAATTAGAACACCGTGGCACTGCAGAAGATTGCTAGTGGCCTCTGGACTTACAGTCGTAGGATTTTATGGCAATATTCAAACACAAATTAGTTTCACTTCCCTCTAAGTCTGCTTAGGCATTTCCTACTTAGGCTGTCGTAACCTCTTCCAACTGGCAATGTCGAACAACAAAATATGGCACACAATCTGTGGCCAGTTACATGCTAATGAAATACTAATACTTATTTATCTTACCGCAAGTAAAGAATTGACTAACAGTAAATGGCTCAATTCCAGACTGCTGTGTCGTCCAGACGGCAAAGGCATTTGTCACCAACGCTTTGCATCTGCTCTCAACCTTTCTGTGCTTAAGTTTTTCTCAAATGGAGGACTTATTCAAGCCGGGTTAAAAGTTATCAATTCCAACCAGCCAATCAAAAGACGCGTGTAAAAAATTAACTAATTTTGGACCATAAACATTGAGCGTTGTTCAGTGTGTTCGCTCGTGTAATTTTATTTATATATTATATATCTCAGTTATTTATAGACGGATTTTTAATATCAAAATTGATTATTAAACGGCCAGCTGTCCTCTATCTACCCCTATAGGTTTCTTTTATTTATTTCTCCCCGTTTTCATCTGTTTAATTTTTAAGTAATTAATTGTGCTTTTACCGAACTGAAAATATTAAATAAAATAAATGTTTCTACGTCAAGATAGTTTTATTAATGGAAAATCTTTATGGTATTATGTTAATCAATATCAACGCTACAATTCCAGATATCTCTTTCCTTTTAATTCTCTTTAGTTTTTGAGGAATAAATTATTTAATTTACCTCTACACCTCACGGTAGAAGGGGAACGACTAAGTAAGAAAGTTAAAAACACATATTAGGCATTTTTCTCACTCCAACCAAAATGTTTATCATCAGTATAAAACGAGGTAACAATCCGATTGGTTGTTAATTTTTACGCCGTTCGTTAATAAATATTAGGGAAGGATGGGGGGGGGGGGGGGGGGTTTGGGGGTAGTAACCTTTTTAACTTGGTGTAGTAGAAAAATTCAAATTCTTTAGTCAAATTGTTGGCGGTTGATCTTACGGTGGCCTTGAGACAAATTTCAAATGCGGTAGTTATTAATAGATTTTAGGAGTACGTTAGTTAATTTTCAAGTGGAGAAATTTGAGCGGGGTGTCACACAGATTTACTTTACTACATAAACATTCATACTTAAATAATTTCATGTTAGACAATGCTGTGTGATCTTCCCTTTGCCGTACTGTCAAATATCACCCCCTCCCCCTTCCGAATTTAAAGGTATTAGTAGTAGAAAATCAGAGTTTAAGACGTCTCACAAACACATTCGAATCAGTAGACAAAGGCAGACCTTGACACCTTAACGACGTCTTTTACCGTGGTCAACATGACCTCCTTGTGTGAACTTTGGAAAATCTTCAATTGTAATAGTAGAAAACGTGTAGAAAAAAAGTGGAACTGGCCTAGTCTTGTCCATGACTTCGTCACCTCTTTGAGGTCCAAGGTCCAGCTAAACCTTCCCTTGCCCGGGAACGTGCCCGCACGGGGTCAGAGCTTTTTCCTCCCCATATGTCATGGTAGAAGACGAAAGCTGGGGCGAGGAGTTTGGTTGGATGTGGAGTTAAAAGCTGGCATCCTCAATACAGAGATTGCAATATGTGCGTCCATGTGGTAGATGGTACCAGCCAAAGCTCACTCGATAAGCAGTGCTGGTCTATCGATAAGCCTGCTTATCAATGAGGGGAGATGCTGGGCAAGTTACCCCTAGCTGAAACTGAATGTACGATAGTTTTGTGTTTCGAATAACGTCGAATATCTCTTTGGTGCAATTAAATGTGTGTGTCAGGTCGAGTCAAGTCAGCTCGTTTTTTCTTTCAGCTCATAAACGCATCTATCATTTAACCTTTGAGACCGAGTTTAGGTCTTTTTTTCTAATAATTACAAAAACAAAAAATGATGTAATGTTATAGGTAAAAAACAATTTAAATACGCAACAGTGCCAATTCGTATGCTTCAGGTGTGTTTACTGAGCAGTATATTTTTGAGGTGGATGATACGCTATGTATCTGCACTTGCAGGTATCAAAAATGTTGATTCTGACCTTACAACTTACTGACAACAATGTCTGAGAAACGATAATGGGTAAAGCGAGCTACATACCATCAACTCGGTTTTCTTTGTTGTAATGTCACAGACTGTATAATCTTCTTCTTCTTTAAGTACCATGCTCAATGGCGTAGGAGATCATGTTTCTCCACAACTTTCTGTCACCAGTACTATTTAATAATTCTGTTGTTGACTTCCTTCCATGCCACGATGTCAAAGTGTCCAGTGTCACGTATTGCCTCCCTTGCTTTGCAGTAGTGTTCCGACAGTTACCAAAACTCAACAGTATCTAATATTGGCTTCCAAGGTATCTACCTGCACGCAAGATTACTCTTGGCAGAGATGTAGATAGAAGATTAATGACACTTCTACCACAAAATATTTCCAGAAGTCACGAACAATGTTGCATTGGGCTGAACAATTGTTAACGCATTATATCTGGTCCGTCGCCTTTTGTGAAGGATTTAAGCAATGGTTTAGCCCGTTCAAGCCCCCAGTTGGGGTAATCCAACGAAATTCCTCCTATAAGGTATAGCTCTGTTTAGAGGTAAATATATGTCTAGGTTTTTATATATATTAAAGAATCTGGCTCATACGTTTGCTTTCAAACATATAAAAAAACTGAATCGACTATGATTGTTTAGTTTTAAAACAACAGGTAACAAATTTAATAATCAATAATAGCGTTAACAGTTTAAAATAAATAAAATGCTGGTGATTTTATATTGGAATCAAATTTTCTCTTCATTGAGATTTAGGGTGAGGATATATAAAAAGTCCTTTTTGCTGGTGCCTTTTCACAAGCACTTTACTTTTATAAGGGAGTCCTGCATCTGTGGTTCATCAATTCTGTGATGACGAAAGCCTTCTCCACACTCTCTTCCACTGTAGGTGGTTAGGGTGGATGCTTTTCTCTCACACTAGCGGCGTTAGTACCTCAAATCGTCTGATGGCTTGTAACCACGAACTTTAGACAAATAGAAAGAAACAAATGCCTGCTAAGTACATTTGTTCGCCACAAACTAACAGGCCCATTGTCATGCGCTCCACCCACCAATGTTAACCTCTCAGAAGAATTAAATTCCCGAGCAGACAGTGTAACTCGGGGAATTTGTTGAAAATTCACCAATATCTGTCTGGATGTTAACTCGGGAAATTGCGCCTGGAGTAACGATTTGTTTGAGTTACAACTAAAAAAAGGTACATAAATCTCACAAGATAATATGTTACACCTTAGGCACATGTGATATAATCATCACTCATTACTCATCATTACTCCCGTTGGAGTCTGGGGTCGCTCTGCGGTTTTCCGCCCCACGACTAGTCAGAAACAATCACCAGCTCTTGCAGTAGTGGTTCATGCATGTACTATTTTCATATGTTGAGGTTGCCAGCATTGTATATAACCACTTAGCAAGAAACCTGTAGAATTTAAATTAGTAAATAAAATGTTTACACTTACCCCAAAATTTTGGGAATACACAATCTCCTTGCACAGATTTAGACCGGACACAGCTCTGTATTAGAAGCTTCGGCTAGAATCGGATCTCCGCCAGATTAGCCACACAATATGGGTTCTATTCATAGACCGTGCACAATGCAAGCTTGAATAAACAGGCACAGTCGCTTAGGAAAGATGGTCAGCCTGATAATACGTGATATAATATTATCGCTGTCCGGGTCAATAAACCTGGCGTTACACAAACAGTCGAGGAGTGGTAAACAAGATAAAGACAGTCCCATAGCAAATACTTCCGTAGGGAAGTGGAGTGTTAGAGACTTCCCCTACTAGATTCAGCATAGAGAGTAAATAATGGTGCATAAAATATGCCACATAATGGCGATGAGTGAGAGAAAGAGAAAAATGTATTTAAAAAGTGATCCTGCCGGAATGGACGTTAGATCGCACAATGGTATCGTCACATCCAGTATTTGCTCCCTTTGTTTTCCTTTTTCCTCCTTCAGTCTTACCTGTTGTTACGATATATTGCAGCTTTCCTCTTCTCATAATATGCACAAAAACATGTATTTCTTCTTTCTAACTTTTGAAATAAGTTTTCTTTGTGCATTGGCCTCTATCAGGACATCCTCATTACTTTTTTTGGCGGTAGTTTTGGCCTGCACGCGCAATTCTTACCCTTTGAAAAGTTAATTCGTTCGTCGTCCATGATATTTTTAACATTCTTCTGTAAAAATTCATCTCAGTGGCCTCTAGTGCTTTCCATACTTGTTACTAACTGCCCATGACTCACTACCATGCGTCGGGATTAATTCTATATAACACTGAAGAATTTTCTGTCTTACTTCCATTGACAAAAACCGTTGCATAAAATACTCTTCATTTTATAGAATGCTGTTTTTTGCCTGAGCTATTCTGCTCTTCACTTCTGAGATTTATCTTCCATCCGTTGTTATTAATGTGTCCAGGTATTTGAATCTATTGATCTGTTTTAAATCTGTTCCATTTACTGCAATTGTACATTCCGGGGAAGCCATTGTCTTTGAGGCGACTTCTGTGTTTTGTTATTAAAGTTGAGGCCTTTATTTTCACTTTCTGTCACCATTATATCAACCATTTCTTGCAGCTCCTTTAACTTTTTTGCTTTTAAGACTGTATCATCAGAGCACCTCAAGTTGTTTACATTATGTCCACCAAATGATATTCCTTGTACGCGTTCCAGGGATTTCATTATATTTTCACTGTATAGATTGAACAAATTCGATAACAGTAAACATCCCTGCTTGACACCCTTTTGTACTTGCTATCATTTTGTCTCATTTGTCTCTATATCCTCTGCTCTTCCTTTCATTTATTCTTGCTTCCCCGTATGTTCTATCATACAGGAACGCATGACTCAGGTTTCGCGTTATTTTCGCTTGAACTATCCTGGGTAGAGATAACGTTAACAAACCCAGCTGGGAGAAGACAGATAAATCTACCTTACCTATGTGTAAACAAACACAGATGTATCTCGTTCATACCAGGCTGGGCGCATGTACTTCCCGTACTATTAATTGGACGATAAGCACGAATTTACCGGCAGAAAAGTTAGATTTCGTTTGATTGATGAACTTCATCGCGTAGAAAGCTGGGAGAGCGTTGGTGAAAGGTCTCATATAATGTAGCATGAGTTTAGACTCCAGCACTGTTCCACTGAGTCAAGACGACACTTTCATTCAAGCTAGGACTGAAGAAATATAGGATTTAAATTAAAAGGATTGGACCAAGTAGTAAGGGTATTCTGAAATTAACCTGCAACAAAACTCGACTTTATAATACTGGAAACCATAAAGTCTTCAGAACCTATAAACAGGATACTAGTGGGATTATAATTAAAGTAATACTCGACTACCTGTAAGACGGCCTCAAAACCTGTGGCTCGACATTATTTGTAAGTCTTATTGCGCCAGACGTCTGTAAAAAATACAACCCAATACGGGGTAATTTGTAACAAACATTTAATCATTTTATATTTTACATTTGATATGTTTAACTTGCTAGTGGTTGTACAGGTCATACGTCGAAGCTGGCAACCTCAGCATATGAAAATGATATATTCATGAACCACCACAGCAAGCTCTGGTGTACTTCATGCCGGTTCCCTCACAAGGAACCAAAAGCAGATGTAGCCCCAGGCTCCAAGTGGAGCAGGGAGTGGATGATAATGATATCAACGTGTACATATTTATTATATTAACCTGTCAATAGGTTTATATGTATATTTAGACATGTGTAAACCAGGCAAAATTCATTTCCGCTGCCCAGTCCTATTTTTTTTCATCAAATTAACTGAGAGTAACGTTGATTTTCTATTCAATCCACTGGGTTTATAATTTATGCTCAGGGAGAGTAAAATTACTGAGAAAATAGGGACGATGGATGTAACAGCGGAGAGGCGCCTAACTAGTGTCAGGAAACCAATACTTAGCAGAGACATTTGTTTCTTCTACAGTTTGTGGTACAAGTTGGTGATACCAGTCTGTGGTACAAGTGTGTGATACCAGCATGATACGAGTCTGTGGATCAAGACCTTGTGGTCTACGCGAGATGCCTGCCTTTGATGGGTTGTGAAGATCCTTGCCTTGACGTTAAGAGCGGTTACCCCTGCACCTACGCCTGGGACGTGCCCTCACCACAGAAGTCGACGATTACGAAGCAGTCAGCAAAGAAATGTCAACATCTGGCTTGTTAAGTAATTTTAATCTGGCCAAAGCAAAATAATTCTCACCACCAATTCAAAACACCCTCACCAGTTTTTACTTACTTACTTAGTCGTTCTCCTTCTACCGTGAGGTGTAGAGGTTTGGAAGAGAGAGCGCCAGACTATCCTATCGGCTGTCTTCCTCCTGGCCTGGTTCCATTCTAGTCCTCGGTCCTTCAAAGATTGTCTAATGTTGTCCTCCCAGCGGACTCTGGGTCGTCCTCGGGGTCTGGATCCTTGGCTCTTTGTTTTCCATGCTTGTCGTGGTATCCGATCTTCTCCCATTCTGCAGACATGGCCAAACCATCTTAATTGGGACTGTTCTACTTGGGTCTGCAGGGGGTAGGATTTAAGGCCTTGACGTATCGTCTGGTTGCGTACCATGTCTCTTCTTGTTACTTCAACCACCTTCCTCAGATACCTCATTTCTGAGGTTTGGATCTGGCTTTTATGGGTTGTAGTCATTGCCCATGACTCACATCCATTTGTCAAGACTGGCACATAGGTGGAGCGGTATACAGGCATCTTCGTTTTCTTACCAACCTCTCTCTTGCTGAGGAATCCTCGTTTTATGGCCTGAAAAAGTCTCCCAGCTGCTGCTTTTCGAGTGGCCAACTCTTCATTGATGCCTCCCTTTCGATCTATAATAGCTCAAAGGTATTTAATGTGGTCGACCTGCTCCAGGACCTGTTCTCCTAGCTTAATCTGATGTCTTCTTTCTTCTCGTGATATCACCATGGATTTTGTTTTAGAGCTGCTTATGACCATCCCTCTCTTCTCCAGTTCTTCCTTCCAGACTTGCAGGTTGGATTGGAGATGTGCCTCTGATTTAGCAATCAGGGCAACATCATCAGCAAATGCCAGCTCCGAAATATAGACCTGTCTCATCTTCAAGTACCCCACTGAATCACCAGTTTTTGATGAGGAAAAACCCTGTAGTGTAAATTCACTCACATCCTTTATTTATTTACTCATGTTAAACAACGATTGATTATTCAATTTGTTATATATATATTTACAAATTAATAGTTGATTTAATTATTACGGAGAGATGTGCACACGTATGAATCAGTTATCTTAAATATAAATATGACAGAGCTACTAAAGTAATATTTTACTGAATAATTCAGCTGGGTGCTCAGTAACGAGCTAATATATCTTCATAGAAGGGGCTGGCAGATGCAAAGTTTATGACTGCTTAGATTAATTCAGCGTTGTGATTGGTTTTCTTAAATATCCAACGAAGACTCCCTAGAATATAAGCACCATCCTTCTATTTACAACTCAGCCAAGAGTAATCTTGAGCGAAGGTGGATATCTTTAAAGGCCCCTATATGTGGTGGGTTGATATTAATTATGTATATATTTGTGTAGCAGATGTGAAGTCAGCTATGCAAGCCCCTGAGGAAGTTTAATTTCTAAATATATGTCAGGGAACCTATCTTGCTTCCACCAATGACTACCACCCGCTATGTATATTATCCCAAATTATATGTCCTGATGTATGGGTGTTGTGTAGCTAGATGTCTAGGGTATATACAATGTATGTGAAGAAAATAACAACAACCACACTTTAAGGCTAATAAACAAGTACGTAAACAACTCACTATTGAATTTTGGTCTGAACAATTTTTTACAAATGTATTAATTATAATTGAGTTGATTCATAAAAGATTAAACGTCAAGATATATTTACACACATACCAGTTTAACTACTAAAGTCTATTATTTCCTGAACTAGGAAGTGTTCTTAGTGTAGTACTCTCATTCAAACTTAAGCACATATTTGGGGATCAATAGTGTCATCATATTTTATAATCTTGTTGATATAATCGGTGGTGGAGGATCAGTCAGTGAATTAACAAAACACAAGGGCTTATCTTTAGATATGTGTAGAAAATTCTGCGATGTCCTGGTTATAAGACTGCATGCACACAGCACTGCACAGCGTTCAGGATCCGAGATAAGGTAAGGCACTCAATTCATATGGCCTCAAACAGGTACTTTTGTTGAACACAAACGTGACTGGCTCACTTCGGTTTCTCACCCAGAAACTCGAAATATCGAATTTTTTTCACTATGTAAGTTAATTACAGGCCATAAATGGTCACACAGAATCTCCTGCTGACTATCAGAACAGCGAAGGCATATGAGCACAACTTGTCTGTATACGTCAATAACTACACAAGTGAACTTATAATTTGAAAGTGGCGAGGAACACTGGTCTCTCTGTGTATTTATTCCCACTTCTTAGTTATTCTAAGCAACCAATCAGGGGACTTCCGTTCCTACGCGTTTTTTTTTCAAAAAGTTAACCTACTATTTTCAAATCAGGAGACACCCCTTGATATGGCCAGCATCAGTAAAGAAGCCCCATGCACGTCTATATATGTCTTAATTCTACCATATCGCTAGTATTATCTAAGTCATTTTAATACAGAACGATAATATTTACTTAGTCTACCGTCTGTCATCTAATGCATAAGGTTTCACACTTCTGGCTATTATTTTTACCCTTTTCGTTTTCCTCTATATTTATGCCAATAATATATCTTTCTTCCTACAGTAAGACAATATATTAGACTAAAGAATATGATATATATTTATTACTAATTATTAGCATTTTAATCTTCTTTTATTCTTTATTTTCCTTACCGTTCTATTTGGCCAGTTAGTTTCAGTTTTAAAATTCAAACGGGCTCTATGCATTTCTACCTCTCTCTCCCTTGCCTTTTCCAAGAAAAACAATTTCTAACAATACCAACATTCAAACGTACGTTTTGGTTAAAGGCTTGCAAGTCTGTGACGTCACATTGGCATTTATTCTACTATCGTTTTTATGCGTTAACCCTTTAGATACCGAGTTAAAAAAAGCTAGTATTTTGGTGGCGCAGTAATTCCTATGTTATTTTATACCTACAGACAACTATATGCTATATTTTGATCGGTGAAATTTCGGATATCATCACACATCTCCCCACTTAAGAACATGCTTGTACAGCGAGTTCAAGATCCGAGATTCACATAGATCAAATTAACTCATTTTACCTGTGGCCTACTCTGAGTTTCGTCCATGGGATGCCTACTCAGAAAATCTGCTCCCACATTCAGTGAACCCGGTATGTACTCGATGGAGAATGAATAAGGTTGAATGAGTAACGACCACTTTAATAATCGGGCGTTTTCATGTTTAACCTGTGATAAAAATACGAGGGGCTGATGATCCGTTTGGACCACAAATGTTCTACCATAAAGATAGATCTGGAACTTTTTTATAGCCCAGATTAAAGCTAAACACTCTTTCTCACTTGTTGAATAGTTTTTCTCCGCTTTATTCAGCTTGCGGCTAGCATAAGCGACTGGGTTCAGCTCCCCCTTTTGTGAATTGGACTGTTGCAACAATGTAGCCCCTAATCCTACGTTGCTAGCGTCCGTTCTCACCACAAATTCCTGAGTCAAATCAGGCAATTTCAAAATAGGCTTGCTAGTGAGTTTTTCCTTTAACTCTTGATACGCCGATTCACACTGAGCGGACCACACAATTTTATCAGGATTTCCTTTGCGAGTTAAATCCATCAGAGGAGCACATATAGAGTTAAAATTTTTTATGTACTTCTGAGAAAATCCACATAGCGACACAAACGATCTCACGTCCTTCTTGGTCTGTGGTCTAGGTGCCCTCTGTAATTTCTCTAGGTTCTTGGGGTCAGGGGTCATGTTACCCTGATATATCGTATGTCCCAAGAACTCCAACTCTTTACAACCAATATAGCATTTGGTTGGTCTCGCAGTCAAATTTGCCTCTCTGAGCCTATCAAATAGCATCGTCAAAGAGTTAATGTGTTCATTAAATGTTTCTGTAGCAATGAGGATGTCATCCATGAAATTCGTTATACATGGATTTTTCAGTGGATCCAACAATTTTCTCATCATTCTTGAGAACATACTCGGAGCATTTTTCAACCCAAACGGCAACATGTTGAATTCATAATGTCCATCCGAGGTGCTAAATGCCAAATAAGGTCGGACCTCAGGCTTTACTGGAATTTGATAATAGCCCTTGCTAAAATCCACCTTAGAAAAATATTGTGCCTTGTTCAACCTGGTAAACAGCTGATTTGTGTCAGGTAAGGGATCCACCTGATTCTCTGTGACAGCATTCAGTTTTCTGTAATCTATACACAGACGATGTTCCCCAGAGGGTTTCCTCAGCAAAACCACACTGGAGCTGTAAGGAGATTCACTGTGAGAGATAATCCCTTCTTTTAACAAATAATCTATCTCCTCCTTCAATGCTTTTTCCTTAGCGAAAGGAATAGTATAGGCTCTCATACAGATAGGTGTTGGGTCTATTAATTGCATATCATACTCCAACAAATGGGTGTGCCCCGGTTTATCCGTTAACACATCTGTATGTTCTGTTAGAACCTTTTAAACCTGTTCCCTCTGGTTCTTAGTCAGGTGCTTACTGACTTTCACTTGTACAGGTGTTTCACATGGTTTTAAGGGGTATTCATGCGAGGTGAGTGGTTCATTTTTCATTTGGGTTGCAATGGACAAGGCCATTAAATGTGTCCCTTCCTGGTTTTCTCTCTCGAGATACTTCTTTAGGAGGTTCACATGATATATTTTCTCCTTTCCCTTCTTGTCTATTTTATAATTTGTTCTAGATATCTTTTCTAGAACGGTGTATGGACCTTGCCATCCAATTTGCAACTTGTTACTGCTGGCGGGAAGTAGAAGAAGCACCTTCTCTCCCACATTTAGTTCTCTATCTTTCGCTTTCTTATTAAAGTATGCAGCATGTTTCTTCCTGGCTTGTCTGAGGTTATCATTTGCAAGTTTCCAGCCAGTTTTTAGACGAGTGGTCAGTTCGTTCACATACGCATATGATGAGGTAACAGTCTCTTCTGCCTTCTCATCGGTCCACGTCCTTAACAAAGTTACATATGGACTTTTAAATTTACAAACTTATTTTTCATGGCACATGTCAGGTCCTTAACATTGGAAGCCTTGTAATGAGGACGTTTTTGCCTTGTATCGTGACTTACAAATCGTCAACTACCAATTCTTTTCTAGGGTTTTTCTCCCCACTTAAAATTCTTGGTGAGAGATCTCCTCTCTACATTTTCTTCCTCCAGTTCACATAATTCCGACCAAGGGATTGTCGGCTTATTCTGGGGTAGAATTACTCTTTGTACTCTATTCATAGTGGCCATGTTAACACATTCAAGTGAAGACTGGGTGTGAAAAGGGGGTTCCCATTCCACTTTGTCTACTTTATTATATTTATTCTTATTTTCAGGCCTGAGTTTGCCCCGTGGCGTTTTTAGGTCCTGATTATTATTTTCCCCACTTCTGGGTGTTCCCTCATGAACTACACCGCAGGTTTCTACAAATTTTTCAATAATTTCCTTTGCATTTGGCCAATAATAATGTTTAGAAACCTTTTGACAGATGGTGCCTACTTTCTCCTGGTCACCATCTTTTCCAACCTGTAAACTCCTTAGTACATCTGCCCTATATGCCTTGGGAAGGACCAGCTGTCCGTGACCATTGGATCCAGTTCCAGCCTTCCTATATAACAATTTATTTTTCATATAATATTCTCCTTTGTTTGGAGGTGTATGGCATTTAGGTAATTTTTTATAACACAGCTTGAGTGACCTATCTTCAGCCTGTGCCTTCCTCATCTCCTCTGGATGAGTATTTATAGGTTCATCTTCCTCCTTCCTTGACTGTGACCTGGTCTGCACTGTTGCCATAATAACAGGTCTCTTGGGATTCCCTAAGAAGACATAACGACATCCCAATATTAGAGGGTATATGTGTTCGTTTATAACTGCTGCTTTGATGATCCCTTCCACATAGCGAGTTTTCATCTCTATCCTTGCTACCGGAAGTGTCATGGTTGCTATATCCTTAGTCGCCCCTTGTATCTCCACTGTTTCTGTGGTATACTGATCTGGGTTCACTAGGTGCGAACTCACGACTGAATCATAATCTAGACCTGTATCATAAAGGCACCTTATGGTGACCCCATTACATACAACGTCCTCACATACTGGGGGGTGATAGGGCTCCTGTGGCTTAATAGGTTTTGCCTTTCCTCCTTGGTTTCCCGTTTTCATTGCAGCAAAAGTGGAAGGTTTTCTTTTACAGTCCTGGGTGTCATGGTTGTCCCTCTTACACCATTTACAATATTTCTTTCCCTGGTTAACAGGTTTTCTTTCATTATATTGCAGGTTTCTGTCACGTTGTTCGTACCTGGACCTATCATAATATGGCTTATTCTTGTTAAACTTATCTCTATTGTCATATTTGTTCTTAGGTTGATTTTGGGGACCCTTATTATGATCTATATGTTTCTTCTTAGCTCCTGTCAACTCTGACTGGGCTGCTAGATATCTCTCAGCTACATTTAAAATATCCACCAGTCTCTCTGCACCCTGTTCTGTGAGAAACTTTCTCAAGTCTGGAGCCATGGACTCCCTAACCTGCTCCATCATAATCATTTCCTTTAAATCTTGGGTTTTCCCCAGAGCAGTCCATTTCTCCAGATAGGTCTCTAGGCGGGCCGAGAACTGGTGGTAGGTCTCCCCAGTGAGTAATTTAGCATGTCTAAATTTCTTCCTATAAAATTCACTGTTTTTCTCATATCTAACCAATAATGTTTGCTTAAGAATGTCATAATCATCTTGGTCATCTTTACTGAGCTTGGAAAATACCTCATAAGAATTTCCCCGAAGTCCCTGGGATACCTTAAGGCTCCACTTCTCCTTCTCTAACCCATATGTTGTAGCTAAACTTTCAAAGAGGCTTAGGAAGGACTCAATATCATCATCTTTCTTAATAAAGGGATCCAGATGAAACCCCATGGCTGATGAGGAGGCTACCTGGCTTGCAACAGAGTCAGAAGTGGAGGGACTAGTACCATTTACGGGAGCATGACCCTGTAACTCCAACTCCCTTAGTCGTAACTCATGTTCCCTTTGGAGTCTTTTTTCTTCTTTCTCCGCCTCCAATCTCCTTTCTTCTTTCTCTCGTTCCGCCTCCGTCTGTAGACGTTTTTGTTCCGTTTCAGCCTCAAGCCTCTTAGCTTCAGCTTCAAGCTTCTTCTCCTCCAACTGCAGCCTCTTTATCTCTGCCTCCCTATCAGCTTCTAATTTCTTAAGTTCTCTAGCATCTTCTAACTGAATTCTCTTCTCCTCCGCCAATCTATCAGCAT
This sequence comes from Oreohelix idahoensis, assembly GCA_024509875.1. Lineage (NCBI taxonomy): Eukaryota > Metazoa > Mollusca > Gastropoda > Stylommatophora > Oreohelicidae > Oreohelix > Oreohelix idahoensis. The sequence continues at coordinate 274,751 of JAMPIV010011723.1, read as the reverse complement.
CTATTTTCGTGGCCTCCCTAGCATCTTCCCTTTCTCGGGCTATAAATTTATCAACTTCTGCTGTAACATAATCAATTAAAATTTGTCCTTCCATACCCATTTCCTTCGCAGTCTGCTCAGCAGAAGATCTGTACTTGGCCAATTCTGCCATCTTAATATTCTAACCAATGTGATTTAAATAAACCAAAATATCTAATTAATCTCTAATTAACAGGACAACAATGAGCAATGCCAATTCACTAAATCCTCCACTTATTTATTTATTATAACTTTAGAAATCCCAGAACGAGCCAACCCCACCATATGTGGTGGGTTGAAATTAATTATGTATATATTTGTGTAGCAGATGTGAAGTCAGCTATGCAAGCCCATGAGGAAGTTTAATTTCTAAATATATGTCAGGGAACCTGTCTTGCTTCCACCAATGACTACCACCCGCTATGTATATTATCCCAAATTATATGTCCTGATGTATGAGTGTTGTGTAGCTAGATGTCTAGGGTATATGCAATGTATGTGAAGAAAATAACAACAACCACACTTTAAGGCTAATAAACAAGTACGTAAACAACTCACTATTGAATTTTGATCTGAACAATTTTTTACAAATGTATTAAATATAATTGAGTTGATTCATAAAAGATTAAACGTCAAGATATATTTACACACATACCAGTTTAACTACTAAAGTCTATTATTTCCTGAACTAGGAAGTGTTCTTACTGTAGTACTCTCTTTCAAACTTAAGCACATATTTGGGGATCAATAATGTCATCATATTTTATAATCTTGTTGATATAATCGGTGGTGGAGGATCAGTCAGTGAATTAACAAGGCCCCAAAACACAAGAGCTTATCTTTAGATATGTGTAGAAAATTCTGCGATGTCCTGGTTATAAGACTGCATGCACACAACACTGCACAGCTTTCAGGATTCGAGATAAGGTAAGGCACTCAATTCATTTGGCCTCAAACAGGTACTTTTGTTGAACACAAACGTGACTGGCTAACTTCAGTTTCTCACCCAGAAACTCGAAATATCGAATTTTTTTCACTATGTAAGTTAATTACAGGCCATAAATGGTCACACAGAATCTCCTGCTGACTATCAGAACAGCGAAGGCATATGAGCACAACTTGTCTGTATATGTCAATAACTACACAAGTGAACTTATAATTTGAAAGTGGCGAGGAACACTGGTCTCTCTGTGTATTTATTCCCACTTCTTAGTTATTCTAAGCAACCAATCAGGGGACTTCCGTTCCTACGCGTTTTTTTTTCAAAAAGTTAACCTACTATTTTCAAATCAGGAGACACCCCTTAATATGGCCAGCATCAGTAAAGAAGTTCCATGCACGTCTATATATGTCTTCATTCTACCATATCGCTAGTATTATCTAAGTCATTTTAATACAGAACGATAATATTTACTTAGTCTACCGTCTGTCATCTAATGCATAAGGTTTCATACTTCTGGCTATTATTTTTACCCTTTTCGTTTTCCTCTATATTTATGCCAATAATATATCTTTCTTCCTACAGTAAGACAATATATTAGACTAAAGAATATGATATATATTTATTACTAATTATTAGCATTTTAATCTTCTTTTATTCGTTATTTTCCTTACCGTTCTATTTGGCCAGTTAGTTTCAGTTTTAAAATTCAAACGGGCTCTATGCATTTCCCCCTCTCTCTCCCTTGCCTTTTCCAAGAAATAAACAATTTCTAACGATACTAACATTCAAACGTGCGTTTTGGTTAAAGGCTTGCAAGTCTGTGACGTCACATTGGCATTTATTCTACTATCGTTTTTATGCGTTAACCCTTTAGAGACCGAGTTTAAAAAAGCTAGTATTTTGGTGGCGCGGTAATTCCTATGTTATTTTATACCTACAAACAACTATATGCTATATTTTGATCGGTGAAATTTCGGATATCATCACATTATTGTATACTCTAAATTTTGGCCATTGTTATACCGTCACTGTACAACAGTGGAGACAATCCCGTGACACTTGCTGAAACGTTTCTATTTGGCTGCTAATTCTTACTGCTGCTTCAACTCCGCCTAGCTATGCAAGCGAATCACACTATCCTCCCTGACATCTAGGCATCACCAAAAATTATGCCAAATGGTGATGCCTAGCTGGCCGGGTGGATAGTGTGATTCGCTTGCATAGCTAGGCGGTGTTGTCTCACAGAAGGTCCAGGGTTCGAAGCCACTCACGTCTGTTGTTTTTCTGTTGTCTAGTGTTCTACTTCTTTATTTCTTACGAGTGCCTGACAACATACCTTTAAGTTTGTCTAATATTTATTGTCTGCTTTAGTCTGACCCATGCCCGCGCAAACCTGTCCAGCTTGGTAGAACCTTCCAGGAGTAAAACTACCGCTGGCGTAGCTCTGGGGGTAATCAGGGTACGCAAGCCGCCATACCTCGACAAGGTATTGACACCAGTGATGGCAGCATTCAAATCTGGTCTTTCCTTATCAAACAGCTCCTTGATGTATTCTGCCCACCTTTCTTTCGTGTTCTTTTGACCCATTAACAATGTCCCTTCTTTTGATTTCATTCTGCCTGTTAACTAATTTATTTGCTTGTACATAGATTTTGTGTCTTTTCTGTGCTGCACTTCAAGCTGTCTGCACTTTTGTTTTAGCTATTCTTCTTTTGCTGTTTTACATTTGTTTATTATTTCCTCATTTATTCTGTCATATTCTTCTTCGTCTTGCTTCTCCTTCCTTCTTGCAGCCGTCAATTTTAAATTTCATCTGTCATTCATTTCTTCTGTGCAGTCCTCTTTACTTCTGGTATGATTTCTTTTGATGTTTTATTTGAGTAAATCTAAGTCTAACTTGATGTTTTTTGAAGCTCCTTTCACTTTCTTCAATTTTATTTAAAGTTTTCTGGTGCATGGTTGCTGTTGCAGTCTGCACTGGCCTAGTTTTCACAGATTTCAAACTGTTTCTAAATCTCCTGCATTTTAGTAGGTAGTCAATCTAATTATGAACATTGTTTCCTGGACTTTTCCACATCCAAAGGCGTCTAGAATGTTGTTTAAACCATATGTATCCTACTATCATATCATGCTTTCTTTCCCACTCTATCAGTCTGTCACCTCTCATTTTTTTTCTCTCAGGCCATAACCACCAGTCACATCATCAACTTTTTTCATTTCCACCTTTTGCATTGGTCTCCAAGTATAAAAGTTGTCTCATAAGATTTACACTGCGTCTAAAGTTCACTGTAAAATGTCCAATTTCATCTTCTGTTGGGGCATATTTTTCTATAAAGTTGATATCAATTGGTCTGCCACGCAATTTAACTAACAGTACTCGATCTCATATTGCCCAATATCCCTTTAATGTTCTTACTCTTTCTGCATCTAATATTATATATACTCCTCTGTCATGTTTATTTCCTCCGGAATAAATTATTCTGTAGTTGTCAGAATATATTTCATCTGTTCCGGTATATAATATTTCACAAAGCATTAAGGGAGCCGCGCTGGTGTAATGGTTTCCACACTGCGCTGGAGAAGGCATTTGAGGAGTGTCGTCGACTAGGGACTGGAATAATCTGAACGGCTCCTGAGCCAACCCAGCTCTAATAGGTACCTCCGAAATCGGCGAGTATCTGCCTGATGGCGAGAGGACATCTGTCATTGCACAGGGAAAAAAGGATACTCACGTAAAATCAGTCTCAGGTTAGACATATTAACCAGAGATTTCGCCTCGAGTAATAGCGGGCGTGCGATAAAAAAAAAAAAAAAAAACAACAACAACAATAACAACAAAGCCCTTATACATTGACATTCATTCTTTCCATTTCCATCTTGATGTTATCTAATTTCCCATGCCACTGTACACCCACAATGAAGTATTTTTGTATTTGCCCTGTTTTGTTTTACTGGGTTTTCCTTCTTGTTGTTAATAACATAAAGATTTCAGTTTAACACAGTAAAAGACCAAAAAAAAAAAAAAAAAAAAATTATGTTTTTAGATTCTTTTGGTTTTGTTTGATGCCGTTCATTTTCTTCTTTTAATGATAGAAAATAATTTTAGTTTAGCTCAGACACTAAAAGAAAGTGTTGTTTTTAGGTCATTTTTATGTTATTTTATAGGGCACTTTTGGGGTTCTTGGGTCATAAATGTATATTTTTAGGTCATTTTCTATTAATTTTTAAGTCATTAAAATCCTAGCCCTGATGAATTTGTATCCTTGCTCGGAAACTGATAAATGCATTTACTATTTGTGGTGATTTATGAACAGAAAGAAATGAGAAAAAACAAAAAGTAGACATTGCAGTGTGTGTAAGCGACGTAGAAAGAGAGAAAGATTGATATAGATAAAGAAAGAAGAAAGAGTGAAGAAATAATGCAAATGCAAGATAAAAAGCTAATGAGGAGGACTGCAGTAGGACTGTTAGACGGTATGGTGAGCGAAGATATGTAGCGTGAGTCTTACTGCGGTAAAAGGACAAAGGAACAGTCAAAGTTACGACAAGATACGTTTGTCCCCTGAAGAAAGAACTCATTGTCGGAATGTAGGTAGCGTCTTTGTCGTTTAATCAAGTAACACACACTACGTATTGTCTTTCATCGTATTTAATGTGAGATGATAAACTGAATCATACAACATCTCACTAAAACATTGTTACTTCTGCTTGTATTTAGCTCACAACAATCTCATATTTTTTCACAATTTAGTTGAGCAAATCGTTAGGCTTCTGATTAAATCCTGTAGGA